>JAVXUP010000047.1:490000-1011128 GCA_033070095.1 Escallonia herrerae | reverse complement strand
GTTTCCTATAAATAGTGAACCTTTACAACTCAAAAGGTGGACTTTTGGGGAGCCATTCTAAAAACATCACTTTCTCACTCTAGAATTTGGGAGCTCTTGGATTCTAGAGAGATAAACATAATTTCGGATCATAGCATTGCACCTTGACTTGGATCACCGACTGCCGGTCTTGTTCGTCTCAACCTTGTCTCCGCGGCACTGCCACTCCTCACGACCTGTCTGGGAAGCCTTGCTCTCGCCCTTACTCCGTCCTTGCTGTCTCTCATTTGGCATACTTGGAAGCTGACGCGGACTGCAGCCTTTGTGGCACCTCCACGTAGGTACGAACCCACTTCCTTGGCATCATTTTTGGCGACTCCGCTGGGGAGGTGAGCATCGTACTGCAGTTTGCCTATCTTCATCACTTAGGCATCATGCCTGTACAACGAAAAGCTACGAGGGCTACCAGCCAGGGCCTCATCCCGACTATACAAGAAGAAGCCTACCTTGACGACCAAGAGGGGACAAGTAGCACACCTGTCCGAGATCAACCCCCAGCTGCTGCCCCTGATGTGGAAGTGCTTGTCAATACAGCCATGCAGCAACTCACCCCTACCATAGCCAATCTACAGGAGTCTCAGGCCACTCTGATGTCTGCCATTATGGAGATGCAAAAATCCATACAGGCCTTGACCTCGCAACAGGCCGCTCCATCAATCCAGCCTGCAGGACCTGGGCCAGCTCTTGATGTCACCCAGGCCCCAGTGTCGCGACCACCGCCGCCTCGAGTATCCAGACCCTTGGCGGTAGGACTCGCGACACCCTCGCCACCAGTAGCTAATACATCTCCCTCCGCAGTACCACCCCGCAGGCTGCACACGGATCTCGGGCCAGTGTTGCAGCAGATTCTCCCTGCCGTCATGCCATCTCGTCCAGTTCAGGCAAGAAGCTCTTCTGAAACTCATGACTCCATCGAGATGGAACCTAATCCTTATCCACCTGAGCGGCACCAAACCACCGGCCAAGTGGTGGACATGTCTCGCCAACCTACTCATGCCCCTGCACCACTGCCCTTGCCAGCTCCTGCACTATACCAACCCTCCCATGTTCCCGTTCATCAAGCTGCCCCGTCTGGGGGCTCGGGGGCTCGCGACGTCCCAGGTAGTCATCGTCCCTTGAGCGGTAATGAGGCACCATCCTCCAACTATGTTACTCGGTCAGACTTGGAAGCCCTTATCAATCACCTGTCGAGGAATCCCGAACCAGACTCCTCAACCCGGCTGACCGGACACGCCCCATACTCCAACGATATCACAATCACACCCTACCCCCTCAAGTACAAGCAACCAAACTTTGTGCTCTTCAACGGACGTGAGGGCAATGCCCGTGAGCACTTGACAAGATTTGCAGGCTCCTTGGAGCAGTATGGTACGGGAGACGGCTTAAAGTTGAGAGAATTCCACAAATCCCTTACAGGCTTGGCTTACACTTGGTACCACCAGATCCCTGCAGGGACTGTCCACACCTGGAATGACATGGTCCGATTGTTCTTAGACAAGTTCCATTACGAGACCGAGCGCGTGACTATTGTTGACATTGCGGGCATTCGCCAGAACCAAGGGGAAGACTTGAATAAGTACGTGCACCGCTTTCATCTCAAATGCCTTGAGTGCACGGACTTCAGCAAGGACGAAACGTTGGTTCCTATATGCATCAAAAATATGACTGACATCTACCGGGTGCATATCGAGAACCTACAATTGAGGTCATGGGGACACCTCAAGGAAACAGCCCGACGGACTTACGAGACGGTCGGTCCTGTCAAGCCGTGGAAGCCTCGACCGCAAAATGCACTACTGGCCTCGGCAGACACAACCATCACTCAGCGTAGCAGCAACAGCAACGACAACAACAACTACGCCGGCTTCAAGCGTCAGTTCCCAGATGGGGACCGACGCCCCGACAAGCGAAGGCAACAGGAGCCTGCACCCGACTATCCATGTGATCTGAATACAGTGAAGGAGCTCTTGGCGGAATGGGTGGCGCATGACAAAAATTTCCAACTACCACCAATGCGGACCAACATCACGGATGAAGAAAAGACCAGACCCAACTACTGTCCTTTCCATCGAGCCCTTGGCCATTCGCTCAAAAGTTGTAATGCACTGCGAACCATCTTTGCAAGGAAGGTAGCGTCGGGAGACCTACAGCTACGGAAGAACAACGATGTACGCAAAGATCCCTACCCACCGCATCGCAACAATAGGGAGCACCAGGTCCTTACGGCTGTCACTAACCATGTCGAGCCTGTAATCCCCGAAGCCCCGACGGAGCCCATACCAACGGACGTGCCTCCTCCAGCTAAGCAGCCGATGCCTTCCTTTGGACAGATGACGAAGATCAAAAGTTTTTTTGATGAAATGGGGTTTTCACCCGCCGCTCGGACTTATCTTTCCAATTGCCTGCTCGAGGTCACCACTGGCCTCGGTCCCGAATGCTTCGCCGCCCAGGCTGAATTACGTCACATCCCTTCCACTGCCTTAGTCTTCTCAGACGAAGACTCACCGCCGGTCGAACATCACAATCGACCACTGTTTTTAGAATGTACTGTTAATGGCACAGGCTTTCGTCGTGCCTTGGTAGATTGTGGCGCCTCAATCAACATCATACCTCTCATCACCTTGCAACGGGCCGGCATTCCACCAAGAAAAATCATCCGCGACCCCGTCAAGATTACTGGCTTTGGACAGGGTCCCCAGTCGACCCTCGGCCATATCACTGTCGACCTCATGGTCGGAACTGTCCGTCGCGACACTACTTTTCACGTAATAGACAGCGAGTCTGCCTTCCACCTTCTACTCGGCCGACCTTGGATCCATGTCAACAAGGCCGTTCCTTCAACGTACCACCAGTGTGTGAAACTGGTGGCCGGTCCTGCGGGACATGAGGTAGCGATGACAATCCCTGCGACCAAGGCCCCCTTCGAATGTGACGAATCTTATTTTGCCGAGGCCTCCTTCACTGAGCTCGCCGAGGATGGTGAGAATGCTACCCATATACATTCCACCAAGTTGCCAAACTGGGATGAGCTATGCGGAAACAAGCCTCCCAAGGCCAAGACCAAGAAGAGTAGCAAGAACAAGGGATCAATCTCGGCGCCTCCGCCTGCTGCCACGACCAACTCCCCCCTTCTTCCCCCAAGTCCAAGAAGCAAAAGGGTGAGCCGGCCTTTCAGCGTATCGTCAAAGACGGCAAAATCATCTATCAGTTATGACGGTACGCGGGGACTCCAGGTGGTCCCTCATCGGACCCCCTCGACCCCGAACCACTTGGAGAGACTGAATGGTGCTGCACGGCCGAGCATTGCCCGCCGGATCCTGACCTCACCCCCGGCGCAGCACCACCTTGCTATGAAGACGGCCCTCGACCACAGGCTGAAGATCTTGAAGAAATCAACCTGGCCGACCCGGGCGAAGAACCAAGGCACACTTACATTGGCACAAAACTCGCCCCCGGCCGAAGAGAGGAGTTGGTTTCCCTCCTGCGCGAATACCGTGATGTCTTGGCATGGAGTTACAATGAGATGCCCGGATTGGACCCTGCCTTAGTCACACATCATCTCAACATTGCTACCGGATCCATCCCTGTTCGACAACACCCGCGGACATTCCGCCCCGAGCTCGAGTTAAAGATCAAACAAGAGATTGAACGCCTTCTGCAGGCAGGCTTCATTGAACCTATCACTCACCCAATTTGGCTGGCTAATGTCGTGCCTGTGCAAAAGAAGAATGGCCAAGTCCGCGTTTGTATTGACTTTCGGGACTTGAACAAGGCGTGCCCCAAGGACGAGTTTCCACTACCCAACATCGACATGCTTACGGAGGCCGCCGCCGGACATGAAACCTTATCTTTCATGGATGGGTTCGCAGGTTATAACCAAATTCGCATGAACCCTGACGATAGCGCCAAGACAGCCTTCCGCACTCCTATGGGTAACTTTTGTTGGAAAGTCATGCCCTTCGGCCTCAAGAATGCGGGTGCTACCTATCAAAGGGCGATGACAGCCATCTTCCATGACATGATACACCGCACAGTGGAAGACTACGTTGACGATCTTATCATCAAATCTAAGAAGGAAAGTGATCATCTCACTGACCTACGAACAGTCTTTGATCGGTGTCGCCAGTACAGTATGCGGATGAATCCGCTGAAATGTGCCTTTGGAGTCTCCTCCGGCAAATTCCTCGGCTTCTTGGTCAGTCGGCAGGGTATCGACATTGACCCTTCTAAAGCCGCCTCCATCCAAGAGATGCCCCCCCTACGAGCACCAAACAGTTGAAGAGCTTCCTCGGTAAGGTCTCTTACCTCCGTCGGTTCATCCCTGCCTTGGCCGAACTCATCATACCCTTTCAGCACTTGACACGCAAGAGCGCACCATGGAGTTGGGGTGCGCCCCAACAGCAAGCCTTTGACAAGATCAAGTCGGTACTCATGTCACCGCAAACCATGGTGGTACCCCAACAAGGTCTTCCCCTCTTACTATACTTGACCTCCACGCCTAGGTCCATCGGGGCTTTACTGGCTCAAGAGGTGGATGGGGTGGAGCATCCTGTTTATTATCTCAGTCGATCAATCAGGGGGCCCGAAGCCAATTACTCCGAGCTTGAGAAGCATTGCTTAGCTTTGGTTTACGCCTCACAGAAATTCAGACACTACTTCTTGGCACATCAGATCACACTCGTCACCAAAGCTGACCCACTCCGCTACATGCTTACACGTCCCGCCCTGTCTGGTCGACTCACCCGTTGGTTGTTGCTATTGGCCGAATTCGGTTTATCTATCAAGAATCCTACAGCTCTGCGGAGCCAAGCACTTGCAGACCTCCTGGCCTTCTTCCCACGCCAACAATATGAACCGACCTCGGATCAATTGCCTGGGGAGGAGACAGCCCTGATCACCGACATCGATGAATTGTGGACGCTTGAATTCGACGGCTCTGCCACTAGCAAAGGTCCCAATGGCACACCCCTCCGGCAAGGGGGTGCCGGTATAGTCCTCCGGAATCCAGACGGTGTTACCACTTCACTATCCTTCAAGCTTGCATTCCCAGTGTCTAACAACGAAGCTGAGTACGAGGCACTTGTCATTGGCCTCATGCTTGCCATCAGTATGGGGGCTAAGGCACTGTGTGTGAAAGGAGACTCAAATTTAGTCATGAAGCAGGCTGACGGAGAGTTCGCGGTCAAAGAACCAGCCTTGGCACCTTATCGTGCCTTGGTGCAACACTTGGAAGGACAACTCGGCCATGTCCAGTATGAACATCACAATAGGTGCCACAACAGACATGCGGACAGCTTGGCCACGATCGCGTCAAAGATAGAAGTCGATGGTGAACAGCGGATGCTAACCATAATCAAGAGAACCGAGCCATGCACAGCCTTGAACATGATACCGAAGGACACTACCGCGAACGATTGGAGGCAGCCAATCGTCGACCAACTCGAGGCGCCATCTCTTGCTCATGCCTCTACCCTCACGGACTTTGTAATGTTGGGAGATGTCTTGTACAGACGATGCCCCGGGGGCACTCTGGCCAGGTGTTTAACACCAGAGGAAGCAAAGCATAAACTTCAATTCGGCCATCAGAAATGTTGCGGTCTCGACGGTCCCCCTCTATACCGTCGCCTTCAACGCATGGGTCTCTTTTGGCCATCCATGGCTAAGGATGCTGCAGATGTACAACGAGATTGCTCCGAATGCCTATATGCGCCAGACAACGCGGAAGCTCTTGTGATCAATGTCGAAGGTGATTGGCGCCAGCCTTTCATCCAATATCTATCTCATGGGATCCTACCTCCTGACCGCAACTTCGCCAGAGCCATCAAACGGAAATCAGTCAGGTATTTTGTGACAGAGGGCGAATTATTTCGCAAAGGATTTTCGGGATGCACCTTGCGATGCCTGCAAGGTGCCCAAGCAAGAGAAGTGATCAATGAAGTGCATAATGGTGATTGCGGGGAGCATCAAGGGTCCCAAAAGCTGTACGCAGAATTGCTAAGGATGGGCTACTACTGGCCAACTATGGAGTCTGACTCTATCTCCCATGTCCGGCATTGTCAACCTTGCCAAAGGCACGCCGACAGAATGCACACGCCGACGTCCAACCTCCGCATGGTCTTGGCACCTTGGCCATTTCACTCTTGGGCTCTCGACCTCATAGGCCCCATTCACCCAACATCTCGGGGTCACACTTGGATTATGGTCGCGACGGAGCGTTTCACAAAGTGGGTGCTTCTTGCGTGATCACATCGTCTGTCGCTTTGGCATCCCCCGATGCATCATATCCGACAATGGCACGCCATTCATCAACAGGGACGTCCGAGCTTTCATGGAAGGATACAATATCAACCACGCTACATCCACCCCTTACTACCCACAAGGGAATGGTCAAGCCGAAGCCTCTAACAAGACCCTACTGCGGGTGCTATCACGAATGGTACATGACGCAAGTGGTTCATGGTCCGAAAAGAACCTTGCACTATGGGCTTACAGAACCTCCAAGCATACAGCAACGAAGGCCACGCCCTTCTCCCTTGTCTACGGAGATGAGTGTGTGGTACCAGCCGAGATTGCGGTAGCATCAGCCCGACTCTCCCTAAGCAGTGGACTTGGGGAGGAAGAAACCAGGAGCATTGCCCTTGAAGGGCTTGAGGAAAGAAGAGCCAATGCCTTGCGCCGAATGAAGAAGTATCATGAACAACTCACCAAGGCATATGGAAAGACTGTGAAGCAACGAACATTCGTCGAGGGCGACCTTGTTCTCCAAGCGGCCAAGCATGTACGGGCCAACATCTCAGCCCCCAAGTTCACACCAAATTGGGAAGGACCATACGAAGTGCACACAGCTAGAGAGAACGGCTCTTACCTTCTGCTCAACCCCGACGATGGACAGATCACGGCCCCTATCAACGGCCGCTACCTGAAGAAGTATTATGCATAATCGGCTGCGGATTGTTCCCCCCCCCCCTACCCGCCCAACGTTTAGAACACCACATCACACTTTTTGTATACGCACACATGTTTATAGACTTGTAACTTTTGCTGATTATTACAAGTTCTTACTTTACGTATGTAATGGCATTTTGACCCAAATATTATCAATGCAAAATCATTCATGCGCCTCTATCCTATATGTAATGCACTCTCCCCATGTACATCATTGTTCACTAAGTGATTAACCATGGGCGGGGAGGGGGGAACACCAACGGGAAGACATCAGATGCAGATCACAAAAGCATGCCACAAGCTAAGCACCACATTACAACAACACAGGTACAAAATAACCATATGACTGTCATAATCAATATCAACAAATGCATACAGGTCACAGGTTTACGAGCCACTACGGACCAACGACAGATAGAAAATACAAAGTACCCAACATCTACTGTAAAGAAGCCAGCAATCCACTAACAGGATCAGAAGTGTACGCCTCTAAGGCCTGTCGCTGTCTCTGTAAGTCAGACCATCTGTCATCCCACTCGGCCCGTCGCCTCTCTGCCTCTGTCTGTCGGGCCTCTGCTTCGGCAAGCCGCACCCATATCTCGCCCACCTCCCGGGTCACATCTGTCAATGCTGCATCAAGCACTCGCCTGTGACCCTGCCAAACCACCTCCTGCGCCCCTATCGCGGTCAGCCCCGCCACAGCCTCGGCACCCTGTCCCCTCGCTCTAATATAATCGGCCAACCAGTCTAACCGGAAGCCATAAGATACGAAAGGCTCGAGCTCCGACATAAAATCAGATATGATCTCCGACGTCCAAGCTGAGGCCGGCACCGCACCAAGTGTCGCCAACCAATCCACGAGCGCAGTGTACAATGCCCTCGCCAATGCTACGCCACGCATGGTCCTAGGTCCAGCAAACGTCTGCGGCTGTGTCGCCCTAATCATCTCCAACCGATGCACTACCGCATCCGGCAATCCGACACCCTCCCACGGTGCACCATCCCCCTGTCCGACTGATGACCCGCCACTAGCATCACCTGCTCCTGTCACCCCGCCACCCACTGACCGCACGCCTACGGTAGCCGCATGCATCGCCAACAGTGCATCCCCAGCATCTACGGCTGACCCTGACAATGTATCCACCACAGGCTCCACAACCGACGTACCAGGTCCCTTCTGTCGCGGTAGCGAATCTCTGACCATCCCATGTGTAGCTCCCGACTCGTCGTGTGCTCCTGTCGGAACATCGGGCTCTCTACTGGCCCACCAATCATCACCATCGAACGTATGACCCATCAGGCCCCCGAACACCTCCTCAACTAAGACCGGCGACGGACTCGGACGACTGGCCGGCTCGACTGGCTCAACAATGTAGGCTGCTGCTTGCTCCGCCGCCACGGCCTCCTCAACGGCTGCACTATCCCTCGGCTCACACTCCTCGGCCGCCTCGGCATCCATCTCCTCGACCTCGTCAGTCGCCTCAACATCTATCTCCTCGTCCTCCTCGGCTCCCTCAGCATCCATTCCCCCAGCATCATATGTGACGGCCTCAGCATCCACCGCCATGTCGTCGGACTCTACCTCCATGGCCTCCTCCGCATCATCCAGTCCCTGTCACAACAAAAAACAAAAAAACAAAGAGAACAGTAGAAGAAGCTTAGAGCACACTTCACATGCATGTGTAACGCAAGCAAAACAGTACCACTAACCTCAGAGTCCGACTCCTCAAACACCTCCCGCGGCCTCTTCGGTCTGTGTCCGCCCCCGTCGATGAACCCGCGCCCGCCTGCGATGCACTCTCCATCATACCCACTCGCAACGATGAAATGGGACCCTTGCCAGCACCCGGCACCCGCGACGCCCGTGCTGGCGCCGGCAAATCTGATACACCCATAAATAATATCGACATGCCTGACTGCCTTGCTACCTGCCCGGATATCAGCCCCAGTCCTCTGTCCCCGGCAAACACGTCGACCTGCTGCCTGTCGGACGGCTTCTGCGCCATCCACTCTGCCCACGTCGCCCGCACTCGCGTCCACCATCGCGCATACTCGACCGTCATCACCCCCATCGACAACGTCCCGGGCCTCCTCCACTCCGCTAACGGTACTGGCCACCCCCGTGCCTCCTCTAGGATCGTATACCCAAAGGCCCTCCTCACATCCCACCGCCTAGCATAGCCACACGGGGGCTCCAAATCATAACCGAAACTCATGGATAGACGGTCGGGGTTATACCTCGCCACATAATACCGGTTGATAGCCGGCTTCCCGCCGTCATCAGTCAATACGGGAAGCCACCCTGGAAAATACGCCACTAGTAGGGCCACCGCCATGTCTGTCAACTCATCCCGACTATGGAGTCGCACAATACTGTCCTGCAGACCAATCCACGGAGGAATCCCATATGAACTATGCATGTCAGTATACGAACGAAGAATGCACTCATCTCGATCGTCAAATATGTCCGCCAACTCACACTCTGGCTTCTTCCCGCCGGCCCAGGCATAGACTCGACCACCCGCATACCAAGCTGCTACCTCGCGCGACCTGCCCGGCCGCGTCACTGTAACCTTCCTCGGCGACGGATGCACCAGAGGAAACCCTACAGGCCGATAATCGACATAGACCTCGAATAGATACCGCTGTAAGAACATACAATCAACATATGTCGCCACCTGATAGCATCCATACGCCCTCTGCACGTCATTGGCAAACTAATCCAGACGCGAGTACAATGTGCCTAAGTAAATAGGGGCCAACCCAACGCGACCGCCCCCCACCATCCGGACGGCCAACTTGAACACCCTTGGGGACACGCCATCCTCCGGCGTACCCTCCAATACAAACCTACAGATATAGAACATACAACATCTATTACGACTACCCAACCCTGTTTAGATGATGAAAAACAATGCGATTCATGGCCGTACGATACGTTAACATTTTTTTTCAAGGCATAAATTTTCTCTAGGTAAAAGACTCGGCTACGACGCATGCAAAAGCAATTGCAAACAAACCAAAAAAAATAACAATGCAAGATATGCTGCAACACAGACAATCGAAGCACGTACCTCGACAAGAACATGGCAAGGAAGCCCGCCAACTCATATCTCTCGTTCTTGTAGTAAGGACCCATGCGAAAGCTGCTCTCCGACACCGACTTCTGCCCAGGTAGTGCGGTTGTCGTCCCATAGAAGTACTTGATCCACCCGCTATACGTCCCCTTCCGATGGCTCTTTATCTCGCTCGCAACCCCCTGCAGCCCCTTCACGATCGACCGTTCTGCCGCCGTCAACTGCAATGAACACGCATCCTCCGCCCCGTGCATCGGCAACCCGGTCAACATCATCACGTCAAGAAGTGTCGGCCCAATCTCCCCAAACTCCGTGATAAATGTATGAGTCTGCGAGCTCCACCTCGAAAGCAACAATGTCAAGCCCTTAAGATCTCGCACTAGATCCATCACCCTGAACGTCGCCTCTATCGCAGCCACTAATCCCAACGCCTCCAACCTCTCCACCCAAGCCGAACGCTCTAGCATGTACATACACCAAAAATTCCACCCCACTGGCATCGTGTTGTGGCCCTTGAACATCACTGGCGACCATGGCATATCTAGGCGCTCTGCCAACAAACCCGGCACATACCTCGGCGACATCACCGGGGCAACCTCCCCACTCAGCGCGCGGACATACGGCGACGGAACCATCGAACTCCCCGCCATCGACGAAGCACTCCACCGCCCCAGGAACACATCCGCAGCCACTCGCTGACTCAGCTCTTGCCATAGCTCCCTCGGCGGGCAACCCGGCACCACTCCCTTCGTCGTCAACAACACGTTGCTGTGACTCGGTACCGGATCAAAGCTCCTCACTCCACTATCAAAGCTCAACGGCACCCCCGATATCTCCACCGGTGCGGCCTCATCATCACCAAACATGTCGCCATGCGACGCCGTTGCTCGCCCGCTTGCTCCACCGCGACGGCGCGGCTTTGCTTCTTCCTCGTCCTTTTTGGTGAGCCTCCAACATCCTCCCTCGCATCCACCACCATGCGCTCCTCGCCCCCGCCCAGCCTCGGCCCCGGCCTGGTCGGCCTCGGCCCCAGCGGCTTCGGCCCGCTGCCCCCTCTCCTTCCTTCTCTCTTCCCTTTCCCTCTCCCCTCTTCCCTCTTTCCCTCCCTCTTTCTCCTTCCCTTTCCCTCTTCCTCCTTCCCCCTCTCCCCTTTCCCTCCCCGCGCCGTCACCACCCTCGGCCTCGGCCTCGGCCGCCCCTCCCCTTCCTCCTTTTTTTCTTTTCCCCTTCCTTCTTCCCCCCTTCCTCCCTCCCTTCTTCCCTTCCCCCTTCCCTCCAACCCCTCGGCCATCCGCGGCCTTGCCCCCCCTTCCCCAAGCCCCCTTCCACCATGCTCCCCTCCCTTCCTTCCCCCATGGTCGGCCTCGGCCCGGCGGTGTGCTTCGGCCACCGTCGCGGTTGGCCCTTGGCCTCCCCTTCCCCCACTTGCTCCTCCTCTCTTCCCTCCTTGCATCCTCTTGGCCTCTTGTGAAGTCCTTAATCTCATGAGTTTTAAATCTTCCCTCTTCTCTTCTTTCTCTTTTCCTCTTCTCTCTTTTTTCTTCTAAATGTAAAGAAAGTCCCCTTTCTCTCAAGTATTATACTTTCCAACCTTTCCCCCTCTTTTTATTTCAATTTCAACTTCACACCTTCCCCCCCAAACTTCCCCCTCTTTTATTTCAAATTCAACTTCAAACTTTCCCCCCCAAACTTCCCCCTCTTTTATTTCAAATTCAACTTCAAACTTTCCCCCCCAAAATCTCCAACCATTCTTTCTTCAACCCGTTACCCCTTTTCGCGCTACATTCGTCCGCAATAACGCTCCAACTTCTACGCCTTTTTTTATCGCTGTCTAAAAAAAAACCGGGAACCCCCCCCCCACGCCTTGCGTTAATATAGCGCCCGTTCCTTAAGTTTCGACCCCGGGTGCTTTTCTTTTTCTTCCGAAGCCGGCGCTTATGCGTCGGCACCCGCTCGGGTCGCCCCTCCGCGCGCACCACACGCAGGGGGCTTATGTTCCCAACCCATTCTGGTTGGACCCAGGGGCCCACTAGGGGTCCCGCTTCGCACAAGCATGTCGGCATATGCAACAGTCGTTCATCCAACGCATCGATCCGGTCAGCACGCGCACGCTCAAATCACGTGCATTTTTCGCTTCACGCGCCTTGTGCGTGACTTAGGCGCAATTTATTTTGTATTAACGTGACCCACGGGAGCGCGATCGTCACGCCGGGACCACACGAACACCTTTTCGTCAGAATCATCGACCGACAGCGTAACCCGAGCAAGGGGGCCAAGGGGCAAAGGCCTTGGCCAGCCCCATGGGGTCGGCCTCGGCCTCCCCCCAGGCCATGGGGTCGGCCTTGGCCTCCCCCAGGGGTTGGCCTTGGCCTTTTCCCCCGGTTGTTCACTCTTCGCGCAAAGTCCCTTCCGCGCTTTGTTCGTCTCATACACTTCGTATGTGACTTTGGCACCTTGTTTGTCACGTGGGTACGATTCATGTCGACGCGCTTGTCATAACACAACTTCCGGATTCGTTATTGCCCATCAAAACACCTATCGTCGGCGCGCCCGAAGTTCCCCTAGGAGGAGGAATGGCCTTGGCCTCCCTTCGTGGGAGTTGGCCATCGGCCTTGGCCACCCCCTAGGGTCGGCCTCGGCCTCACCAAGGGGTCGGCCTCGGCCTTCCCAAGGGGTCGGCCTCGGCCTCCCCAAGGGTGGTGGCCTTGGCCTTCCCCCATGCTTGGTCGATGACCTCCCCCTCGCGCGCACTTGTTTTCTCAAGTCTTTGCACCTCCGCAATGTTTACGGACGTTCGTCCATCAACCTCGCGACGTCCGTCGTGCATCACCTTACGGACATTCGTACATCAACCTCGCGACGTCCGTCGTGCATCACCTTACGGACGTTCGTCCATCAACCTCGCGACGTCCGTCGTGCATCAACCTCGCGACGTACGTCGTGCATCACCTTACGGACATTCATCCATCAACCTCGCGACGTCCGTCGTGCATCACCTTACGGACGTTCGTACATCAACCTCGCGACGTCCGTCGTGCATCACCTTACGGATGTTCGTCCATCAACCTCGCGACGTCCGTCGTGCGTCGACCTCGCGACGTCCATCGTCCACCAACCTCGCGACGTCCGTCGCGCACCAACCTCGCGACGTCCGTCGCGCACCATCCTCGCGACGTCCGTCGTGCATGAACCTCGCGACGTCCGTCGTACGACGACCGCATACCATCACTTCCAACTTTGTCATTACTACATGTTGCATTCATCATCTTGTTATGACATGTACACTCAGCTCAAATCCCATCTTCTGGACACCCGACGCGTGCCCATGCACCGTCTCCGCGACATTCGTCGCCGCGCCCGTGCGCCTTTCTCATGATATGTGCCCCCGGCACCAGGTATTGTCTCATGCCGTTGGCATCGCGCCCATGCGCCACAATCAATGTCTCGTGCTGTAGGCACCGCGCCCACGCGCCACAATCATGTTACATGCTTACGGGATGGGCTCACAACCTAAAAGCCATCGCCGTCACAATCACGGGGGGGCTTCAGCCCTCGCAGCGGGATGGACTCACAACCTTATAGTCATCGCCGCCACGGGATGGGCTCACAACCTTAAAGCCATCGCAGTCACAACCATGGGGGGTTCCGGCCCTCGCAGCAGGATGAACTCACAACCTTATAGTCATCGCTGCCATGGGATGGGCTCACAACCTTAAAGCCATCGCCGTCACAATCACGGGGGGGCTTCGGCCCTCGTAGCGGGATGGACTCACAACCTTATAGTCATCGCCGCCACGGGATGGGCTCACAACCTTAAAGCCCTCGCCGTCACAACCATGGGGGGCTCCGGCCCTCGCAGCAGGATGAACTCACAACCTTATAGTCATCGCTGCCACGGGATGGGCTCACAACCTTAAAGCCATCGCCGTCACAACCACGGGGGGTTCCGGCACGAGGACCCCTCGCCACAGGCTCTGAGCACTGAGTTGCAACCATGTCCATGCATGTTACCATTGATTGTCGACACCATCAGGACAATGACCCTCGGGTCACTCCGGGACGGGAGCAGGTCTTCGGAGGGCATCGCGCCTAGTCCGCCTGGCAGTCGGCCATAGGGGCAACCCTCACCACTGCCAGGTTATCTATGCGTCTCTTGACGCATCTTGTGGGATTCAGTAAGGGCTTGGATTGGTGGCTGGGGCAACGGGCTTACTCTGATCATGCTACTGCGGCGTGGTCAGTCTTCTCAGACAGGTAGAGCGACGCTGTGCGGGACAGGTAACGAGAATTTGGGAACCGGCAGTCCAACGGAAAATCGGTATTTTGGGACCCTCTGGTGACGTGTCACTCCCAGGGGACGACATGTGGCACTGTATGACATAAGCACACTGTTTCCTATAAATAGTGAACCTTTACAACTCAAAAGGTGGACTTTTGGGGAGCCATTCTAAAAACATCACTTTCTCACTCTAGAATTTGGGAGCTCTTGGATTCTAGAGAGAGAAACATAATTTCGGATCATAGCATTGCACCTTGACTTGGATCACCGACTGCCGGTCTTGTTCGTCTCAACCTTGTCTCCACGGCACTGCCACTCCTCACGACCTGTCTGGGAAGCCTTGCTCTCGGCCCTTACTCCGTCCTTGCTGTCCCTCATTTGGCATACTTGGAAGCTGACGCGGACTGCAGCCTTTGTGGCACCTCCACGTAGGTACGAACCCACTTCCTTGGCATCACATATTAAGCGGTTAACAACATATCTTAATCTTTTATTTTTTATTCGAGTTCTATGAGAAATGTTAAGCCTACATATGTTGAATCAAGCACTGCTATAGGTGACAAACATGATATTTTTGAACTTTATCTTCTTTGTTTCTTATACTATGTTCTTGAGCACTTGGATTGGTAATCTCGTGGTAGAGCTTTTGTATCATTTTATGTTGCCATATTTTCTTCCGAATTTATATTGGTTTTCCAAGTACCAAATTATTTTCTTTCAGCAAAAAGTTGGAGACACTCATGGAGTGCTTTTTATAGGTGACAGCAGGGAATATTTCCACCAAACATTGGAGGATGGATATAGAGCAGAAAGTAAAGAAACTTTGGCCTGGGATGACATGCTAGACTACCCTCAGAGTTCCTGTCTTGCGTTGCCAGAGAAAAGTGCATACACACTGGATGGACATGTGAGAAATCGCATTGTGCATCTTCATTTTGCAAATATGATCTTATTGTGTCTGTCATCGTTCAAATATTTTCTTTCAATAACTGCCACCGTTTCATGGTTTTTCACACACGTTCTTTTAGTATAGCATTCCTCCTATGGGCCTATGCAAGTTTTCTTGTAATATGGCTTAGCTAATTGCACAATTATTGTTAAAGTGCTTGTGCATAATAGCCACAAAAGAAGCATTCCAACCTTTAAGCTTTGTGGATTACTCTAATCAAATTAATCCTGTTCTTCTGAATTTTGTTTGCGTGTTTATATGGGGCAGGGTACGCCTCTACCTCCAGTGAAGGAGCCAGTGGAAGGCCAGTGGCCAAATTTTGGTGGAGATGATGCTCCAAATTGTAATTATCTCCGAACTTTAGTTCTGGTAGTACTTATATTGTTAAAACTAAAACTCTGACCAACTGTATTGCACTGCCAGTGTCTCCGTTGCTGGCTCAAGGAGCTGAAGATTTCAAATTATCAGCATATTCTCCTCTAAATACGTATGGAACCAATCTCGACTATTATACAACCTTTTTTGACCAAGATCAGATTGGAATGCCCATTGAAGCAGATTCAAGTTTAACCATTGCGCGGGAGCAGAAATTTAAAATCCACGAAATATCTCCAGAATGGGGTTATGTCTCCGAGACGACTAAGGTGCGTCTCATAATCTTCTGTGTAAAGAATCCTCTTGTGGTTGATGTTTATAGTACAAGCATTACGGCTTATAGTGGGCGGATAGATTGTAATATAGTCAAGTACTTGCGATTATAAGTTAGTAGAGAGAAGCTTGGGACATGTGGTTTGCTTGATCTTTTCTACCTTTTGTGCTCTAAAATTTTCAAGGCAAGGCAACTGCTTCTTTGGTGAGGCAGGTGCTTGGACAGTTTAGCCTAGAGTTGTTTCAGATACCTTTCTCATGATGTTCTAGAACTACACAACGGCTCATGTACCACGTACGTCATTATGGTTTTTCATGCTGCTAATGTTTCTTCCCTTGGCGGTTTGTGAATTTGGAATGCTTGTAATTATTCACATTATGATGCTATGGTGTGTCCTCTTATTGAGATCCTGGCTTGTCCTGAGCGATACAGCCTTGTGCCCACTGACTCTGCCGTTACCACAGTCAGCTGGTTACTAGAACTATTAATAAGACAAGAGTGTGAGTTGGGCCTCACTCCATCCACCCCCCTCTCATTTTCTGCTTTCTATGAAACTCCAAAGACCTTTGTTTGATTCTGTAAAATCATTGGTCGCACATGGAAAGAGACCCGCATGGACAGAATGCACAAATGATGGGATGCAAACTGCATCAACATTATTGGGACCGAATGCAATAACAAAGACTAGAATATAAAGACCTTGCAGAACCAGAGCTCTGATGAAATGTTAGGTCAATATTAGGGATCGGTACCAAGACTTCAAATCATCCTTGAACGTGGTCTATTAACAGAACAGGATTGCAGAGGGATTGGAGAAAGGTAGATGGGGCCTAATCCCTGAACTACGGCATGCCCCAAGGCATTGGCTCATCTAAAAAGACTGGTAGTAAAGATGTTTTAGGATCCTGGACACCTGGTCAAGAAAAGATGAAGTCTTGTAAATCTCTGTTGTTCCCACTGACATGCTTCTTGACTTGTAATGTGCTTTGGCATTTTATTTTCCACTTTGGAACTGTTCTTTTGTGGCTGTTTTTTGAAGTAGAAGTTCTAATTTAAGTACCAAGTTTTTATATGCAGGTCATCATCATTGGATCTTTTCTACGTGCAACATCAGATTGTGCATGGGCCTGTATGTTTGGTGATATTGAAGTCCCAATCCAGATTATTCAGGATGGTGTCATTAGTTGCCAAGCTCCCCCTCACTTGCCTGGAAAAGTCACTCTTTGCATCACCTCTGGAAATAGGGAGTCCTGTAGTGAAGTCAGGGACTTTGAATACCGCATTGAGCCAAATAGTGGTGCTCATGGTAATCTGCCTGATATAGGAGCAAATAAAAGTATGGACGAACTCTTGTTACTTGTCAGGTTTGCACAAATGCTTTTATTTGACTCATCAATACAGAGTGGAGAAACTACTAAATCTGGAGTCGATCAATTGGGCAAGTTCAAAGCAGCAGAAGATTCATGGGGCCACGTCTTTGAGGGTCTTTTAGTTGGCAATTGGACGGCATCTGCCACAATAGATTGGCTTCTGCAAGAACTTCTAAAAGACAAATTGCAACAGTGGCTTTCTTCTAGACTGCGGGAAGGAAGTGATTTGCCAGGTTGTTCCTTGTCCAAGAAAGAACAAGGGATAATCCACATGGTTGCTGGATTGGGTTTTGGGTGGGCCTTAAACCCAATTCTCAATTCTGGTGTAAGCATAAATTTCCGAGACATTAATGGGTGGACCGCCCTTCATTGGGCTGCGCGTTTTGGAAGGTAGTGGAGTACTGTATTTAGTTCAAATCTTAAGCTAATATGTGCCCTGGACACTTTTTAAGCAGTTATAGCTGCATGCTACATATGATAGTGGACTATCAATAACGAGGTATAAAGCTGCTTATAAAATGGTTGAACGAATTGTATTAAGCACTACTTGCGCAGTCAAATTGTCTTTACGTGAACCAGCTGATGTGCTAGAAGTAGGCAGGATTGGCTGCCACCCAGTTTGTGCTCACTTTAACGTTCTGAATATTCACTTCTACCGCTTTTATTAGTTAAGATTGTAAATTCTTTGGTAAAATGTGCAGCAGTAGAGTAATGGCTATAGCTACAACGATGCTGCAAAGTACGAAATTTATAATTGAGAGCTACAGAACTTCTAATTCTTAGTGTTTTTTGTATTAAAACCATCTAAAGATGTGTTTAGTACTCAGTTTTGTGTAGACGAAAGCTTTGCGCTGTATGCTGATGTTCAGAAGGTCTGCTGAGCATCAATAATATCTCAATAACTCAGTGCTAGAAGGCTTATGCTTTACTGAGTGGCTTGACTAAAGTGCTATATCTCCAACAGGGAAAAGATGGTTGCTGCACTCATGGCTTCTGGGGCATCAGCTTGGGCAGTAACAGATCCCAGTCCACAGGACCCAACTGGAAAAACCCCAGCATCTATTGCTGCCACCTGTGGTCACAAGGGACTTGCAGGTTATCTTTCAGAGGCAGCATTAACCAACCATCTTTCTTCCCTCAGACTGGAAGAGAGCGAACTGTCTAAGAGCTCTGCTGATGTAGAAGCAGAAATCACTGTAAATAGTGTCTCAAAGACGAACATCATTGAAAATGAGGAGCAGCTTTCTCTTAAAGACGCGTTGGCTGCCGTCCGCAATGCAGCTCAAGCTGCTGCACGTATACAATCTGCCTTTCGTGCACATTCTTTCAGGAGGCGGCAGCATAAAGAAGCTGCTACTTTTCCTGGTGCTGCTAGTGGAGACGAATACAGCATCCTATCAAATGACATTCAAGGGCTTTCAGCTGCATCAAAGTTGGCTTTTCGCAACTCGCGGGATAACAATGCAGCTGCTTTATCTATTCAGAAGAAATATCGGGGTTGGAAAGGTCGGAAGGATTTTCTCGCTTTTCGCCAGAAAGTAGTGAAGATACAGGTGATGCAATTCTCTTTTCTAGTAAAAACTTCCAAAACCTCTTTATCATCTTGTGATCTCAAGCTTATAAAGGGATACCTGCCCTTCTGTTCTTCTTCAGGTTTTGACTGTTTAAAACCAAATCTTAGTTATGAAGGGACAGAAAAGTGTAGATAGGGGATCCTGAAGCAAATACATATAATTACCTCACCTAAGAAAAATATGGAAACCCTAAAGAAGCTACCACGGCAAGTCATGGTGTACTGGTGTTTAAGGACCCTGCCGGATTTATCTATCCGAATATTCTTACACTTCAATTATTTGACAGTTTGCTCCTCGTTTCTTATTAGTCAACTGTTCTTTCTAATGGTTTTCCTGGCTTGTAAGATAGGATTTAGCATAACATGTGCACTGGTTGGGGGTTACGTGGGATTTACTTAAACAGGATTACCAAGAAATGCAGCTGACCACTAAATGAAGTCGAACAATCACTTTTTCGACATCACTCCTATATTTCAACCAAAAAAATGCTATAGAAGTTGAATCATTTGTAAATGAGTTCAAAGAACTTACCATCAATTGCAGAATAGGTATCAACATGAAATGGGACTGTAAGAACTTGTGGATTTTAAATAAGACTCCATATTAAGATGTACTCTTCAGCACAAACTGAACTAAAATCTATGCATTGAGAGGAGAAGACTTTTATACTATGTAAATCCGATCATTAGACTAGCATAAGCAGCTAACTTCTGCTTCTTCCCAAATTGATAGGTGTGGGTCTGTCCATGCTCGTACGGCCAGTACAGAGATCTTTTCATTTTTTACCTTATGGTACAAAGATAATATTGCTTAAACACTCCAGAATACACCACTTTGTAGATCTGTATGTGTGTTCTAGTATTAGTGTTCGATCATTCACTTGGATGACACTGGATTTACTTTTCATACTGTTATCGTGTAAGTATTTATGCACAGTTTTTTTGCGAACTGTAAATATTTTATTGCCTGGCACAACGGCCATTTTAAAACCATGTTATTGCTGGCCATTTTAAAAGCATACAATATTCAGATTGCAAACCGTATTTCAACTTGATTTGTTTAAGGAGTAGAAACACTGTTCTTATTCAGATTATTGTTTTGTCAGGCTCATGTGAGAGGCCATCAGGTTAGGAAAAACTATAAGGTCTGTTGGGCCACTGGTATTCTAGAGAAGCTCATACTAAGATGGCGGCGGAGAGGAGTTGGTTTACGGGGATTTCGAGTTGATTCAG
This sequence comes from Escallonia herrerae, assembly GCA_033070095.1. NCBI lineage: Eukaryota > Viridiplantae > Streptophyta > Magnoliopsida > Escalloniales > Escalloniaceae > Escallonia > Escallonia herrerae. Next base: position 991,014 of record JAVXUP010000047.1, on the reverse strand, counting down.
AATCTATTGATGAAAGCGAAGATGAAGACATATTAAAGGTTTTTCGTAAGCAGAAACTTGATGCCGCTATTGATGAAGCTGTTTCGAGGGTGTTATCAATGGTCGATTCACAAGAGGCGCGGCAGCAATATCATCGCATGCTGGAAAGATATCGCCAAGCTAAGGTAAACATTAGCGTCAGATTTTGCAAATTGTCTTGCATGTAAGTACAGCTTCTGGTCCATGTGCGTTTGCCACCTTGCTAGATGCAGATCGTCTTTGAGTGGAGTGGAGTCGAATCATTATATCCCCAAAACTACCGATAAAAGGTTCACCAGCCAAGATTATGGACCTTGTGTTTGTGTGAAGGCGTAATTAAAGCCTTGGGGTTCATATTCCCCCCCTCTTATGAACAACAACGAAGTTTAGCATTTTCCTTGGTATTCATATCACATGGTCGGGATCCGTACCTTTTTAGAGTTTGGGATCATACAATTCAAACTAATATACTCGTCACTTTTGCAGGCTGAACTCGGGGGACAGGAAAGAGAAGCAGCAGCATCAACTTCTCAAGCTGACATTTCGCTTATGGAAAATGACGACATATACCAGTTCGCATGATAAAAAGTTCAAACCGTTTAACTTCATTCTACGTACACCGTTTCTCCCGTATGTTCTTTATCGCCCGTCTGTATATTATTATTTTTTTGGGTACAGTAATGTAAAGTGACTTGTTCTTCTCACATCCAGGTATTTATCTTGTAAATGCATAGGGTGAGATTTGTAAATGATTATAGATGAGGTTGCTAGTGTTTTAACCAATTGGTGTTCTCTACAATTATGGTTGCTGGTGTTTCCTTCGAGTTCCTTTTCTTTTGCAGGTAGAGTGTTTCTAAGTAGAAACCACACGTAAGGAGAGCCATAATCAACCAAACCACTCGATATCTAGATACCCTTATCACCATAGGCTGGAACAGTGGATTGCATGTTCTTTAATGTTGGAATTTTCATGGGCACGTGGGCTTCTTAGGTAAAGATTGCCGGTATCTAAGCAATGCAGCCTTTGAGGGTGTCAACGAAAGTTGGTCAATTAAGCAAAATGGTACTTCTCTGTTCCATTAAACTTTCTGTTGGACTTCTAACAAAAGTAAATGCTATCTTTACTTTTTATATGCTTCTTTCACTACTTTTTTGTATCGTTAAAATTGGATTTTAGTAGTGACTGTTGGTCTTTCAGCAAAAAATAAAGAGGTGAAAAATAGTCTCGCCCGTTAGCAGATTATCGAAATAAATTTACTACATAAAATTATTGATTTTACTCATTATTTTTACCTTACATTGACTTGCTAAAAGAGTACTACTTATATAAACAAACGATTGTTACATAGAGCCCAATTTTATGTACATATGGCACCAAATTTATAGAGCTTACAAAAAACAAAGCAAAAAAATCCGAGTTAGCATTATCTAAACAAAATGTATAAGTATCGAAAATAGTGATGATATGTCTTATGAACAAATGAGGAAGTAGCATAACATATTAAGAAACCAGGATATCACTGTACAATCCACAATACTTCCTGCAAGTACAATCCATTCATGGTTCAAGTTCTATCCCCAGTCGTCGTCATACAATAATTAGCCACATATATATGTATGATGCTTGAGAACAAGCGTGATTATCTGGACTCCAAACGCCACGTGTCGACCAAAAACATATGGATGGGAGTGACGAGCAGCATCTATAATAATAATAATTATTATTATTATTGTATACAAATAAAAATAAGGAGGCGAGTTGGGAGAGGAAGAGAGACGATATGGAATCAACGAAGGACGGTGTGGAGCTAATACAGCTCGCCATAAACCAGCTGATGGAGCAACAATCCGCCATTAAAGGGTCCTCGCACAACGATAGCTTCGTGGCCGCCGATAGAGATGAAGACCACCGCCGCCGCCTCCTTGCCAGTTTGCTCTCTCAGGTAAAACGAAATCAAAAATCTTATTTGTGTTGCCTCAGATTGATATCACCTGTAATCATCCGCTGTACTTTCTTTACGCTGATTCTGTGCGTGGGTTCTGTACTTGAGAGAGATTAAAAAGTTGCTTTCAGATGATGTAGACATATTGACTTTGAGATAGACTGTAGAAACAAACATTAAGGGGAGGTAACTGTCTGAGGTCTACATTTGATGTTTCATACCGACAGTTGGAAGCATTAAGAGCCGATGGCCAACTTCACCAGCCAGAGCCATCGGCTTATGTAGAGGAGGCACCTCCCACTGCAGTTGGCACTGTGGGGCGTAAGAGCGAGACGATGAATGAGGCAGAGGGTGCTAGTTCGGGGGGTCGGAAAGTAGAAGAGATTGTAAAAGAGCTTAGGAATGTAAAGAGGCAGAATTTCATAACCCATTGTCTTCTTTCGGTCATGATTGTCCTCACTGTTGCATGGCAACTGTCTGAGGTCTCTCTCATTTTGAAAGTTAAAGATGGGATGAGCCACCCTTTCAGATCCTTCGGCAAAATGGTTGCAGGAATGTTGAAAGGCCCCAATGCAAACAACCAAGAAGGAGAGAAGCAGTCCTCTACACCATCGATGCCAATCGAATCATCGGCTCTCGCGGGTCTCAAAATTCCAGAGCTCCCTCGTATGGAGTTTCCTGCTTTTGATGTGAATAATAATGAAGACTGAGTTATCTCCATTCTTCAATTGTAAGAATATGAAGACCATGTTACACTGCCATGTTCGAGTGTAACTTCTTTTCTTCTTTTACCCCCTTCTGGGTAGGTAATTGTTCTCTACTCTTATCCGTTTGGTTCGATAACATAGCACAAAAATGGATGGCTTTGCTTACCGCTTTCACTTGCCTTACATTAGTTCAGCAAAAGCTATGATTTGCCCAATACATTTATTTAAAAGTTTGACTACTTAAGAAGTACAGTGAAATTTTCGGCTTTATTATCTACATAATTCACCTAAGCTGATTATACTAATTGGGTGAATCCAAATCACATCCTCAAAAATAGGTGCAAAACAATGGTTAAGGTGGTACATGATGCACTTGGTGTCGCCCCCTGCACTTAGTCACATACGGTGAGAAGACACTTAGCATAACTAAAGGAACTCGGCCAGTTTGATTCGAAAAAGTAAATTAAGCATTTAAGCATTATTAAATCCAGTCACAACAAAGTCAATGCTTGAACCACGACGAAGAAAGAAAATAAACGACACTTCACCCATCAAATCATAATCATAACCACCGCAAAACCTTCTCGTTCCCGTTTTTCGATGCCAGAACTTGACAAACTGAACATAGAATTCATTCAATAGGGCATTTCACCAACTTCAACCATAGTTCAACCTAAAAATGTCGTTTGCCACATAGAAACTCCCTTGCGGTGTAGGCACCAGGTGAAACATCTGGGGGCAAACAAGAAGTCCCAATTAGAATAGCGGGAAAGAAGGAAAGAGAAAGGTTAAACCATGTGTTACCCTAGAACTTACTGTAGTGATTAAGTCAAACTTGTTGAAAAGTAAATCAAAGCAACTCCTACAGACATGAAAACATAATACAAATTTTCTAGATAACTGTGCAAGATCATTTTGAAATTCAACGCAAGTAATGATTGGCAATGCTTATTTTACATGGATCAGATTTAAAATCTGGTCCGAACAACAAGGTCACAACCCATTGTGAACTTGGAGCAACTGAATTACAACAGTTCTGTATCACCGAGATTAGATACTTCTTACGAGTAACAGTTTTGGTACAACCACCGAAATCAGATACATCTTACGAGCAACAACTTATGAAGGTGCAAAGGAAATTGAATGCTTGGAACCTCACTAAATCACCTAAAGGTGTGCCGCAGGTTACTTGTTGACTCGTCCAAGACTGCTATTACAGATTGCAGTGAAAAGTGAATACAAGTGAAAGGAACTTTCAAAATATTTCCTTAACAAAGGAAGAACTCACAGAACGGTCTTCATTTTCAGAATATCACATGGAACAGCAGTAGAACTTGCAAAATGCTTCTATATAACCAATGCTTTAACATCCACGCATAAAACGCAAACTTGTATAAGGAGAGGTGGAATCTCGCAACCCTATATTTCCCCATGCAATAGCATTCTCATGTTTAAAAGTGGTCTCCATTTATTTGGCTTTCAGACTCCCAATGATACATTTCAAAGGGTCAACCAAATCAACAAGAAAAAATCTAAGAGATATGCCATTTGAGAATCCTAGAGTAAAAGAAGTATGAAGTAAAGCATTTGGAAAGAGCAGTATATGCATAGAATCGAATGACTTTCAGAGATCCAAATCTTCAAAATAGTACTATAGCCGTTCTGAACTGAAATGGGTAACTATTTCCAGAATTCGTTTTTGATGTACCACTACATTATCGATTCTAGCCTCCAAAGGATAAAACCAACAATGAAGATTATTAGTTATTTAAGTTAATGTAGCAACAATTTGAGACATGAAACCATATGTAAGGATTAGCAGCCATCTCTTTGATGGAAAACTTATCATAAGCAATAGCGAAAAAGAAAGCAATACGATGAAGAAACCTTCACTAAATATTCCTAAATGATGTAGAAGTGCAGTAAGGTCATTAGACAGCATCACGTTGAGAATTTGTTATGTGCAGTGACATTCAGACTAGCCATAACTAGGAACCTGCATCACGTTATGTGAATTAAGTACAGCTTATTTCATATATTAGCACCAAAATATGCTTAGATCATGCAACTAAGAACAGGCTAACTAAGGCATAAAGCACAGACAAATAGCTCCTACTCTAACCATAATCAACACTAGGACCGGCATAAATAACTGAATTAGATCAAATACATCCAGAAAGGATGAGCAAAAAGGCAAGCCAAAGCTTTAGTTCTACCGAGACAGGTACCACACCCGTTCCATTGGAGTTTCCCCATCTACGATTTTGTGGATTCCTGAGACAGATTTAATACCATGACCTGTATTGAATACAACTCAAGTAGCAACCATAGATCAAATGGTGCCGTTGGTAAGTCAAGCATAATAAGTGAAGTCGCAACAAGTCAATTGTGAAAATCCAATGGAGTGTTATAATACTACGTCCAGTCCATCACATTTTTCCCGTTTTGACATGTTGCAAAAACGTGGGATAACGTACCATGTAAACATCGAGTTCAAGTCAAAGAGCAATTATAGATTGAATAAGCACCATTTGGCAAGTCAAACTAGGGTAATACACAACAGTACCTTAAATCGAGAACACCAAAATACTAGCAAACGACAGCCAGATTCCATCTATACATGCTCAGCTTCATTTCCCGAATCATACATTTTCTAATTTGTGAATCAGTCCAAACAAGCAACAAAATGGAATTGCGGATCAATACATAACCCTGGAAACCCCTAATTAAGCACAAACAACGAAAACATAAGAAAATACAGATGCACACACAACCACCTTGTTATACCAATGCTTATGCAAAGACAGTTCGAAAGGATTTAGGGGAAATGTACCTGGCTGAACTTGAGCTCGTGCTGTTCACCGGAGAGCTTCAGGGCGCCGCTGACGAAGACAAGGACCGCTCCGGGGGGGCCAGAGGGCTGGCAGTCTACGGTGCTGACTTTGTGCTGGCACTGGCCGAATGGGAGAGCGGCGAGCTTGGCCGCGATGTTCTGGGAGCCCAGAACCTGCTGGCCCTCGAAGGTGAGCATGGACCCTTCCTGGTACAGGCTCCCCAGACCAGCCCGATTCACGTCGAAGGTCGTATAGTAGTGGTCCACGAATGCCCTCGCCACCGCGTCTGGGTTCATCGCCGCCATCGCCGACTGATACACCCAAAAACCGAAGGGTTTTTGTGCTGGAAATGCGTTAGGTCAACGCGGTGGCGTGTAATAAAACGCTCTTTTTTTTGTGGGAACAGAAAATAGGATGTTAATTTTTTTTTCTTTCTATCTTTTTGTTTTTGACCGTAAGTAAAAACCTTACTAACCATTTCATTAATAGATAGGTAATACAAGATAGAGTACAAGAAAAAATTCTACTAACCTATTACCGCTACCCCCACGATGTTACCACAGACAAGGAGTGGCACATAGCTAAACCTCCTTGAAAATCGGATAGCGGCTCGAAGAAAATTGACGTTATGGCTAAGAAATCTCTATTAAAAGCTACCCCGCATAAAAGATTAGTGCACCCTTATCCAAGCCAAGATACTAAGGCTTCGTTTGACAAATTTTTTTTTTTGGTTTTCAGTTTTTAAAGAGCAGTTTTTTAAAGAGCAGCTTAAATTTTTTTTTTTATAAAAACAAGTGGGTGTTTGATAACCCCTTTTTTTTTTGAGGTTTTTTTTTTTGGTGTTTGGTAACCCTTTTTATTTTGACTTTTTTTTTTGGTGGTTTGCGGTGGCGGTGGTGGGGCGTAGCGGTGGTCGACGGTGGTGGTGGTGGTGGCCGACGGCCGGAGGTGGCTGCCGGCAGTCACCGGCGGTGGTGGCCGACGGCCGGAGGTGGCTGCCGGCAGTCACCGGCGGTGGTGGCCGGCGGCCGGAGGTAGCTGCCGGCAGTCTCCGGCGGTGGTCGCCGGCGGCCGGAGGTGGCTGCCGGCAGTCACCGGCGGTGGTGGCCGGCGGCCGGAGGTGGCTGCCGGCCGTCTCCGGCGGCGGTCGCCGGCGGCCGGAGGTGGCTGCCGGCAGTCTCCGGCGGTGGTCGCCGGCGGCCGGAGATGGCTGCCGACAGTCTCCGGCGGTGGCTGCCGGCGGCCGGCAGTCTCCGGCGGTGGTCGCCTGAGGTGGCTGCCGGCGGTGGGAGGGTGGTGGTGGTGGTCGAAAAAAAAAAACCAAAAGTGAAAAAAAAAATCAGTTTTTGGAGTTTTTTTTTTACTCTGCAGTTTAAAAACTGGTTTTTTAAATTGAAAAAAAAATGGTTACCAAACGCTCTTTTTTTTCAGTTTTTAAAACTGAAAAAAAAAGAGTGAAAAAAATTTTGTCAAACGGGGCCTAAATATAAACAAGGACAACACTATCCCAAAAGTTCACAAATAAAACAAAATAGCAGTCCTAAATAACCCAAAATAAGACAACCACAAAATAAAACAAAAAACCACACAAAGTCAACGAGAACACTAACCACAGCACCCTCCCCCCTTCCCCACCCACCATTAGGACCAACAGGTGTCAACACTCCCTGCCACGTGCCCCAACAAGTGTCAACCAACAGCATCCCAGTCGCCGGTCACAGCTCCACTCGCCGTCTGGACCACCACCAGCGATTCTCACCTACTGTGAAGCCGACAACCCCCGCAGTAGCCGTCTGCCACCTCTCTGGTCACCACCACCATATACACCAGTAACCGAAAAACCCCACAACATCCCACCACTCAAAACCAGCCTCGAACCACCACTACCCACAAGGTGATACCGGCCAAAAACTGCGTATCGGCCGAGATATTGTATTTTGTACCGGTTCCTTTAAAAAATATAAAAGTTACAAATTTTATTAAAAATTTTGTAAATTGACCATATAAAGACTAAATATAAAGACACTCTAAGTTCTATTATATTAATCAAAACCTCTGTTACCTCATGCTCATAAAATTCATTACAATTTGCAAAATCATTCCTGATAAGTTTTCAATATTCAATTATCTTTGATCACTTTATACCTGTAAACTTTGATCATATTCTTTCATCTATATGATGTATACTTTACACACACCCGCTTGCGCACACACATGCACACACATAAAAACAACTTATTCTTGAACCCAAAGACATTATTATTTAACAAACTAGCTTATTTAAAAATTATGGTAAATCAAACTTTATAAGATAAACAGTTTATTTTAGAGGAGCTGTAAGTAAAACTATATATGTATATATTGTTAGTTCGTCAGTGAATAAATAATTCAAATAGATATTGTTGATGAAAATCTTGAGACGGTACCGATGCGTACCGTTTGATGGAAAAAATAGTACGCACTTTGATACAAAATTCATATAACTGTGATCCTTCCAAAACCAAGATAACACTTTTTTGGGCCGGTAACCAAAAAGCCTCAACTTTCTCCCTAAAAGCTCTCTCGCCTATCTCTAACCTCTCTAAAACTCCCAACTCTGGCGTAGCCTCCCCTCGCCACCCCGCTGTGCATTATCGTGCGTGGGGCGGGCGATGGTCAATCTCCGGTGTAGTTACATACGGAGATTGAAAATATTAGTTTGTGTGTTTATGGTCTTTGCGAGGAGTACATCGAGCTTGGCAGGTGGCAGAGATCGTAGGTTGTTGGCGGCATCTCGGTTCAAGGACCCCCTCCTCAGGTCTATGCGATCTAGAGCGGTGACTTAGTCATTCTTGTTCCGATCTTACCAGACCTAGTTAGATTTACTAAATCATTTCGATCTACAATAATCCGATCGTGGTGTTTGATCAGCTCATATATATGGAAAGAGGAAGCTTCGATTTTGGGAGAAGGTGTCTCACCGTCGACGACGACCGGAATACTCGCTGCTATGACCATAATCCTCGTCAGTAACTAGTCAAAATTGCAGCGGCGACAGTCCGATCCTCCAGGAGTTCTGGATATTTTTTTGCTCACATCCGAAAGTCCTCTCACTGCCGCTCCTCGCATTTCTTAGTTTTTGATTAGGGTTTGTGGGGCGCAAGGGTGGTTCCAGTAGCAAGTTTGGGGGCATTCGTAGAGCTTCTTAATTTTCACTTGTTTCTCCTTACCTTTCTTTAGCTCGGATTGTTGTAGTGGGTTGGCCATGGTGTCCTTGGGGAGGGAAAGGGAGATGGAGATAAGCCTACGAGGATTTGAGGGTTAAGACTCTGGGGGTGGGGAGGGGTCTGAGGTAATTCGGCTTGGATCTCATTTGGGTAAACAGTTTCGAGGGTGGGGTGGGGTGCTTAGGATTTCTATTTTGGTGTTGGTCTGCTGCTGTGCTTCTTAGCCGCAGTGTTTCATTGATGCTTGGAAGTGGCCGTGGAATGTGACGAATCCTGCAGCGACGAGGACCCCTTGTGTTGTGCTGTGATTGCATAGGATGACAGGTTTACCAATGATTCATGATTCGGCCTGCGAGTTTCTAATTGCAACAGTCCTTAATAATCATGATAAGCCATGATTCATGTTAGAAAATGTAAAGTATGTCGTAGTTCTTTAATTTTTTATTAATGTTATTTTCTTATTTATTTATAAAAAATAAAAAAAAAGAAGCAGCTCACCAGGCATTTTAAGAACTGGGCCCTCAGTAGTCGTCAACTGGCCATTGGCCTCCCAAGTCTTAACCCAACCCAATCATAGCTCTTAGCTTTTAAGATCCCCTCTAATAAACTCAGTAATGCACATATGTATGGATATAAACACAATGGCCCTTCCCTGCAACAAATTGATTCCTCAGAAAGTAAAGTTAGTGATTACCCACACGCAGGTAACTGTACCAGAGAACTGCAAATTAACTTCTTGTAGAGAACCACCGGCAGAAACAAAATTGATTCACAAGTCTCACACACTGCTTTCTGGTGGACCTAAAAGTGCTTTGGTCCCTGTAGGGACCAACCACCAGCACGAGTCTGTCTAAAAATTCTGGAGATTACCCGAACTTGTTGATCAACTGTTCTAGTTACATTCTCATGATCACTAACAAGAAAAACTTTGCAAGTATAACTACACATCAACCTGTCTTTATTGGCGTTACAATATACAAGAAGCATATACTCCCTAATGTTGCTGAGATGCTATGTTACTTAACCTACATCAATCGCTATGATACAAATTCCAACTTTCCTGGTGAGAGAGAAGGAAGAAACCCTCTTCAACCAATGCACACGTGAGGAAGAGGTTGCTCCCTGTGATACACCCAAGTCCTTCAAGGATTTCCGTTGCCTGGCCGCTCAAAAGATGAGATCAAGAAAGCGCATGGAAAAATGAATTGCTTCTGTATTCTGGCTCACAAAGTAATCTACCAAAAAACGAATCCCCACCTATAAATGGTTTGTATGTACACTCCCTCGCCAATAAAACAAATGATTTCCTGGAGAAATTCAGATGAACCAAGTCAAACAATGTCAGTATGAAGTCTAGACAACATCAAGAATGAACGCAAGGCATGCCAAAAGGGTTTGGAGTCGCTGTGTTTACTATGAATTTACAAGGGCAAACTACAAAATTGTGCTCTGAAAGTAATACCAGATTCTCTACTTAGGGTACAGATTTGAATAATTTTAAAACATGGGGTACTAAGTCGGAAAAGTGGTTATATCTTAGGATACTATGTCCGGATTTCAACGAAGTATATTTTGATAGTTAAAGAGCATGTAACACACAGTAAACATTTCATTGATGACTTACTATTTGGGGAAGTTTCTGAACCCATTCAAGCAATACTAAAATGCCTTGATTGAACAGGCAAGCTGCTTATATGGCCAAGCCTTCGTCCTGTCCATAGGTTTTGACTCGATGCACTAGAGGAAAAAGCGTGAAACTTCCCGATAAAGCTGTCCAGCTTCAAATGGCTTTGAAACATATCCATCCATTCCGCATTTCAAGCATTCTTCGTTTGTAGCTTGAATCACATCAGCGGTCATAGCCATAATTGGCACATGCCAGCTTGACACGTTTCTGTAAGTTTCTGCTGATAGTTCTCCATGTTGGATACGAGTACTGACGTTGTATTCCTTGTCCCGAATTCTCCTTGTAGCTTCAAACCTGAGTCAAATGATATCCAGAGGTTTTAGTTTTCGCAAACAACTAACAAAACAGGTTAATCACGAGGGGACTGCAAACCTAAGAATCACGTAAGTTGACACACTACCCTTAATCATACCTTGGCTAGGTCAAAAACTTCAAATACGATACTTTCATTCAATAACTTAAAGGTCAATAAAACTTTAATTTGATAGCTGACCCCAAAGAAAGGATTGCTCAAATGGTTGAGATAAGTTTTCAAATAGATGCATACCCATCCATTTCTGGCATCTGGATATCCATGAAACAGGCATCGAACTGATGAGGTGGCTCTAGAAGTGAGATTGCCTTTTTCCCATTGTCTACACATACCACATCAGCACCGTATTTCTTCAGTGCACCAGCCGCTACAAGGAGATTGACGTTATTGTCATCTACAACGAGAATCCTTCTCCCAAGAAGGAGATTGCGCAGAGACAAACTGGGGAGCTCTCCATTGCGGTAATTCCCTTTGTTCCCAACATTCATGGATCGTTGTAAGGATGCAGCCAGCATGCTTGCCCTCAGGGGCTTCATGATGACAGATGGAGTGTCATTACCAGCAGTCGGGATACCACTTCTAGTTGAACCAATAGAGTTGGTTAGAAGAAACAATTTGGGAGGAAAACCTCGATCAATTTTCTTTAAATTACTGGCAAAGAGAGTTGACAAGGCCAAGTCCTTGTCCCAAACTTCCTGTTCAATAAGGACAATGTCGATAGCTTTACTCCCACTGCCTATGATAGAGAAACCATGATTCAAATCGCAAACTACGTCAACATGGATTCCAAGCCGCTGGATGTGATATCTTGATGCCTTTGCCCGAACAGACCTGGGGTCCACAACTAACGCTTTCATGCCCCGAAAATCTGAAGAAACTGCACTAGATTGATTGCTGATGTGTTGCTTCTTTTGCTCATTCAAATTGGAGCAGCCATTAGTGAAGACAGCAGTAAAAGTAAAGGTGGACCCAATTTTGGGTAAGCTCACAAACCCAATCTCTCCATCCATAAGGCCAACCAAACACTTGCTTATGCTTAGTCCTATACCTGTGCCCCCATGTATCCGGGAAATGGAAGGGCCTACCTGCATGAAGGGAGTGAATACACGAGGGTGGGCTTCTAAAGGGATTCCTGAACCGGTGTCCTCCACTGAAACAATTAGATTGACGAGGTCTGAGGATGATGAGAAAGAAGTAGATCCCTCTTGACCGAAAGTTTTGAACCCAACCCAGCTTTGGCGTCTATCTGCTACAGGCAACCCACTCAAGGTATTCTTTGACGATGATTCTGTCTCAACCTCTATTGAATGCATCACCTCTTCGACGAGATGGACTGTTATAAAGATATGCCCCCTCTCCGTGAACTGTCAAATAAATGAATTGTCAGTCTTTGCCCCAAAAAAGACGCTTGGAGTATACAGATCAAAGCCTTATCCTCTCAAGAGGCACTTGAGCCGTCGATACATGTTCAGATAAGAAAATCGTCTACTTTGGTTTCAGAGAAAGGCTTTTCGGAGTGATCGTGAACACAATAAACTTGTCAGCCCCAAAATATTAATGTTTTTAACAATAAAAATGCCTATGTAATGCATACTTACTTTGATTGAGTTGCCCATAAGATTTGTGATGATCTGCCGGAATCTCCCCGGATCACCTATTAGCATTTCAGGGATCTTATCGGATATGTAAACTGCCAACTGCACTCCCAAGGAAATACGAAAATGGAAATTACAACAGATAAAGCAAAAATGACATTTTGACAAACAACAAAGAAACACAAAAGGATACAATAAAATGCTACAAACATGATGGTTACCTCAACTCCCTTTTCTTGAGACTTTCCAGCAAAAAGCGACAAGACATCATCCAAAATTGCTCTCAGGTCAAACCGGACAGCCTCAAGCTCAAGCTTACCAGATTCGATCTTTGCTTGGTCCAAAACCTCATTGATGATTGAAACTAGAGCCTTTCCACTTCCTTGCGCAGTCCTGACGTGATCCTGTTGAGTTACATCTAGGTCTGTGTCCATGAGCATGTCCAACATCCCTGCAAGATAACTGTACATCAATTTTTACTGCTCAACAAGTATTTTTACTTCCTTTGAAGTGACATGTGTCAGAGTTAAAGGGAAATATTAAAAGCTTACCCAAAACACCATTCATTGGGGTCCTGATCTCGTGGGAAACAGTAGCAAGAAACTACAGAAGGTTGAAGCTTATTAGGACTCTTATGTATATAATTGGTAAAAGCCTATATGATATTTCGTGAGTTGCCTAATAGCAATAAATACCTGTGATTTTGCAACATCAGCAGCCTCAGCACGTTTTTTGAGCTCCTCCATCTCATGGTAGTCATCCTCAACTTTTGCTATTCGATTCACAGTTGCATGGAAAATATGCCCAACAAGCATTGCAATTACAAGAATGCCAATCGAAGTCATTATTGCTAGCCATGGCCATGGTGGTTTTTGCTTAAATCTGTCACGAGAAAAAAACTTTTTAGCAATCCATCTCAACTACTTTGTGCAACAATTAATCGATTTAAATTTGGCTCCTAGTAGAAACTGGCTTCTCTTATTTAATAGGTGCGTAACGTCAATGATTGTTTGCAAATCTATATATGATTCGTGATTCAATGGAATGACTGAACTACTTACTACGCAAACAGATGCAGCCCAATGTGATCGTTTTAATTACCAAGTAGATGAAATACATAGTACGGATACAAAGCCAGACAGAACATATAGGAAAAATAGGAATCAGTAGATCACCTGCAATGCATCTCATGCTTCCTGAACGGGTCACCAAAGTTAAGGCCACTAACATGCTGCAACCCTTCATCTGTTATGTTTGAACCATACATACTGATAGGGTTCGAGAGATTAGTGGTGTCATACACGTTGACAAGGATGGTCTGTTTGCTGGCAAGCTGCTGAAGCAACTTCTCCACGAGGGATTCGATATCGAAGACTCCACCAAGGTACCTGCTTGGCAGAACGGAAAAAAACTGAGATGGTTTCTTATATAATTTAACATCTCCCATCTAATATGACAGTGGAACATTAGAATAGGTTTAGTTATGTATTTAGGGGTGGTTCATATATCACCTCAATCGAAACACTTAAGTATTCTTAATGTCAAACATTAGAAAAGGTTTAGTTACTTATTTAGGGGTTGTTCATGCATCACCTCAATCGAAACACTAAAGTATTTTAAACGTGAAATCTGGGATTAGTTCCATTATCTGATCAACCTAGGATGTTGCTCAATATTTTTTCACGGTTGTTGTCCTACTTCCATCATGGGAATGGCAAATAACAGAAATTTGAGTACTCTAACAGCATATGTATACTGTATTCAACCAATGCTGCCTCATGTTCAGACAACTTACCCATCAGTTTCTTGGATCCTCTCAAGTGGAGTAGCATTGGAGGGAAGGTCTGTCTTGTAGACAGCAAAAGTCAATATAACACCTAGCCGGTTTGATTTGATAAGCCTGAAAGGAGCCGTGAGAACCCCCTTTCCTGATGCTCTTGCACGCAGGACATTTTCACGATCTTCCTGTGGGTCTCAAAGTTATTCAAAAGGGACAATTAGGGTAATGATCCATGATGTCAACTCGTCCTTTCTCATTCTTTTTAATCCAGGCAAAACAGGTTGAGCGTAGAGTTAACTACGAAATATTCAAAGCGTATACATACCCATGAAGCAGCTTTAAAAGGTTAAATCACAAACTTAATGTCACCAGCCCAGACTTTCATAGAAAGATCAAATGATCACGAGAGTAAACAAAGAATTTACCTTGCCCGACAACATGTCAAGGGAAACCACATGGGCAATGGTATCCTGTGCAAAGATAACAGGGGCATATTCCTCCTGAACTGGGGTTTCCTCAAGAGTATCCATCTGCCTAATTGTCCAGCCTTGCTGCCTCTCAAATTGTTCTCTTTCTGAGTGGAGCACCCTTACAGCATATGCCACGCCACTTGTCAGGGGCCTCTCAAAAGCAGTTCTGTCTGTGTACCTTGCAAAAGTCCTCTGAAGAACCTCCAGAAAGTTAAATTAAAAAATAAACTTCAACCAAAGTAACATTCTGAAGTAACGACAACACCGAAATGTCTATTCCCGCAGCAAAACTAAAAACAAGACGTAAAAAGAAGAAACCAACCAAAAACAGAGTGCAAGCTAACACAACTAAACATTCAACTTGCAATACAATAGCTAGCTGCAAGATGCAGCAAATTTCCGTCAGGCTTAAGGTCAAAACAGTTCTCAAGACCGTCAAAAGCCAAGCTACAAGCATCAAAACTAATATTCGGGACAGAAAGCTCGATAAGATTAGGAAATGAAGCAATTGAGTAGGAAGATGATGGCAACTGCATAATGAATTACCAGAAATGACTTCCATCATCGTACTCAGGCTCCGGATAAATAGCTTAAAGCATTGAATTATAATTTATCCACTCGCAATCAAGGCAAAAAGCATTTGCCTTCCAAAATGCAGGTTATATCCACTCTATAAACCTCGGATGTTTTACAATTAAGAAAAGATTGTCTGAAGTACCTGATCAATAGCAGAAGGGTTCATGCCATGGTGGAAGGTTGAAATCAAAATGGACATGGCCTGGACATGGTTCAGGCTCACATTGAACTGATCCTGTAACATCCTAGCCCTCTCATCACACATGCTTGCAAGGGTTTCTTTCCTCTTCTCAACAGCTTGGGAGCTCATGTACCAGTAAACCCACAGAGACACAATAATAAAGAAAGCCACCCATATCACCAAAAGCTTCCACGACCAGGTTTTTCTCACTCTCTTGGACCCAATATACTGGTAATAGTGGTGATGAACCTTAAAGCTGTTCCCTGACATCTTCTCCCACAATTTTACCCAGAGCTTCCCACCATCACCAAGAAAATCAGTCTTGATGTCCATGACTCCACCATTACCTAACCAATTCATGGAAATCACAGACACAATCCAGCAACATAGCATCAAGAATAGGTGCCCGACCTTCAATCCAATACTAATTACATGAATCATCCACAACAGTAACCAGAAAAATTTACCTCCAAGTATCAGATTGAACAGCCACCGACTGCTTGCTAAATCAAGTAAACTTTATTATAAAAATTGAAACCTGTCAAACACCCTTCTGTCAAATCTTCCGGAAAAACAGTCTAATTAGGCCCAACATCGAAACCCAAATCTCGAAGATTCAAGAAACCACCTCACTGTGCTAGCTTATCCATCCAAATTCGCTTCAAAACTGTACTGCTAGAAAGCCAAGAACCAAGGAGATAAGAAATCCCCAAACACCCACCCACAAGAAAGAATCAAAGAATCCTCAAGATTCGGATTTTCCAACTCCCCAGACAGAAGTTTGATGTTTATCCAGTTAGCTACCAACCAAAACCCAGATAAAGAAAAGGGTAGAAACAACCAGGCAAAGATTCCAAGAATTTAGTTATCATGTACCAGTACCACCCCCTACAGAAAAATCTGACATGAAATCTAATGCCCCAACAAGGGTCCTTAAATTCCTCAGGAACTATATACCATGTGGAGTAGTAACTAACTATCAAAGTATATCAAAGCATGTCGGGGTTACAAGGGTTTGACTCTTTAACTCGAGTAAGCCAGCTTTTGAAGTAGGAGACAGTGAAGCAATAATGCATACGGAGGGGATTAAAGACACTACTACTGGGCAATTCAATTGACACTAGGCAAAAGGAATCTGTTAAAGGAAGAGGAGAAGAATATGGTGGTAGAAATGTCTGCTAGCAAGCACATACACCATTATCCCTATCCGTTCCATCTCCATCCACCCCCCAAAAAAAAAATCAATTCTAAATATATTTAATCCAGTCTATATTTGTTTTTGTGAGAAGATGATAAAAAGAGAAGTCCAAGATCACAATATAAACAATTTAATAAGAGGGCAGGAAGGTATTATTCCACTCAGTGCTGTGCTGTGCTGTGCTGCTTTTGTTTTCCAACTTTCTTTTGTGTTCACATCCCATTTTCCCTATCCGTCCATGGCTAGACAACTCCTGCACGCCAAGTCGTTAACCGAATTTTTATTTTCTTTCTTCTTTTTCTTTCCATTTTTGTTGTGTCTTCTTTGCTGGACAAATTACCATTACATCTGCAAACCAAAAAAAATATCAGGACCCATGACCCGGAAGTAAATTACAGTTACGTACTTGACGCTCAAAATTTCCACTCGGTTCCACTCAAATCGTAGACCGAAAAGTTAAAGTGCAGTTACATCGTCATGATTTTTTCTAACTGTAGAGTTACTGTATAGTTAAGTTGTGTAAAGTATAGTTCGAAAGTAATGATAAATATATCAGCGAATGATGCTTGAATAAACTCGTAAGTTTGAGAGTCAATTAGTATTCTATAAGTTAGTGCGCTAAAAAGGACATAGTGTTCGTGGTCTTTGTTTGACATTTGCTTGAACATTAAGCCAAAAATACATCGTTAGTGTTAAGTTGTTATTTATCTGAGAAGCTTAAGCAATTACATGATACTCTGTAAGTTCCATGGCTACATTGATGCTTTCAATATTTTTAGCTAACCTGCAACTCCCCATTACAATAAAGGGCTAGAAACCCAAATGTACGTTACAACTCTCTTATGTTACTCTTTTTCATTTTTTTACTGTTTATATAATTTTTTAATTGTTTAACGGCAAATATGTTCAAAGACATAATATACAGTGTCGCGATGTCTAAAGTTAGTTATGGACCTGGAGAATATTAAAACGAAAGAGCTAGCTTTTTTTAAGTACACCCTAACAAGTGAGATGTAACAATGTCAGTGTATTCAAATTCCTTTATATTGGATAATGATTTTGCTCTTAATCCCGGTTTTGCTCTTGCTCTTGCCTGTGCTTTCTTTCTTCAAATTTATGTTCCAATAACACAGTAGAACTTTGTTCCCTCTCTCGTTCTCACTCTTGCTGAACAAATTAGCGACTTAGCGCATGCTTCGAGGCCTAACTAAGTATACGAGCTCACGAGTACGACATTGAGGTAAGAGTAATAATTCAAGTAAATTCAAATAACCAGTTGTACATTTACCCGCCAAAAATGCAATCAATTCTCAAGATCCAGAGTTACTCTACAAGAAGCTAGCTTGTAAGGTAAGACCAACAAAGTGATAAATCAACCATCTCCTTTTTAGTAGTTGGAACTAACTCACCCCAAACCTTTTTGAGAATCAATCAATAGGGTCTCTTATTCAGTATCCTATTCCTTAGAAACTTTAATGCTTTGTTTGGGCCAGAGGAAACAACAAAGTGAAAAGAAGTGGGCGAAATCAGTAAAAATACAGTAAAGCGCAAGAACTGGGAGGAGGGGTAGTCCTGTCATTTGAGGCGAGGATGAGTTGGCGGGAAGCAGCCAAGGACAAGCAGTGGCCGAACGGTAAATAAAGGACGGACGTGGGGGCTAAAGCATTGCCGGCGCCATATTTGAGGCTCGTCACGTAGTGATTAGGCCGTCACTACACATACCCAACTTCTCATTTTTGCGGTGTCCTCTGACAGCGATGCCCCCCCACGTCAGCAGCACCTGTTCTCCGTGCCTCCAGCCAATGGGATTTGTCCAGCGTGTAACCATCCCCATAATCTTTTTTCTTGCCACGTGTCGGTCCTGGGTAGAGAGAAGAGAAGAGAGAGACAGAGAAGCTCCAAACTCCAGAGCACAAAAAATATTTTTGTTCCACGTGGACTAATGGGGACTGCTTGTCCAGTGAACTTGGATGCGCTCTGCTAGTACCAAAGGGGCAAACGAGGCACAAGTTGTTGAAATCGAACAGGGTTCTAACATTGGAAGATTGTGGTAACAGGGATCCTCAGGTAGGGAGTAATTGTCATGTTACTTACTGTAATAACGAACATTTTGTATTCCATACTTTGTTAGTTTGACGAACTTTCATACCGCCATCTCATTGTATGTGTCCTAGTTATTTCGAGTTCGTAGTGGGTAATTCATTAGATCAAGATTTTGCAAAAGCAAAAAGTAAATAACTAACGGCTTTGCTCCACGATTAATATCGGAACAGACCGGATATCGAACTGGTGAAGGCACCGATACATGATTTAATTGGTTTGATCGATGGTTCAATCGGATTTATAATAAAAATTCCTCTAAAAGCAAAGAAACAGTAATTAATTCAATAAAGCGTAACACGTATACAGCGCTTGGTCCATCACCAACGCCGAACTGACAGCAGTACTAAATAACGGCTCAATCGCCCGATACTGATAACTATGCTTAGCGGGAACTTTGCTCGGCATGCATGAACACAGAAACGTGAAATAATTAAAATCTACGAGGAGCTTGGGTTGTTCTACACACTCCATAATTCGAGGAGCCAGCTCTCGATTAGTCGCCTTAGCTCGTGCATCAGAAAGCCTCGTGTTCCAGTGCGGTGTTGCCCAATCCATGCACAGCCAACTCATCCATTGTTTATTCAATCTAATTTCTGCATGGATTTTTGGAATGTATCTGGTTGCTTGCGCCATACTTTAGGGTTGTCACACTTTTATTAGAAGTCCATTAAATATTTCTTATTATTATAATCTAATAAAGAGCTTGTCCTTCTGCTGATGTCCTTTTGTCTGCTTTTCAATTGATGACGAATTTAATTATTAATTAATACCCCAATTATGTATTGGCAAGCATCACTTTGTTGCCTCAAAGGTATCATTAACTACACGTAATAACTTTGTGTACTTTGTGAGAAATGGTCCAATGCAACTAGGAGAAAGTAGGGAATGACCCCCTCTACTTTACACGTTGTGCGATTTGCCCCCCTCCACTTCAAAATTAACCACTAAACCCCCCCACACTTACAGAAATTGGGCACCTTAGACGGGTCCGTTATGAATAGTGTGAAATGACCAAAATACCCTTATTTCTTTATTAGTTAATGACCCCCTGTACTATACACGGTGTGCAATTTCCCCTCCTCAACTTCAAAATTAACCACTAAACCCCCTTACACTTACAGAAATTGGGCACATTAAATGGAAACCGTTAAATTTAAATGACAATTTTGCCCATGACCTCCCCCCCGCCCCCTTCATTCCCCACCCCCCCCACCCGTTAGACCAGTCCCCCACCCCATTCTGCGCTACCAGATTCATTGCAAACAAGGGATTGCTGCAATCTGCACCTCCTCTTCTGGTCAACCCCGCTACAATTGGTGATTCACTGAGCACAACCACTGGTCTTTTTCTCCGACCACCAGGGAGTTACAAAAAAAAAGGAACCACGATTGCCGTTGGTATATCACCGGCGCAACAACTACCATGATCAGCGTCACAGTAACCACCATTCTGGCCAACTCCCCCAACTTTATATTGTCTGGCTACACATCGTCGTGAGTTGCCTCATCGCTGCCATTTCCCACCACCTTGCGTCTGCAAGCCAGTGGGGCTTCTTCATCGGCCACCAACCGACCGACGCAATCAACACCGGTAACATCAATCCCCACAGACACAGGCTATCGGCGTCTGATTGCCGCACATCCGTCCAGATCCCTGCCACCACGATCGACGACTACGTCCCCAAATCGCAGGTCTAACCTCCGTCGTCATTCCACCCCAATCCACAACATCGCGCCAAGCAGCGTCACATGACCACCGTGACTTGCTACACGCCGCTGGGGCTGCACCAGATTCGCGATGACGTTGCCACCACAGTCGCATGCGAGTAGCGTGTGTGTATGTTTGCAGTGGGTACGCGTCTGTGTCTGGGTTTAGGGTATGTGTGTGTGTGTGTGTGTGTGTGTGTGCACGTGCGTGCGTGCGTGCGTGCTGGGTGTGCGTGGAGTGTGTGTGTGTATGTGGGATTGAGTAAAAAGTCTGAGAGGAGAGAAAAAGAAGTTGAAAGAATGGTATTAAACTTAAATAGGGTAAGGAAATAAGGGTATTTTGGTCATTTCACAAATATTCATAACGAACCCGTCTAAAGTGCCCAATTTTCGTAAGTGGGGGGAGGGGGTTAGTGGATATGTTTGAAGTAGAGGGGGGGAAATCGCACACCGTCTATAGTACATGGGGTCATTAGTTAATTACCCCTAACAGAATGGGCAAAAACGTCATTTACAAAAAAAAATTGTTAGTCAACGCGCGTGTTGACCACGCGCTGTTAAATTTAACGGTTTCCGTCTAAGGTGCCCAATTTCTGTAAGTGTGGGGGGTTTAGTGGTTAATTTTGAAGTGGAGGGGGGCAAATCGCACAACGTGTAAAGTAGGGGGTCATTCCCTACTTTCCCCATGCAACTACCCGTCAAATATATCTTTATTATTTTATTGATTGATGTGCATTTTTGTCACCTTTAGCTTTGATTATGCCCCCATCAGACCCCCTTTAGTACGTCCAAAAATATGCAAATTAAGTATCCACATTTACTAAGTTAGGTAATGGCGTCTTTAAAGAGGAAAATGATAGCTTATTTTGGGTTATTGTTGTTCTTAAGATAGGAAAATAGGATTTCTGCCTAATTAAATAATAAACGCAAAATCAACAATCAAAAACTTAAGTAGTTAATATTGATCAAAGATACATCAGACATCGTGTTGATTAATTGTTAACTAATCAACTCTACTGTCTAATCTTTGACTAATAATTGTTAATCAAACATAAACACACTATCTGGGTTGATTAATCAACTCAAGTAATTCGGTTTAGGTTAGTAGTCGATTGATTAATATTAATCAACACTCCCCTCGTGTTTTGTAAGTGCTTTTCATAACGAAGAGATTATAGGCAAACGTGGCGAAGAAAAGGGAAAGAGAAAATGACTAGTTAAATCACTGCTAAATCAATGTTTAGATAATTTGGTAAAAAGGTCTTCCACGTTAATTAGGATGTGCATCAAAATTCTATCATTTTTTTTATGTTCAAGAGAACAATCGTAGCATGGTATTGTCCTCATTATACCTTATTTATAATCCTAGAAGTATGTACTTGGCCAGCTCTTGAGAAGAAAAAAAAAAGCATTATTTTGTGGTAGGGCTATGAACATGGTAATTACACTTGATATCTAACATTTTTTTTATAACTAATATAGAGTTTATGAACTAATAAAAAAGGTCACAAGTTCGCTCAAATGCTGAAGATTGAATACAAAACAAAATAACGTAAAAGTCAGTACCCCTAGACTACTCTTTCACAAACTTTTCGTTTGTATAGTTGAAATTTGCCGAACGACCTCATGATACATTTTAAAAGAATACCTTTTAAATACCACGGAGTATAACATTTGGTTTTTAGTATATCTTTAGCGACAAAGGGACACTACTTAGCCCCTTTCGCTTCTAATGGTAGCTTTTGAGAACTAGCCAGATGTTCAAAATCATCTACAGAAAATCAAAGAACCATACGTGCCGACCCCCAAGTGTGGATGCAGATGGTTTCACTACACTATTGTAAAAGGAAAGCAAACCGAAGTTATTATAGAAAGCTAAAAAGTAGCGTAGGGGTAGAGAGACAAGGGACCTCAAAATTCAAGCCTCTAAACTTGGAACTCATCTACCAAGTCCAACAAAGCCGCACAAGAAGCTACAAAAAGTAGGAGAAAGCTTCAAAGTTCAGACATGGAAAGTATTATTATTGAATATATATATATATATATATATATAGGGAGCTGATCCATTGATAGCGCTAGCAAAATGGAGTATTTGCTAGCGCGATCTGGGCCGTCCATCCTGAAAGATGGACGGTCCAGATCGCGCCTTTTTCGAAAACTGTCAGTCGTCCGCGACACTATGTCGCGGACGGATTTTTTTACCTTTTTGCCCCTCCACCCGTCCGCTACATTGTATCGCGGACGGTCCAAATCTTCTTTTACATTTTTTTTAAGTTCGTCCGCTACATAATGTAGCGGACGTTTTTTTAACAAAAATACCGTCCGCTACATTATGTAGCGGACTATTTTACTTTCTCGAAAAGAGACATCTGTGTTGTCAGAGCTCTTGAAAAAAGACAACCAACTTTTATTTTCTCTTTCCCCCTCATCTCTTAACTTCTCTCTTCTGGATGAGCTCCTTCAAGACGGTGGAAGGGTGATAGAAATGGAGGAGGTTGAAGACCCTAGAACAAAATGACAATCTGTTGCTAGCCAATTTCATGAATGGTTCCAGCCTGCAGGTGGAAGTGCTAATTAAGTGTGCTCGTTTTGGAGTCTTTTTTACCAATGGCAATCTGTTGCCAACGAACTTCATGAAGATTTGTTCATCAGGATCAAAGTAAGAAGAGAGAGAAAAAGAAGAAGTCAGAATGAGAGAAGGGAGGGAAAAAAAGAAGACTAGTCCGCTACATTATGTAGCGGACTAGTCTTCTCTTTTCCCTCCCTTGCGGACACATTAATGACACAGAAAAGTCATACCACACATGTGTGGGCCTGTCATTCGTCCGCGATACTATGTCGCGGACGGCATGGAGGGGCAAAAAGGTAAAAAATGTCGTCCGCAATATTGTGTCGCGGATTACTTTTTTTTGACATGCGTCAGGGCCTGTCAGTCGTCCGCGATACAATGTAGCGGACGGGTGGAGGGGCAAAAAGGTAAAAAAATTCGTCCGCGATATAATGTCGCGGACGACTGATAGTTTTCGAAAAAGGCGCGATCTGGACCGTCCATCTTTCAGGACGGACGGCCCAGATCGCGCTAGCAAATACTCCATTTTGCTAGCGCTATCAATGGATCAGCTCCCATATATATATATATATATATATATATATATATATATATATATATATATATATATATATATATATATATATATATTTGCATGGAAGAATTAATTATTATCCTTAAGAACGCTCAACCAAACTTGATATTATACTAAGTGATGCTAGTGCACACTTACACGTAGGGAGAGAAATTTTCAACATTATAAATGTTGAAAATATTCACCCTTATCACAACTGTGATAAGGGTGACATTATAAATTTTCAACATTATACTAAGTTATGCTTTTTAAGTGACAACTGTGATAAGGGTGAATATTTTCAACATTTATAATGTTGAAAATATTCACCCTTATCACAGTTGTCACTTAAAAAGCATAACTATCACGATGGTTTGCGACTCAGATAACTTATTTGCATATAAACTATATTATTACTAAGGTAGAACATCCTTACGCGAAACCTTTTTTGAACTTTCAACTATATCCCGTGATAATTTACTGAATTTAAATTAAACAAAGTTAATAAAGATCATTATCAAAAAAATTTCAACACTTAATAAATAAATGCTCAACCCCACTACAATTAAAATTTCTTCTACATTCTCATTATTCCAACAACTCCACCAAAATATCTAACCGTGGATATATTTACTTTATTTTTATTGATCTTCTTGCTTGGTTTCCATTTTCATGGTAACTCGAACAAAAAAAAATTGTACTTTTCATTATTTATATATTGATTATATTTATATATTTTTTTGTTAATTGCACATAAAGATATTTAGTCGTAATACTCTGCCAAAGCATATATTAATATAATATAATATGCTTGGGTCCTCCTCCTAAGCTCTTTGCTATCAGTATTAAAGTATAATAATATAGTCGGAGGCTGTGACATTGCACCTAACTCCCTCTGGTAGATTAAGGGTGACGAGAGGCTGATCAAACACCAAGAAAAATTAATGTTTAATTGCCTTCAAAGTACAATGAGTTTTTTCCCTAATTAATACATATTTAATACTTAATTACCAATATACTCTATTTTAAAATTTATTTACCCGCATGCCACACTTTTGAAAATCACTGTTTGAAATCACGATTTCAAAGTAGAAATCGCTGTTTGAAACATCGATTTCTACTTAATTTTTATGTTAAAGTAGAAATCGTTGTTTTAAACAGCAATTTCTCCCTTGAAATCGTGGTTTCAAATAGCGATTTTCAAAAGTGTGATATGCGGGTAAATAAGTTTCAAAATGGAGTATATTGGTAATTAAGTATTAAATATGTATTAATTAGGTAAAAAACTCAAAGTACAGTTCTTAGAAAGGATTTTCTCTTTATTTTTCTATTCTTAGGCAGCCTTTTCACGTTTAGTAATGTGATAAAAAGACTGTAAGTTCACCTTTTTAGGTCTCTCAAGCCATGGTAAGAAGCCGTGGCACTTTGGTGGCACCATAGATCGTGAATTATGGACCGTCGGATGAAGGGAAACGTGAGGATCAAAGCCCTAATTAAACAATGCATTAACTTTGATCATTTGGATTAAGTAATGCAGATGTTTCTGTTCTCAGAGCATTTTGATGGTGGCCATTACGCCCATCAAGCGTTATGTGATGGCGATTCATCCACGTGATGGATGGTGGGAACTCCCCAACCCTTTTTAATAACCTAAGCACAAGCATGATGCTTAACCTAAGAAACTAGATCTTAAAGATGACGCAAGATACAATGAGTCACATAGATAAATCGTTTGCATGTAACGTATAACATGCAAAATGAGTTGAACGTACTCCACTGAGAAACTTGTTTAAGGTTGACACGTGAGGCGGAATGAATCATACTCTGTACACGACCTTTTAATTCTAAAATCAGCTCAACTCAAACCAAGCTCGATAGAAAGCAAGTACAAAATATGTTGAAACTCGCGGCTCGGTAAGACAAGTCATGTTATAGATGAAGTCGAGCTTCGTCTTCGCCTAGTATACGAGCAATTCCCTTTTCCTGCATGCACGATGAACAACAGTGACGAGTAAAATGCTCTGTTGTTATGGCACTTAACATTTTAGTACTTTCAGTGAAACACTCAAACGTCTATTTATCACTTTTTCACAAGAATAAAACACAGACGGTTGATGTTTACACTACATTTTAGATTAACCTTCAAATAAACTTTGATTTTCAGGTAGTCCCGGACTATATCCATCGGCACGTCAGATACAATATATATAGGTAAAATTACTAATCATTGGAATAAATTGATTAAATCCTTATAACATTTTGTACAACTTTCTGACTTCCTCTGGTCTAAAACAAACTTTTACACTCGTGCGAATTTATCGGCGTGAAGTTTGTTAGAAGAACCAAATTCTTTTGCGCGTTTAAAAAAGGCCAGCCGTTCTTACACCCAGACCCTGAAAGCATGTAGCTGAAACAACTGCCGGTATGGACCCCTGCAACAGTAGTTCATTTACCAGATGTCACAAAAATTGGGCGGCCAATAAGCCATAAATCAACCTTTTCCCCTAAACCCACACGTACAACTTATGCTTTTAGGAGATGAACATGAGAGATGGAAGCTGATCAAACGCCTTAATGCTTTTCAAACACAGCATGCATTCCACAAAAAAAACTGAAAAGGGGAGGAACCAAAATAATTCAGGCCAATGAGACTCGCGGTACGTGGCATCCTTGCTCAATCAATCAATGATGAAAAGAGACCCTCTTTTTTCTTTACACTTGGCCAACAGTTGACAAATGGACTAAGCATTTTATGGTAGGCGAGGTAGGCACTTGCAGCATTTTGTGATTCCCCACTTTTAAATGATTAAGGCATCCATCAACATTACCTTTTGAAATGTTCAAACGTCAAGGGTCCGCCATAGCTGCTCACAATCTGCAGGCCAGGCAAAATGGTTGTTCATCAATGATTGTTTTTTCAGTAGAAGATTAAAGGGGATGAATGCGTACACAAGCTGAGCAATTTATTTACACCCCATGTTTATAATTTTCAGCTGCGGCTTAGCATAGGGCGCAACTGATGTGCTCGTGTGACATGCATTGTTGAGAGATATATAAACTCAATGTCGAGGAGTACCAATCCCACGACAGATAGATAATCAACAATACTTGAATATATGTTACTTGTGCGCCTCTTCCCTCGTTATCAATTAGTTTTGAATTGAGTGTTTTAACATAGTATCAGAATTGATTGATTCAGGTCCATCAAATATTGTAAAAATTAGTTTCTCACCGTCACCCAATCAATTTCTCTACGTGCTACGCCTACTCAAAAATCAAGTCGGGCCACACATGAGGAGAGAGATATAAATTCCGTACATAATATTAAATTTCATATCAGGTACATAACCAATAATACTTCAATATATGTATCTTATAAACCTCTTCTCTCTCGTTATCAATTATTTTTGTGTGAAATTATTCAAATGACATCGGGTGGTCACAGTTGTTGCTGAGGTTACCTCAAGGGTAGATATGGGCCATCGGGACCCAGAAACTTTACGCATGCAGCCAAACACAAGGAGAACCTCCCATCAGCCAGCTCTTTAAACTCATCATCATCACCATCACCATCACCATCACAGTAGAGTTCTTTTCTGGTAGACATCCTCAACAACTGAAAGGGGCCATTTTTGATATAAAGAACCACAAGTAGCAGCTGCATCACAAATATGACAAGCTACAATTGACGACCCAGAATTATTGATGGCCCAGAAAATGGTACGAACGAATCCCAGGTTTCGTGTGGGTGAAATGGTAGGCCAAATAACATTTTCTAATGCTTCAGATCTAACTTTCAAACCTTCAGTAAAAACAACATCAAGTAGAGTGCTTAGTGACAAATAATAATATAATAGAATGGGAACCATAGATGGGCGAGCTTGCCAAGTAACTCTGAAGAGCAAGATCCTACTTTAGTGCTTCGGCATATCATATGTGACGCCCATACTATTGATCATTTTTAATCAATAAAGCTAAGACTAACCGTAAAAGACATGTCGACATCGACAGCTGACATTATTACTTGCCTGAAAACTTAAACTGTTTCTTAGAAGTGAAGTCGTGTAGATATAACAAGGATAGGATTTTAAGCATGATCTCGGAATTTTGCCAACAGATTGTCGTCGTGAGCTTTAAAACTAATCTTTCTAGTTGGTTTGTATTGTTGTTACTAGGTTTGAATAGTGTTTTGCACTATAGTGATCGTTTTTTTGTATTCAAAAATAAATGTACAGCCTAAGCTACTTCATCCCCCCCCCCCCCCCCCGGGGCATTCCATATCTATCACTAATACCGTCACAAATAAAAAGAAACTACGACAACGGTTTTCGTAAGATTCAAAGATACAGAGGTAAAAAGATACAGCAACACTAGAGTCTATTTGAAATCACTTACAGTTTTGATTTTCTGTTTCCAAAAAAATAAAAAAACAAAACCAAATTAATTTTTATTTTTATAAAAATAAATTGGTGTTTGATTATGCAGTTTTTATTTTGAGTTTTTTCTTTTCGGTGTTTGATTACACAGTTTTTATTTTGAATTTTTTCTTTGGTGATGATTGCGGTGGTGGGGCGTGGTGGTGGACGACGGGTGGTGGCTGTGGTGATGGTCTCAAAACAAAAATAAAAACCGAAAATCCAGAACTCTAAAATTTAAGTTTTTAAAAATGGCCATGTTTTAAAAATTAATTTTCAAAATTGAAGGGAAAAAAAATTATGTGCCAAACTGGTTTTTATCGAAAACAAAAATGGTTTTCAAACGTAACCTAAATTCACTAAAAATTAACCTAGATCTTGGGCACTCAAGCCCAAGAGCATAGCCATCATATACATCTTTCATACGCTGGATCAAGAGCCATCTCACTCAACACAAACTTGAAATAAACACATCATTTCTACTTGTTTGTGTAGACGTACAACTCTAGCTTGGAAGCTAAAGAAATCTGGTAACTGTTAGAACAACCTGGACCTTTTTAAGCCCATCAGACCAATCAATCAAGCATGCATGACAGCCCACCTAAAGCCTAGAACTGAGTACCAATCAAAAAACCAAACAATGACAGATGAAAATTCTAGAACTGCAAGTAATTCGAAACTAAGACAACTTGGAAACGATAAAAGACATGCAAAAAGATGGAAAATTTTTCTAGAGAAAAAAAAAAGAAATTAACTCATCGAGAGAAAAGGCGAAACCTCTGGGAAGAAACATCAGAAAAAAAAATATATCTAATATAAGTTTTAATGGTAAAAAATCCTCAAGCTCTAAAGAAAAATCACAAGAAGAGTGTGCTTGTTGTTCATTATGTGGCGAGAAAAGGACGTATGCAAATAACATGGTGAAGTAAGAAAAGAAAATAAAATGTGAGATCATTTTTATTATCTATATCTATACTGCTTATAAAAAGTATGAATGTTGTAAATTATTTTTTGACGATTTTGTCATCCGTTAATTATATTAATAACATTCTTATCTACTCTTTATGACTCCCTTTTAAATTTGTTGAAATTAAATGAACATCGGATACAATGAATCTATTCTAAACATTGGGAAATGAAAAGTATGATAAGAAAGAAATATAAAAATCCATTTATTACTCCCTTTTTAATTTGGTTGAAATGAAATAAACATTGAAAAATGAATTGGGTAATAAGAATTGTGATTTTTTTTCCTTGCATTTTTAGGTGAGCAAAAAATTAACCAATTTAAAAAAAAGAAACTGAAATACGTGAAAAATCACTTTAGAAACAAAAAACTGTTGGAAAAAAAAAAAAACAAAAAAACAGGGTAAATATGCATAAAAAATTTAAGGGGATGGTGGTGGGGGTGGGGATGACGCCAATTTGAACTTAAAATCTGTTCAGTTATTGAAGTTGAAGATCATGTGCTTTGCATGATGTATAATATTCGTACTTTTAATGCAAAGCAGCAGCTGGTCTTAAAAAATACAAATCTTAAGTGTATACCATAAACCAATTTAACAGATTCCAAAAACAAAGATGCAGATTCATTCTTTTGATTTTTCCATTTGCTCTTCTTTTCAGGAGCATCATCAAACATGTCTTCAATCCATAAGCTTACAAAGAATATTTTCAAACACTGAACTCATTACAATTGCGAACATCAAATATACATTTCTTCTAAAACAAGTTTGAAAAGAAATAAGAACATAATTGAATTATATTATTTTGATCTCAATAAAGCTAATGATATCACCTCAGAAATTACTCTCGACCACATCCTCGTGTAACGCACATGCTCCATACTAGTGTGAAGAAAGATATAAACCAATAGCGAACGAGATTCTGAAGATAGGTGGGAGAACTTGTTTTTGAACAGGACTGTTAATTTCATCAAGAAACATCAGATGAAGAAGAAAGGTTATACAAGGTTTTGAAAGTGTAAGCACAATCTTCATGACGTCAGAAATCTATGAAGATCGTGGAGAAAAGATAATTTCCTTACTTACAACATAATTAGCTTGAGCAAACCAAATGATTGAGGAGCAAACCAGACGATTGAGGAGCAAACCTGCTAATCAACCATACACCATTGAAAGATGCTTGAAATAATGATAGGAGTTAATGCAAAAACGTCTGATTTAGATTTAGAAGTAAAATTATTGTAGAAATCTCTGAAGGAGAAACTTTTATAAGACATATTAAAGAAAGGCTATTAGACATCTCTATCTTCAAATCAAATAAGGTTAAACAGTACCTTAGTGAAGGATATCACTACATTCATATCGATATAATACAAAGTTAGGCTTTATACATTCTTCATATATGTAAGAGATACATCAGTAGTTCGTTGTTTGATAAGTAATTGATAGAAACCCTGACAAGGAAAATCTAAAGTACGTTGTATAGAGGCCTAAATTGGTTTAAAACAACATCAAACTACTTCATAACCTTGAAAGATCCATTAGTTAATAGACCATTCGAGCTATGAATCAGAATTTGAAGGCATGACAGAACTATGAGAAGTGTGCAAAAATGTTACGTATAATGTCGTTTATTATACGAGGTGGTAAACACAACAAACCTACTAAATAAAGTGCTAAATAACAAAGTCTAACTATTTGAACAAACAAGTAGAAATGTTCGATCTATAAAAGCGAAAAAGATAAACACGAGACAACTTTCTTGGCAAAGAAATAGGTGATAGCAAAGCATTAATAAATAACCAGAATCGATGCACATAAGGAAAAATAAAGGAACCGTCATCCTCGAAGATGCAGTGTCTTCTAAGGCTGGAACATTTATCTATTCAAGTGATAAAGGTAAAAAAGAATTGGAAGAATGATGCCATCAAAGACAAAGAAAGTTCACTGATGATATTATTGCATATAAAACAGTTACCATTTCGGTAAAACGAATTTCGTCAACTCGTATAAAAACGTTACACGTGGTGATAGTAACAGCATTATCTATCATTATCGAAAAAATTAGAAGAAATGGGTTTATCAGGCAATAATTTGAATTCAAGACATTGTTATTATAGCTTATAAACCTCCAAGAAAAACTAAAAATAAATAACAATCAGATGGCAATAAGCCTAGATAATTCTTACGTGGAATTAGTATTTGAATTCCAAGGATATCAATAGTAAAATATAGATGCCATATTAGATGCCGGAGCATCAAACTATCTCACGAATTTGCCTGCCACAAATGGTTCAAAAGTGATGAATTCATGAGCACATGAATGGAAAATCGAGTTGAGATAAAACCATAATATGAAGCATATCAAATTTTAGTACCTATTAGTGGAACGCGCTTCAAGGCTTGGGGTTGTCAAGTCTCAAGTGAGTTTTGTGGATTCAAGACTTGTGCTTGGTGAGGGGATATCACCAAGTATTTATAAGTATTTTGATCTTGACTCATAAGAAGATTGTTGTTAGATGATTCTAATTATTTTACCAGGGACTACCTTGGAGAGGTAAATATGGCTTGATGGTAGTTCAAGTTGAACCATTTAAATCTTCTTCTTAACTCAATTTATTTACTTATTGCTCTATTATTGCTTGAGATTGTGTAGGTAGCATATTAATTGATTTTTTATTGGTTTGATTGAGATTATGTTTATGATTAGCTTAAATTTCTAATTAATCTTTACAAATGCTATTCACTCATTCATCTCCCTTTGGGTTGTTTTATTGGTTTCAGACTGTGTTTTAATGTGTGCTTTGAGTTGATATTTAATAAGTTTGTATATACAAACTCTTGAAGAAAATTTAATATATAAAAGTAACAAAGAATACATAGGCTAAGTTATTTTCAGGTATGATTTACATGTCAATTGTAATTATCTTGATTTGATGTTTGGATTGATGATTATGGTTTAAGATAACCCTAGGACAATTATTTATTGTGTGTGCTAATTTTTCAAACAAGTGTGTTTATAAAAAAATGGTCAACTTTGGAGCTAACTGAAATATTCTTAAACACGTATATGGATCTAATCTTTTCATAATTTTTGACAAATCTTATATTAACTCACAAACAAAAAAACAACATCAATCCCATGTTTTTAGAGAGAGTTATGCCCAAAATAAATAAATTTATTTTCTTAAGAAATCCATTGAAGGTGACTATAATAGTGAATATACTTGACAGTGTTCACAAACATCAAAATTAGGATACAATTAACTATAAGTAATAGATCTGGAAATAACGACTAGTTTTGCAAAATTTCACGTTTAATTTTTCATCAATGGCTATATTTTAAATCCAACCCATAAAATGATATACGATTTTGCCAGACATCGTGAAAAGCAAATTCTAAGCCTCTATTTATTCGCAAAACATTTGTACTCAAGATTTTAGTATTTTCTCTTCATATTCTAGATTTATATCATTAAAGAGAGCATGGGAGCTTAATAAATTGAGAGCGCAGGCTTAAAGTCATGGGATCTCTCGAGTTTCGTCTCTCTATTGGTTAAAGCTTTAATGTACACATCCTTTTCCTATAGAGAGCATCTACCATAATTTTTTTTTCTAATCAAATTAGGATTGTCAAGCTTTAGAGCTTTGTAGTTGTAAAGCTTTGGTTCTTGGTCCGTGTATAGCACCAAGAAAAATGTATGATGGTTAGGTCTTGACCGAAAACTAGTGAATTTTCAGGGTTCTTCAAGGAACTTTTTTGAATTTGTGGACATATGCTTGATGGTAGTTCAAACTCAACCATTCAAAATCTCATTTGTTAAGTATCTCTAAATGTTATCTCCTTCATTATCACCTACTTGTTGTTATACTGTTAAATAGCATATGATAATTACTTGGCATTGTGTCGATAGCATATTAATGAAATTGCTCATTGAATGATCGTGAGTATTGTTTGATTTGGTAAATTGGTCAAATTGAATACTTTTGTTTGAGCAACTTAATTATGATTAGTTTTTTCAAGTCCCCCTTTATTTTTAAAAACAAATTCGCCACCTCCCCATTTTAACTTATTGGTGTCAGTAATGATACATGTTTGACTGATTTTTGTGAAAGTTAACTCCCTAACTGTGGGTTTGAAATAACTCAATCACAACAAGCTCTCGATGCTCTCATTCATATTCGTAAATTCCATGTCCAAACTATTTCACATGAAAATTTTTTAGTTACTTTCCTGGTTGAATGAATCTTCCTCCTACCCCCTATATAGTAACAATTAATCGTCTCAAATATTTTTAATGACTTATTTAGTGACGCTAAAAAAATGTTACTAATAATTGTCGCTGATAGTATTAGAAAGAAAGTCACTAGAAGCATTTAGCGAATGTTGATTGTCGCTATACACTGTGTTGGATAAAGATTCTTATAATTCGGTTAGGAGTCAAAGTTTGTTCTTTCACATGAATTCGAGAAATCTAACATATAAAACGCTTAGGAGTCCACTCATTCATATTGCTAGAATTTATATCTTATTTATTGCACATGGGTTCAGAATTATCTTCAAATGCAGGTCAATTGCATCTTATTTATTTATTTTGCATAAAAGCTCTTCCATTTAACCCTTTTACGAGGCTTTTGGTGCATGAAAAAGAGTTGCCAACGTGTATTAGGTATTTGTCGAGTAGAAAGCACATTGAACTCTTTGTTATGTTTATATTTTGAATATTCATTATCACGCAATATAATGTATTAATCGGTATACTTATTTCAACTTTTTTTTTTATTTATCTAATGAGGGTAATATTATTCTGATTTTGGTGAAAATGTTATACAAAACACTACACCAACACATCCATGACTATTGCATGCAGTGTACATTAATCCTAGAGCCTCATCCCTGCTTTTATCACATCTGCCCCTCAATCCAATCGACTCGAATGCATCGATATAGTAATTCGTGACCACCGACTTTATTCTTATGATTTCGATACTAGTTGTTCACAACAAAAGTTGTTTGAGGATTGGCCGATAAAAGAAGGAAGACAAAAGATGCTTATAACATGAGATTATATAAATCCACGACAAATTTCAATAACCAACTTGGTATATGGCTACTATGGATGAGAATAGTCTTTTGATTAAAACTAAAGAAAAGTTAAATGTTAATGAAGCTTTTACCTATGTGGAATTATATAATCTGTAGGTTTTAAATTTTGTTTAAGATGCTAATATATCGATTGGTCCATCGTGGGGCATAAAAAACTCCAATAATGTTACATAATTTTAGCGGGCTAATACTCGATTATGTATAGATGTATGTGTTTGACTTGGTGCAGGCTTTAGTAAATCGTCGGGGGTCTTTCATAAGGAGACCCATACTTTACCTAATTAGGGCTTGACTGGGCATCCTCTCTCATCATTATTAGTAACGTCGCACGAGAGACTCACACCCCCTCGAAAAACCAAGAGGTACAGGGCGAAGAAAGAAAATTCCTAGAGGATGCAATTGTATTTTTGCAAAGCATTCTGTTTATTATTCGCTATCCTACGTCGATCATCATGTAGCCAAAACTCCGTATGTGTTTTATATTATTTTGCGTGTTCTAAACTATTCAAAGATCTTCACTGAATACGTATGTCAAAAACCGCTAGACAAGAGGAAAATATTAGGACGATAGCTGCTTTAACATTCTTAAATAGTCCTTAAATGATCTATCTATCTTCATGTCTTAAGGTTTGACCATTCACTAAACATGGCCATTGAATGAAATTTAAACTATTAGGCTTCATTTGGATGAATTCGTTTGAATGATATTTGAAATGTATGGATTTGGAAAATACAAATGGCGATTTTGGTCCTACTTCTAGTTTGAACTACTCCAGCCCAACTCAATTTTCCAATATAAATGCCTCTCTTTCAATGCTCTTTTCTTTGTTCTTATATTGATGCTTCTATAACATTTGTGTTAATTTACCATTTTTAAAACTTTACTTTTTGAAAAGCCATATGTACCCTTTTCCAAACACTACTTATTAACTTAATATGAACATATAGTCACACACCCAGAAAAAAAAAAAAGGTGTCAAAAATTGGTATTAAAACAACATATAAGTATGTTTATATTTTATTTAATGGTAGTCAATTAAGGGGGAGACTATTCTGACCTTCTTATATGGTATTCAACGCCTGATTGGCCTTTAAAGGCTTAACAACTATCGCTAAAACCTTTTTATAACGACAAAAAATAGTAAAAGAGTATAAAAGGAGGAGAATAGTATTTTTGTTAATAAAACTTATATTTGTATATTTCCAGAGATAGTATCCGACAGTTTAATGCAATTAAAATAGTAGGTCCCAAAATTTAAAAATATAATCTTATTACTTTTCTGAACATACATTTATACCCTCATAAATTACATATTTATCATTTCTGGTTTTCTGACCTAAATCTTTTGTGATGTCACACAAACAAGCTTTTTCTCTCTCGGACCAATGCAATTCCAATATATTAACTGGTTTGGCCCACTTATTAGTAATGTTTTGAGACCAAAGTAATAACACAGTAATAAAATCCTTTTCCTATCTATTCAAGATCACGTGTTGTAGTTCCATGAAATGCGACACCATAAGTAATAATTTTTAATCACGATAAAAAGAAAAATAGAAGAGTACATCGTAAAATTCAAGATTAATCCAATTTGAGATTAAGATTATTTACTTTATGATACGCCAAACATCGAAAAAAAAATCAATTCAAAAGTTACATTGAGAGTAAATGTTAGATATGGATAGTGGGTACCACATAAATCCTTGTTCAAAAAACAAAACCTTCATCATTCAATGTATTATCTTAATAAAAACCGACCTTTTTAATTTAGCGACAAATAAATATTATCAAAAGTGAGATCGCCGATCAAACATTCAAATTTGAATCCGAATCATGTACAGAATAAACGTATATTCACCTGAAAGTGAGATCATCGTAGTATGAACGGTCTGAATCGTTTCACGTGACGTCTCGAGACGATCACCGGCATGCTTTGCACATCATTCTCAAGAGTATAAAAGCAACCATGGTCAAGTCTTCTAACCCAACACACTTGCCTTTGGTTAGGGTTAAGAGTGAAGGAAAGGAATGGCTTTTAAACCAAGAAGGAAAAGACCATCTTCTTTTGGAGAGGTTTTGACAAAGAGTCCAGTTTTGGGCATTTTTTGATAAAAAGAGGGGGCAAAAAAACAAAAATCAAATTTGCGTGATGGAGCTCTGTCCATGGCGTCTCTTCGATTCAAATTCACCATAGACTGCAATATCTCCTTCTGGTACGTCCTCTCTACTCTGTATAAAAAATCGCCGCTAATGATTACTGTCGCTATTCCTAGGGTTTCATTTTTCTAGTGATCAATTTGGGATATTTGATTGGTGAACTGTAGCTTTTTGAGCTGATTGTCTTCTACAAACTACATGGGTCAATCTGTTATATCAATCTCCATAAAGTTCTGAGTCATTTGCGCATTGCATGGTTGCATTTCCTCTAAAATTGATTTGGGATTCTCTTTTGACAACTTCCTGTAGAATGCATGAGTGGCACTTGCTAACGGAAATCCCTGTGCTTTATTATTTGTGCACAAACTGCAAACACGTAAAGCTACATAGCGAGTGAACTGGGTTTCTTTGCCAGTTTCTTTTTCAATCGGTGGAATATCTGCAAAAGAACTAGGCTTTATTTGCGAGATGCTGTTTTTACCTCCTTATATGCTTTTCTGTCGCTAGAAAGTTCCATTTTGGTGACAATTGTGAACCTTAGGCAACAAATGAGGAGGTTTTCCTTTTTTTTAAATAAAGAATTACATGGAAGGTGGCCCTTAGAACACTAAATATCACCTTGCAATTTCTCTTTGGCATGTTTTTCAGTTCCTTTTGATGTGGTCAGCTTCTGCTGTAGTTGTTTTTTCACTTGGATATTTTTTTGGGGTGTGTAAATTGGGGCTTGCATTGTACAGATTAAACTATGAGGAAACCCAGAAGATGTAAATCAAGAAGTTGTTTGGTGGCTGATGATCGTTAGTTTTTGTGTTAACGGAAGTGGCAACTGAGATTCATGGAGTGCAACAGGGATGAAGCGGCAAGGGCGAAAGAAGTGGCTGAGAAGAAGTTTTTGTCCAAGGATTATGCGGGGGCGAAAAGATTTGCCTCAAAGGCCCAGAATTTGTATCCAGGCCTTGATGGCATTTCCCAAATGTTAGCTACGCTAGATGTGTATACTTCTGCAGAGATTAAGATAAATGGGGAGGCAGATTATTACGGGATACTTGGTGTGAGTCCGCGGGCTGATGATGAGACAGTTAGGAAACAATACAGGAAGCTGGTGCTCGTGCTTCATCCCGATAAAAACAAGTCTGTTGGGGCTGATGGGGCATTTAGGCTTCTGTCGGAAGCTTGGAGTTTGTTGTCTGATAAGACCAAGAGACAAGCATATGACCAAAAGAGGAATGTCAAAGTTTTCCAGCCGAAAGCTCCGCCTCAAAGTGGAGGGTCGACATCACCTCAGTCGAATGGTTTTTATAATTTCACCAAGAGTACAACCTCGCACATGAAGCCTCCCAAGAGTAGTGCAACACCCAAGAGTAACACAACAACAAAGAGTTATGAAGCACCCGGGAGTTACACAACACCCAAAGCTAATACAACTCCGAAGAACAACACAACTCCCAAGAGTAGTACGACTCCCATAAGTAAGGCAACTCATAAGAGTAACACAGCTCCGATGAGTAACCCAACTCTCAAGAGTAATACAATTCCCAAGAGTAAAACAAGTAAGGCACCTGCCTCTTCTGTTCCTGCTGCATCTCAAAGGCCAAAACAAGATACCTTTTGGACTGTATGCCATAGATGCAAGATGCAGTATGAGTATGAGATTTTTTATCTCAACCATAATCTCCTCTGCCCAAATTGCCACGAGGCCTTTTTTGCTGCAGAAACCTCACCCCCGCCTTTTAGTGGTTCTAAAGTTCCTAGCCATCAGAGTCACTCTCAGCATCGTCAAAACTCAAAGCATCACGGGGCAAGCAAGAACGCTCTGGGAAGGAGCAACTCATCAAATTCAAATGGGGGATCGGGGGTTTTCAATGTTCCGGATATGTCCAGTAACTCTAACGTCCAGTGGGGTCCATTTTCTAAAGCAATTGGGGCTGCATCTGCTGCTCAAGCTGCAAGCATGGTTCATCAGGCCTATGAAAAAGTGAAGAGAGAGCGTGAAGAAGCGCAGGCAGCAACCAAGAGGGAGGAGGCTTTGCGGAGGAAGTATCATGTCTCTAAAAGAACAGCTGGGACTTCATCATCTGCGCACTCTAATTCTGCAAAGAGAAGAAGAGGCATTGACGATCTTAGTGCAAACAGGGACAATATGGATCAAATGGGCATGGCGACAGGACTGAAACAGGGTAGTTTGGAACATGAGAAGGTGGTCAGAAGTAGCAAGTCTAGTGGTAAAAGGGTTGCCTCCACTATTGAAATTCAGTCTTTACTGATGGAGAAGGCCAGGATGGAAATTCGTAAGAAACTGCATGAATGGAGGTCAGCTACCGTGGCGAGATCAGTGGTTGATGGGGTGGAGGATGTCAACGGGAAAGCCAAAGGAGGAAAAGGTGAAGACAGCGCCCTGGTAAATGGTGCTAGACTAAATGTTGATTCTAGTGAGCAAGTTGATGCCTGGAATAGAGTCCCTACCAGCAAGTCTGATCGAACTAATTCTGCTGATGTTTCAACGAAGGGATCTATGACACCAATGTCGATTGATGTTCCAGATCCAGATTTTCATGATTTTGACAGGGATCGAACTGAAAGGTGCTTTGGAGAAAATCAGGTATGGGCTGCCTATGATGATGATGATGGCATGCCTCGATACTATGCGATGATTCATAACATGATTTCTCTAAATCCATTCAAGGTGCGGATAAGTTGGCTTAACTCAAAGACCAACAGTGAACTCGGCCCAATGAATTGGATTGGTTCTGGTTTTGCAAAAACGTGCGGTGATTTCAGAATAGGCAAACATGAAATCAATAACTCGGTGAATTCTTTTTCTCACAAGGTTAGGTGGACCAAAGGCACACATGGGGTGGTTAGCATTTATCCGAAGAAGGGCGATGTTTGGGCTCTTTACAGGAATTGGTCCCCGGACTGGAATGAGCTGACAGCAGATGAGGTAATACACAAGTACGACATGGTGGAAGTACTTGAAGACTATGATGAGGAACTAGGTGTCACTGTTACTCCTTTAGTCAAGGTGGCAGGCTTCAAGACACTCTTCCACTGCCACTTGGATGCAAAGGCAGTAAAGAGGATTCCAAGAGAAGAGATGTTTCGTTTTTCCCATCACGTCCCTTCTTATCTGCTTACAGGGCAAGAAGCACCACATGCTCCAAAAGGTTGTCGGGAGCTTGATCCGGCAGCTACTCCTTTGGAACTTCTTCATGTGATAATTGATGTTAAAGAAGCAGAAATCATGGAGAACGAACAAAATATAGCTGATAGAAATGGAAAAGCTAACAACGAGGAGAGGGAAGAGATATGAGGAGTGTCAAAACAGTGGATGATATAGAGTTGTTTTAGAATAACAAAGTAAAGGAACAAATACAAGAGAGTGAAGCATTTGAAGAATGGGAATCTCCTCTGACATGAATAGTACTAATTGACTGCTTGGGTGAAATCTCCTCTCGATTGTTGTTGGATTTCCTCAAATGATCCTAACCTCCTGCCTGATTGCAACTTCCGGATGAAGAAAGGGAATCTACAGCCTCGAGATTGTGCAGTCAAATGTTAAAAGCACATGATGCTTGGTGTCATGCCAAGTAGAGCTTCTTCCGAGTATTCAAAGGTGATGGCTGCATATACTTCTTTCAACCGCTGTTTTTGCATCAAAGAAGATATGTTAAATAGTTGGAACATGCCGACATGTATGTCTACTGGCTTATTAACCCCACAGTTTCATAAATAGCTCAATTTTCTCTTCCAAATTTGTTTGTTTCGAAATTGCATCTTCTCTTTACACCTCTATGTATAAATTTTTTGGTTGTTAAAGTAGAATATGAAGTTGGTTCCATTTTAGTTCTTTAACTGCATTTGTAGCCATCTGCAAATTAGTATTGAAATTCCATTAGATTGGTCTTTGCAACATTGCCTACCTCATGCAGTCATGCTATCCGAGTGGTTGGAGACTGCATCTTTTCTTTATGAAGATGAACTTCGCTAGCTCCTCTGCTCTTTTCTCTGCGCTTTCTTTTCTTCCATCTCACCCTTTTGATAGGTCAAAGATAATTGCCTCTTGCAAAGTTGACATCTTATATGAGTTGGAGACCGCAGCTTTCATCTTTACAGGAATATGACATACCCCTCCCCCCCAATCACCACCACCGCCCAAATGCCCACTAACCGCCACCACCGTTGAGAATACGAAAAGGTACGATGTAAATGATTGACGTCTCTGGTGAAATAGGTTTTCTCAGGCCTCATCATGCTTTTATGTTTAGGATTAACAGATATACGAGACTACTTTTGCCATCTTTTCTCCTTTTCCCCTTCAAAACAGGGTTTACTTATTTTTGTGCTTGTTTCATTTAAAGGAAAGTTTTTCATGGTGTTTCCTTTTATGTTTATGTTTATGCCTCATAAGTACTAATATGCAGGCTCAGCAGCTCGAATTCTTCATTTCATTCTAACCTGGTCTGCAGTTCTTTGTTGCCTTCAACCTCGAGCCTCGTACTGCTTTAACTGATGGGATAAAGGTCTTTATACTTCCTTATTGCAACTGTCAGGAAGCTCTCATGTACATATTAGGATACGACCTTCTATCCCTGGCTGATAACCTACTCTTTGAAACTTTTCAGCTAAATTGGTATAAAGGGTTGTCTTTATGAACTATACTGTTATAACCCCTTACACACACAAAGTTATTATTAAAACGATGTGGAGGCATGTCCCTTACTTTGCTTGCT
The DNA here is from genome assembly GCA_033070095.1 of Escallonia herrerae. Classification (NCBI taxonomy): domain Eukaryota; kingdom Viridiplantae; phylum Streptophyta; class Magnoliopsida; order Escalloniales; family Escalloniaceae; genus Escallonia; species Escallonia herrerae. Next base: position 950,200 of record JAVXUP010000047.1, on the reverse strand, counting down.
TGCTCCCTTCCCTTCGACTAGAATACTAGATGTGGCGAAGTCTATGCATGGAGTAAATATTGCACGATTCCTATCCATTGGTTTCAACTATCGAAAACCGTAAACTATGAAGAGATGATATGATAAGAGAACGGGCTACAAGATTCAAGGAATTAGTTTTTAATAAATTAAACAGTTCTAGATGATTGGGATCATTGATTCCATACCATCCAACATTCTTTTCTTCGCTCCCTGCATTATTTGACGGCTAGACGTCCATGCTGGCATGCACGTGTGATGATAATAATGGAACTGCAGAGGACCTAGCAACACACTCTTTTTGGTATAGCCAAGGCTTGACCAAACTTTACGCAAAATTGGAGATTTGAGGCAAGAGGTCAGCATCATTTTCTTAGCGTCAAAGGGAACAGTTGGAGTACGTATGGTTATACACCCTTTTGACCTGATATATAATCCAAGTGACCTGCCGGCAATGCATTACTGTTGTGCAATCTTTTTGCTCAAAACTTAATAACAGTCAAACAATGACTAATTACTGCCATCTTGTGCCTTTGTTTGTGCAATTTGTGGTTCACACATGCAACAAGTTTGGGTCAACCTGCTAACTGACTACGCTAAGAAAGTTCATTCGAAGTTTAGGTAATTTATACTTTGATTTCGAGAATCAAGAAAGATCAATGCAATATTAAGATATTCTGAACTGTAACAAATAAAAAGAAGGTACCCGTTTGCCAATTCTACCCTTATTCACCATAACCGTACCCTATGGAACAACTGCAGGTATCCACTTGCCGATTCTAACTGCGGCCTTGCGCTAAAAAAGAGAGAAACTATTTAAGAATGTTTTAGTCCAAATTTAGCTTCACGATCCAATATTAACATAAAATGAAAAAACAAGAATGGTAATGGACGTGGCCTAGGCCCCAGGGGTGATGTGACTTTAATTCTCGTTTTTACGTGTTTTAGCGACAAAAGTATTTTTAAAAATTCTAACAGCTCTCATTAGCCCCAGGACACAGAAGCCAGGAAAAGAGAAACACTTTCAACTGGAGTCTGCAAAAGGTGCAATCCGATCCCATGCATAACAAAGATTCTAAATATGGTCTATCCTAAATAGGAGCGAAGCAACTGCTCATAGCGACGGATTTTACAATTTTTTTGCCGCTAAAAAACTCTTTTAACGACAAACAATACTCGAGGAGGCGGTGTATTCTTTTCCAAATCCGATCGGAGAGGTCTCAAACCGAATCCACTATGTATACTGGATCCTAATTGCAGTCTTTAGGGCCCTCCAGGCATATCATTGCCCAATCATAAGATGACGCTTGGTCAAACTACGTGTTGCATCCAATCACGAGCAAGGTAGTGACGCAAGCATCGCGTGGACCCCCCAAGAGTTCCAACCGCTATAAATAGAGGCTCCACCGTCGTCCTGAAAATATTAGAAGCTCACAAATAAATCTAAGGGGTGCTGAAACAAGGCTGAATCGTAAGTTTCCCGTTTCTCGCCGGAAAGCGAAAGGATTACCTCACATTACAATATCACCGGAGATACTGTTTTTCCCGGCGACCGGTTCTCCCCGTAACTATGGTAATCTCGTCCCTCCAACATTCTCTCATTCAGATTCTGTGACCATATATAGCGATGTTTTGGAAAAACTGTGTTCCTTTTGGCTTCTGGTTCCAATGTTGATTAGGTTCCTGGTGATCATCTTAATGTAGATGTAGAAAAAGTCTAGTTTTTACAAGCTAGACTGGACGAGGCGCCGGTAAATTTGTAACTGCTTGTCGTGATTGTTCTGTAATATGGATGAGTCAATTTTCAGAAGGTGCATCCATGAATCATGTAAAAGATCATAAACATTGGTTACGTTTTGTTATAGCGTGATATGGTTACATTTGTTAAAGCACGGTACATTGTTGGATTCATATTATGATACGAGACTTTTGATTTGAGGAAGTAGATGGTAACTTAATATAACATGTTAAGCCGACCTCTAGTTTGACAAGGGGAGGGTAGATGGTAACTTAACACTTAGTGCATAATTGTCGTGGAAATGACATGAAACTTTTAGTTTGTCCTTTGAAATCTTTCTAACTATCAAAATGAAATAAATGTTCAATGGTTATCAGCGTTCCGATCCAACATTGTTCATCTCACTCCTCAAATATCTACCTTTTTGTTATTTTGGAAAATTTAAGCTAATTGTTGTCTTTACCGTGTGTTTCTACATAATTTTTTGCATTGTCTTCGAGTCCCAAACTGGTTTGGTTGAATTCCTTTGGCAAGACATGGTTGTATCGACTCTGGTGTCTATTGCATATCCAGACAACATCAAGGCGTCTTGCAGATAGGAAGATAGAGAGGTTTGAGAAGAACATCACCAAGCGAGGAGCTGTGCCCGAAACGGTTGTAAAGAAAGGAGATGATTATCCTGTTGGCCCCTTGTTGCTTGGTTTCTTCGTGTTTGTTGTCATCGGATCATGTAAGATTTACCTCTGGATTTCTTTAGTTTCGTTCTTTGTTTCGATGTCATGCTGACAAAATGCGCTTCACTTTTTCCAGAGTTTCTAAATGGTGCTTTGCAGCTACATAACCAATTTTCTTTCTCGATTGTTCAGCTTTGTTTCAGATAATCAGGACAGCCACAGGCGGGGGCTTGTAAGCCTGGAATGGTCATATGAGATTTAGCTGATGGCTGCTCTGCTGTAACCTATCTTGAGCCTAAACGGCCAATATGTAGACATCTAGGAGCAAGTTTACTCATGCCAGCTTGTTTTGGATTTTGTAGAACATTAAACCATGGAATCAAGCAACCCCCTTTTGTGTAATAACATTTATACATCTTCATTCTGTTCAAACGTGCGTGATATCAGTGCAATCCATACCTATGCATTCCGTAGACATGGTCTGCCCTCGCGTTGACCTCACTCCCCGTGTTGGCTACTTGGTATGGGGTTGTTGCTGTGTGCCCAGCTTTAGATTAATTATAATTTCTATCGGGTCTGTAGATAAGCTGTTTATTTTTTAAGTTGTTAATTTCTGACCTTTGCAGTCTTGTATACACAGAGTCACGGGGCGACTTGAAAAACTTTGAAACTTTAATTCATCACTGCTATTTTTATTAAACACCCCAAGGATAAATCGTAGTACTTCAGGCAAGAACAAAAGTCGTAGCTATGGCAAGTGAGAAACAGGTTCAAGAATCCCCAGTTCCCATATTAATGTACTACAGCAGAGAAAGAACCTGCAATAATCCCAAGAAGAAACACGGACATTAGAAGTAGAGGTCAATGAAGACTGGAAAGCAGCACCTAATAGAACACCCTGCACCTAGAAACAGTGTTGGAACACTAATAGAAGGTCTTCAAAGTACTCTAGTACGCTCCTAAGTAAACAGCACAAATAATGAATGATTACTTTAGGCGGCAAACGATAAACGTGCATTTTAGAGATGCAACTGAAAATAAAAGTTGGCATCTAAATGTTTGTACACGAAAAGGGAAAAGATAATAATCATATTGCATGGGGTCATACTTGTTTTATCACAAAGGAAATTGGGCAGGATGCAGGGATGAAGATGATCCATACGACCTCTCCCTAACATGTTGGTGCCCCCGGAATCTTGATCACTGCTAAATCAGGCCACAGCCGTCAGACACGGGTGAAAAGCAGTGCCGCATGCAATCCACTGGCGCTTTCTCCCGCGTGGAAGCACGCAGCCAGGAACCTTCAGCCATTCCCTCCTTGATACATCGTAGGTAACCAAGCGATTCATTTGTCTAGATCTAAGCGACAACATAAGCAAGTCTTTGTTACCCAAGCAAGTCATCCTAACGTGCTTTCCGTAAAACTCCAAGCACCATACGTTTGGCATTCTGTCAACCTCCTTCCACAAGAGAGTCATTCTCTGCAGCTCCCATATGCACACGCATGTGGCGGCATTTTTTGTTAGCAACCCCACAAGCATGATCTGCCCGCCGCATTCCGCGAGTGTGTGGTCACTCAGATGCAGAGGGGCTGGGACTATAAACTGCTTCCACACCCCTGTCACCATATTATAGGACACAATTCCATCAGGGTCTGAACGCATGAAATGAAGTGTGCTATCAATGCATACTGCCTGTGACCTGAAGTTCAGTGACAGCGGAAGTTTGATACTTGAGGGCATGCTACCTGGACGGTTCCAACTGTTCTTTGCAGAGTCATAAACTTCATACTCCCCGTTGGAACTAACCCAGATAATTTTATAGCCTCCTCTAGCTGATTTCTCATCAAGAGTCATTCCAACAGCAACACGAGACCAGACCTTAACAGATCTTGCTGGCAACTCTTTGAAAGACCTAGTAAGAGGATTGCATACATAGAAACTCCTATTCCCAATATCAAGAAAACAGACGAGACCCCCAGCTGAAGCCACTGGCAAGACTATCAATTTTGTTGGCAAAGCAGGAACAGTAGGGTGGTGCCATTTCTTCAAGGTAGGGTCATACATAGCTCCAGTACTCACATTTTCATGAGTTATGGTATAAAACCAAGGTTGGGCTTGTGGGACTTCAGAACATTGTTGGGAGAAACTATGGGACGTCAGCAAGGAATTCCACTTCCTGCAAACTGATCTGAAGCGGAAGAATGTTGCGACAGGAAGTCTCGCAATGACAGCTTCAACAAGGTCTTCTGGAAATTCTTTCCAGATCTGTTGTTCCATATCCTCAGTTGAACTAGCAGTTCCAGAATATTTCCCCTATTCCGCTCCTTTCGAGCTTTCTTTGCAGGTGGAGGCTTCCCAGGTTCCAACATCTTGAAATTTCCAGGTTTTCCAGCCTTCATTATGAGACTGCAGCAATCATCTTCTGCAGAACTATCACCAACCTTCAAGAAACACCACCTGTGCAAAATGCAATCAATAACGAAATATTTCCAGACCCAGCTACCTTATTGAAACTACAACATTAATCATTGGGTGTTACACAGCATCTGTAACAGAAAGAATAATGCACATGAATATTACTATCATACATGAGAAAATGACATACCATCCAACGAAACGCTAAAACCAAAAATATACAAGCCACGCCACAATGCCTATCTCAGAACTGGTACCAAAAAGTGAACGTCCCCATAGAGAAAATTTTGCAACATCAGCTTTTTGTGTACATGGGTGTCATCCGTTTGGTGTTCCTTGTTAATACATATCATTACTTATGAAAAGAAAAAATTGCACCATCAGTGATACTTTCATAACCACAAAATAACACGTCGCCATGCTAAGTGGAGCATGTGTTAACGTTGCAGGCAACTTAGGGGACAAATTATTAAAGAAAGCATGACCTGAAGTTGACGCAAGCTGTAACAAGAGCAATCGGGTTATGGAAATTAAGATTACACATGAACATCTTACGGACTGTTAGAGACACAATAATAGAACAAGTGCATTGGTGACTTCAACTACGTAAAATGTTTTGTCCATGCCTTCCTGGCATTACGTCTAATGATTAATGGAGTATTCTACTATGATCAGTAACGCACAGCGGTTATGGAGAATGTATAACATGTTTACAGTGGTGTTTATGCTAGCTTATTACCACAATTTTCAGCTATGAAAGATGGTACCTTATCCCCAACTATTAGCTAAAGAAATTAGAATTTTTTGATTTCACATTTATTAAATGCCAATTTAGGTAACAATTCTGATATAGAATGTTCAATCACTTGTAGATTCTAAATTTTTTTAATAGAAAAGTCTATGGAGTTCGCAGAGTCGCAGCCTATCACTAGAATCAGTTTCCAGTCACATCTTTTGCACCTTATGATGAGTTTTCCGAGCAAGTAAAAACCTAAAGGTTTACCTTTAAGCCATTGCGGACAAAGTTACCCGGGCATCAGTAACAATAACTAAGAGAGCTTGGATGTCCATCATAATACGTTCTTACAATTTTGACCGTTAAGGTTGCAGCAAAGTGGAAAGGTACCGAAACGAGTACAACAAAAGAGGAGGGGGAAAGGGGGGGGGGGGTTTGGAGGGTGGTGGGGTGGTGGGGGGGGGGGGAGTCAGGAGTTTGCCACGTATCATTGTGAATGAAGAAGCAAAAAGCATCATTAAATTAGGCCTTGGAGACACAAGCACCACTTCTATCGAAGAGCGCTTGGAGCCTTGGACAGCCCATCTAGTTCGTTACAAAGTAATTATCATGGATAACTTGTATTTCTGTCTCAGGCATAGTATCCATAACATTCCATCTCTTGTTGGCTGCTTTTTTGTAACTATCAACTTTAAAAGCACCTATAACATAACTCGCCCGTGTGCTCCAATTTCCAAGCAAATGCGTACACATTAATGATCCTAATAGCCATAAAAGTTATACTCTTAAGGAGGTGACCCCATAGCCAGAGTAGATCTTTGGACCTACTCCTTATAACCACTAAAATTGAATGAGTGTATGTTACTATAGCTAAATGTGCCCTCTACGTTGAAATTGTGATGTGTAGGGCAAAAATACTACAAACTCAGACGTGAACAAAAAAAGCTGAATGTCAGGACTGTTTTTTTTAGTAGTAAATAAGAAGATATTAGACCTTCATAGAGCATACGAGTGAACTGGCACTAGAAGATTTTTGTTACGGTAGGCTTATTTGTTTTTTTTTTCCCTTTTTTGGTTGGGTTTGATGATCATTCAGCAATCAGGCCATGTATACCAGTTAAAACAAATTTTACTCAGATAGGAGACTTTGTTCTTGCAAAAACAGCCATGATGTGCCCTGTATAAATCTTTACGTCCTGTCTCCCCCTCCCTATGCAACCCATATCCAGGGCCTTTCGTGTGCAGGGCATGTGAGTTTGTCACCACTGCTGATGTCTTTCTGAAATGGTGACTTAAAAATTCTAGATATATTCAGCGCTGATGTCCAACTAGTTTCCATTTTCAGAGGATTGTGCTGTCTTGCACGTTGAAACAGTTGATCTCTTACTATATAGAGTGCCAATATAAGTTTTGGGACGACTCTAGAGATACTTGAAAAAACAAATAATACGTGCCATTGAACGAGCAATGTTGTTGAGGTAGATGTGTAAATATAAGGACTTTCAAATAAAAATCATTACGATTTTTGGTAATAAAGAGATGAGATTTCTGAACTATTCCTTTTAGAGTTCACCCAGTAACTATATAACTGCACATTTGGGATATGTTGAATAATCGATCAAAAATATATTCATGAGCGCAACACTCCTTTAATTAACAGCACAGTAACAAAAAGGGAGAACTTTAACTATGCAAATAACTAGCTCAAAAAAGTACAGAGAATATCCCACACATGAAAGACAGTGCTTGTAGAAAAAGACAGAAAAAACATCAGAAGTAAGGTGATACCACAAACACCAAAAATATGGTAATCACTTGTTTCTGACTGCGTACGCAGACAGAGAATCATTGAAGTCTCAATTTAGTCTCAATTCCATAACAAAAACATCATGTACTAGGTGGAAATTTGTACAAAGGAAGTACCTATTCAAAGAAAAAACACAAAAAAAATGCAGGAAATAACTTCACCAGAACACAAGGAGAACATCATCAGTTAGAACAAAGCTGATAGTACCTATGCATATAAATATGCAGCCATCATTCTACATACAGCCACCCATTGTCATGGAAGAAAAAAAAAATTGAAACCACCACAAAAGAGCAGGCGGGGGCGCGCACACACCACACCTACGTGTAGAGAATGCATAAAAAAACCACACACCACACAGGATACATAAAGGATGGACTCCACAGCATTACACAAACAAAGACACCAAGCGCCACAAATTATCTCACAACCAAAGATAAATCCAACCAATTAATGAATCCGAACAAAGCAACAACACACAAATCAATCCGATTCGAAAACCGACGAACTCGAACACAAAACAAATTCGTCCATCCAAACAATCATGTCGATCTAAACTGACAGAAACGGAAAGTACCGGTACTCCGGTGGCACTTGTTGTTGTTGCGGCGGCGGTAGGAGCAGCGGCGAGCGAGTGTAAGGATGGTGGACAGAGTACTGCGGCGGAGGCGGAGGCGGAGGAGGAGGAGAGCCGCCGTAGAGCTGTAAGAGGTCTTGGAGCTGACCGATGAGTTGCCTCAACATAATAATAGTAACCTGCACTTCCATACATGCCTTCTTCTTCCCCCCAACACCACCCCCCTTAAACTGTGTCTGGCTTTCTCTCTCTCTAGACTTTCTCTCTCTACATGTATTTCTAATTTTCTTCCTTCCTGTGTTAGCTTTTGTTTCTGTGTGTGTGTTGTGTGCGTGCGTGTGTGTGTGTTTTCTCTCTCTATGATTATTTCTTCCGAAATATATTCGCTTTCTTTTTCCACGTCAGCAGGCCCCCATACGGTAATAAGTAGTATTGACCGGTTACGCTACTTTTGTCCCTCCCCGCTACTCGATTGATAGGAGTATTATTCTCTCGTGTCTTTCCCAAACTGCCCTCGTAATTTCTATTTCGAAAAACATTTCTATGCTATGTGAATCTCAACAAACTATTTCTACTTTAATTTTGAACTGTCTTCCTGGCTGTCAACACTATTAAGTTTTTGAAATGAAATTACATTTCGTCAAAAAAATAAAATATATCAAATTTGTAACTTTCGATATAAAAGTAGTTGCCTTGCGGAAAGTCTAGAAACGCTTGACAGCAGGTTGGCAACGGTATTCCAACAGTCTAATGTTAGTAACAGTGTTCTAGCCAGTGGTCCAACGAGTGCCGATGGTGGTTCAATGGCAGCCATCGGAGTCCAACGGCGGCAACACGGTGACAATCGGTGAACGAGATGTTGGGATCTTTAAATTAAAACTTTTAAGTAGAGACGTAAGAATTCTGAAAAAGCCAACATAGTATACAGTAACTCTATGGGGGGTATAAAAGCTGGATTCCAATTTCAAGATGGCGAAATTATAGTTCTACATGTGCTATGAGAGATAGATCTTCAACCTTTTTATTGTGTTTTCTTTCTTTTAACTTTTTGTTAATTTTTTAGAATAGGTTACATATAATAATATATGTTTTCAAACTTTTCCAAAACTTAAAAGAGAGATCCAATGAATTAGAGGGAGTAAAACCATTTATCAAACTTGTGTTGTGATGTACATGTGCTAAGAAATTGTTATCGTATTTGGCTGGGCGTAATGCCGGATACTCATTCTTTTAGATCTCGTTATTCTCGATGCAAATATTTTTTACAAATAACATATAAAATTCTTATATTTTCTTGCTTTCGCATTTACATTTACACGACCGTAATAATAAAAGGAAGTCAACTGTGGTCATAATGTTTAAGAATATTTTACCAAGTAACTTGCCTTCAAGAATCTTAACCTAGAAAATGGCCTAAAATTCTTCATCGAGAGAGCTTTTATTACCTGAGAATTTACGAAATCAGAGTAGTTGCTATTGAACAAGCAATATGAGATATCTTTGTACACACTCGTCCAACAGTTTCAACCAATTTGAAGTGTCCCTGGATGCTAAACAAATTTGTCCTACCAACTCCTTGTTATAACAAGTTGACAAATTTCAAAATCCTTGCCATGCATTAGATTTTGTCAGACAGAAAGAGATGGTTCATGGACCAGACCCAAAGATGTCACCGCAAACACTTATTGCTTTGCCTCCGCATTAAATCTTCTGTTAAATCGTTTTCCAATTGTCAATGTTTAATCCTTTGGCCAAAGGGGCAAAAATAATTTATAAAACTATCAGCAAGCATTAATAATTGTCATAAACATCCTCTTTAATAAGTTTTTTTTAGTTCTTTTCAAAGATGCATGGTTATACGACACTGCACTTATATCGATAAAACTATATCGTGCGATTAATTAACCAGGGCCTAAGCATTTAAATTATTAAAAATATAATACCGTACATAACTAGACTATAATGAAAAATTATTTTTTAAGTGATATGGATGAGATTTTACTATCAGACAATGCGATAGCAGGAAAAACACGTACGGAGAAAGAGATTAGACATATGAAAGAAATATAACCTTTTTCATATTCTTGGAAGGTAGAAAGGTCTTTTTTAAGTATTGATTGATATCTTAGAAACTTCAAGTTCTCAACCCTCATCCTTTCTTGTTTTTAGTTACGGGGCATGTTTTCAGTCTTGTTTACACGTTAATGTCGGGCGAGGGTCTTAGTGTTTACGGGTAATGAGTGATTAAAGTTTACAACCTTATTTATTTTTTTGTAGATTCTTGAATTGGATTCTATTAAGAACTAGAAATCAAGATAGCGAACCTTTGCGCTATTATCTGCTGTTTTTAGCTCTACGATAGAAAGATGTTTTATTTGTCTGTATTATTTTTTTTTTATTAATGAAGTTCTTTAACCCTTTTCCAAAAAAAAAAATCATAGATAAAGTGGGATTGCCGTTCAACGATTTATGGCACAAGAAACAAAATCATTCCTGCCTATTTTATTTTTGGCCCAAATTTGTCGATTATAGTAAAACAATAAGTTAGTGAAGTGCAAAAGGGTAATAGGGTAAACTCAGCAAAGCCATCACATTGTCGTATTTGATTCTCTACGGAAAGTAGAGTATTTTCTGGCCCACGTGTATGAACTCACCTTGTATACATTGGTCAAGGGCAATCAAGATCAGCTTACTCCTCGAGATCAACGGCTGAGGTAAAGTCTCTCTGGTCTCGTCTTCTCTTCTCTTCTTTCCACGCAGACGGCCATGATTGTCTTGCTCCCTTTTCTGCCTATCATGATTTTTTTACAACTACGGAAGTACCTACTTGATGCTCCCCCTCCCCCCCCCCCCCCCCCCCCTAAAAGAGCCACACGGCAGCGGATTCAGATTCTCTGTTGTTACAAATAAAAACAAAAAAATTATTAAAAATTTCGAGACAAAATAGTAAGTGAATATCACATAATTCATTCTAGGCTCTATTGGTGTAACACGAGCGTTTTTAGTCATAGCCGTGTGAGTGTTTGGTGCCATTAAAATTTTACTTTTTCGCACGCTGGTCATATTTTAATGCAGGTTCTTATACTCCGAAGAAGAAACTGTTAATATTTGTGATAGTCTGGTGTTCAACTCAAAAGTATGTTCACATATAAATTAATAGAAGAAGACATTTTGATAGCATGTAATCGCAACACTCAACTAAGATTGTACATCTTAAGCAACTCTAATCGAAGAGATAATTACGTCGTATGGGCACAAATTTTATAGCTACTTCAAAGGTTTTGACGTAGCTAAAAATAAACTTTCAACAATTGGATGATACCTGACATTTTCAGTCAAACGTGATCGACTACTAGACTGATACTTACTTTTCGGGAACTTAGGAATTTGAAATGACTCTAAATTGATCCTTCGGTCCTTCGGGTCTAGATCCAGACGTGATTCCTAATTTTAGTAAGATTCCACACTTACGTCAATTTAAAGGAATTCCAACTATTCACACAGACACCACCGTAATTCTAGCTTATTTAGAGTCATATTCCCTGTAGGTGTAGTGTGCATCGACTTAAGCGAGATCCTATTGTAACCCTAAGCCGACAATCACTCCTTTTCTATTTCAGGCTGTGATTCCAGATCATGTTTTGGCAGCAACGACCTAATATCACCGATAACTCAAAATATTGACGACCATGAAAAATTTACCAGAAAATTAGGAAATGAGAATATTCTGTCTTTGGGCCGAAATGAGCTCACACTTTCTCTTCCATTTTCAAAACCGTAATTATCTTCTCCACCTCTTTAAACGAAACTCAAAACATGGCATGTTCACACTGGTCAATAAAGATGCCAGATACTCCTTTACTGTACAATAATTGGCTTTCATTTTCTAAACTTCAGCGTGGATTCATTGACCGAGTGGGAACCAAATCATTCCAAAAGTTTTTTGGATTCTTTTGAAAGGGTTACCAAACACCATCCAAGGTATTTTCATGGATAAACTTGAGATTGAGTAGCTGGTCTCATGAAACAAAACTCCCTTAAAAGACAAGGGAGACACAGGAACTACCAAACATGGACATGATAAATCGTCACTTAGCAACCATGTCTGCCTGTTGATAAAGAAAACATAAAGAGCTATAGCAGCAAGTTTGGTTGAAAGGGATCAGTTAACCGCTTCGAGAGAGGTGGCTCTGTTAGACTAATAGTTAAGTGTGGATTAATTTGTAAAAGAGGACTCGTAAGTGTAAAGCATGTATAAGGAGAAAAAATTCAGTACAATCGTGACGTAACACTGTTGTACTGACATAGTATCATGATTTGATTGAATTTAAAGATTTATTAGGAGTCAGTGTGATCCGAGATCAAAGTGGACGGTGTGGACGTGGACGGCGTTGACGATGACCGGAGAGGGATATAAGATGTCGATGACAGCAACGACGACAATAAGAATTAACAGACGACCCTCTTCGCCTTCGACGTTGACAATGGGGTTTGACGATCGACTGGTTTCACATTTGAAGCTGCACAAGGAAGACGTCGTCTCGTGGGGAGGGATCAAACTCTATGGATCATGTCGTCAAACAAGCCTCTCTGCCCCGTTTTCTCTCGCCTCTAAAACTCATAACCACCGGACTGATTCGTCGACACAGTCTGGCTGTCGCTCACTGGGAAGGGAGAGAGTTGTCATCGTTGATGGGTTTGCGATCGTGGTCCTCATCGTTTCAGGTGGATGGTGACGAGGATCACATTATTGACGTAGATGTTGACGAGAGATACCAAGGTGGCAAATTGTTGCAATCAATTCATTTGTGATGTACCACATCAGTGAATATGACGTGCTACAACCGTTGTAGCCAAGTTTTTCTCATGCATAAGAAAGAAGGACGATACTAAAGAAACCATTAGGCATCTTTTTAGAAAGTTCTGTTTTTTTCTTTACAAGCATAGTCGCGATGAATTGCACCGTACGCCGTTAAAACTACTCAAGGTTTTTCATTAGAATGAATGACTTTCTTATTCAGCATCATCGGACCATTATGTAACTCTTTACGGTTGTTGCAAGGAATTGGCCACTAGAAGAAGTTAGAAGCATTAATATACGAGATGCGCAATATCGTAGTTCATAATTTTAGTAACAACATCAATTTTCTTTTAAGCTCATAACGCAATGACAAATATTGTACATTTACAACACATTCTCGTAACTGTTAGTACGACAAAAAACTATATTTACTCTCCTTTGTTTTAGTTTCAAGTAAAGATATTAAATTATGCCATTTGGCAATATGTCCGGTTGAGCGTGAATCATTACTGCTTGGGCACGCCGCATGGCGATTTGAGGTGGATGATAGAGGAAGTACTAGAACCACTCCAACAATACGATATCCTTGCAATTTTCAGGACTCATGAGTAGATGGTAGAGTTGTCAAACGGGCCGGGCGGCCCGTGGGTTGGCCCGGCCCGGCCCGGTTCTGGCCCGGGCTGGCCCGGCCCCATCCATGTACAGTAGCGGCCCAGCACAAGCGGGCTTGGGGCCTGGGCCTGGACCAGGCCTTCAGTTTCTGCGAAAAAGCCCGGCCCGGCCCGAAGTCGGCCCGGTTCTGGCCCGGTTTGGCCCGGGTCTAGCCCGGTTTTGGCCCCACCACTTGTTTGAATTTTTTGCTTTTCCCCCCCTTTCTTCCACCCCTTTTCCAAAATTTCACTTTTACCCCCCCCCCCCAACAGCATTGTTATGTGTTAAGATTTTATTAATAAAGCTCACCAAGAAGAGTATGAAAATGTTTAACATATAATAAAAAATATAATGGCTAACAAATAAATATGTACATACATATATATGTATATTACTTATAATGAAATAAAAGGATAAAGATTAGGTTCGTTAAATTGTGAATATTGCCTAGAGATGAAATTTAAAATTGAATAACAAGAAAAAAAAAAAAAGGGCCCGAGGCCCGGCCCAAGCCCGGCCCTAGATATTGGGCCTAGGGCCAGGGCCTGGACTGGGCCTAGGTTTGCCTTCGGCAGGCCCGGCCCGGTTGGCAGCCCCACTGGCCCGGCCCCGGCCCGGCCCCACAGCAGGCCCGATGGGCTTGGGCTGGGCCGGCCCAAGCCCGGCCCTTTGACATCTCTAGTAGATGGCATGTTGTACCGTCCAAGACGCTGCTACGCAAACAATCATTTTTGGCAAATGGCCGAGTAAGAATCCCATAAGAAAGACAGTATATAATAGGAGCGCCCAAGAATCTAATTTGTTCGTAGGTAACGATAAATTGAAACGCGCATTACATCTGTGGCCTATCATATCATAATTTCGGACAAGAAATCTTATGTTTCTTTTTACGTATTTACTTATAAAAATATAAGTAAAATACGCATTCCGGCATCGTATCAATAGAGCGAGGCTACTTATACAGGCTAACCACTAGTCATGTATGATCTATAGCGATGATATTGTAGCTTTATAAACAAATAAAAGCAGAAGAAAAGCTTGTAGATCATCTTATTCTAACAAGAACACAAGACTCGCTGTTATCTGTGTTTGACAGAGAATATTTGGCTCATAGTTACAGGCGTGTCTGAACTAATTCTAGAGGAAAGGGCCCGAAAGTAAAAGGTTAGAATTCTCACGTTACATGTTTTGACATATTGAGGTGAGGAACGGAGGGCTCAAAATCCTCTGCTGTATAGCAGAGGTATTGCACAATATTTAGTGACAAAATATTATTACTAAAAATATTTTATTTTTGTTACTAAAATTTATAATGATATTATTAAAATATTTAACGATGTTTTTTTGGTACGGTCCGAAGAGGGGCAAGAGGAAGGTTAATGTGATGATTAGGTTTGTCAAAAACTCAAAACCAAGAGATAGGGGGTGGGGGGGAGTTGCGGTGGGTAATGATTTCAAAGGGTCTCTAGGGAAGAGGAAGCTTTTGGTAGGTAATGTGAATCATAGCTCATAATTAATGACCACCAATACATCATTCGATTCCCCCTCTTTTACGTGTGCACACACTCGTTTACTGGATTTTGATGATGCCCTTTTTTGAATCTCGGCTTCTGGTTCATCATTGCAATCTCGACTCTTCACCTATATAATAACTGTTATCAAGTAAATTTCCCAGCAGTGGAAGGGCTTAAGTATTCTTTGATTTTCTAGGTTACACATCTTCTGGCTAAATAAATAAGTATATTACGGTCAGAAAACTGAATTAAGAAGGTCTACCTCATGCTATAACCTAAGTACCTAACCATTTGAATGGCCAGATTGACCAGCAAAGAGGTGCTGCGAATATGCAAACAGGCTCCTCAAGAAAGTATCCATCACAAATAACAAAATTGAAATGGATGTGAAACCTCAACATGTCAGTATTCACAGGTCACAACAAATTGGATACAATCTTAAGTGCATCGAAAGGTTTACTCTACCTGATACTGTGTTCAAATGCAACTGCGTACATTGGCTCATAATGCAGTAATAGTGGAGAGCTCAACTCTTTCTGTTATTTAACGTACGTCATACTACATATGAGCTCCTAGGCATTAATAGTGGTGCCTGATACTATGTTCAAGTGCAACGGCATACATCGGCTCGTAATGCAGTAATAGTGGAGAATTCAACTTTTTCTGTTAGCTAAACTAACTCATACTACATGTGAGCTCCTAGGCATTAATAGTGGTGCCAGTATCCAAGAATATGAACAACTGCACTATGATCATGACAATAAGTAGACTAGCTTTACTAAACCCACTAAGAATGCATGAAATGGCCATCCTAGCTCAACATTCGTTCATGCCAACACCTGAGGAATCACATGCCACCTCAAAAGCCTTGGTTAAATAAGAAAGCCTAGAACATGGGCTTGCGACAGCACGTCTTTTTTCAACTGATATGCCTCAATTGCTGCAACAGTCCAGACTTTTCAAGCTTTAATGATGGGAGTACTGAAGCCCTAAGCGAACCTCCTAGAAAAGGTGGCTAACCACATAGAAACTTCTCAATTCTAAGGAAGGATTGACAACAGTACTACCTTCTTATGCCAAATCTTCCTCATAAGCTCCATCCACCATAGAATTGTAACTTATTGAATACAAATTTTTCCTTAACGTATTTGTACTCGAAGCCGTGATATGAAACATGTCACTAGTAACATCGAGCAACATCCTAACGCACTCCATCATCACAATGCTCATGCTCCATGAGTGAGATTTTTATGTTAATTCCAGAGAACCACACTAACACAAAAGGAACACAAAAACTTTCTTAGGTGCATAATGTGTAGATGTTTAGCATACCCTTCCTCACTCGGCCCCCTTCCCTAACTTAAGTAGCAGTCCTACACTAAGTTTTAACTCCTAGTAACCAAATCCCCTTGAACAATCTGTATGTTACCACAAAGTAATATCCTCCTGAACTGACACTAAAAATCTAAAATTGTTCATTTGCGCATTCCAAGCATCAACTACGGTCAATCAACACCGTATATAATGATAAACTAATAACTACATCACATAGAAAACCTACAAAAATGATATTGATAACTCATCTACCACAAAGTAATATGCTCCTGAACGAACACTAAATATGTTCATTTGCGCATTCCAAGCATCAACTACAGTTCAATCAACACCGTATAAAATGATAAACTAATAACTACATCACATAGAAAACCTTAAAAAATGATATTGATAACTCATTTATACTGAATTAACACTTATAAGTTCTAACCAGCCTCACATATGGATCCTTTGACTTTTCTTTGATGTGCTAGTGCAAACTACAAGAGATGACCTTGAGGGCCGAAGTTAAGCTCGGACAGAACAAATGGATTTTCAATAAGTGCAGAGGCTGGGCCTGGGCCATCCTCATCACTGAGGAAACAAGTAATTTTTCTAGAAAATAAAAAAGGTAGACAGAACGTCGTAAGATAGGCAAGGTTAAATACCTCCTTTAGCAAAATATGGATCAACGTAACCAATAGACATTGGGATGGCTTGCTTATAATAGCTGACACCAAAATTCCCTCCACGCATCTGCCAAATTCAACCAAAACAGGATTCCAATCCTGTAAAGAAATACAGCATATATGACATTCCAAGAGAAAGACATGATTCCAATAGGTGGGGAAAAACGAAAGGGAATCAAAATTTCAAGTTATCTACAAGAAGATACATCCAAGACATTATGGCATTATGCCAACCTGATCGAGCAAAATATGCTCTCCGTCAATATTAAGGACCGGATATTACTGATCCACTTGACCATGTAACAATTCAAGAAGATGTGCAAACCGAAGAGCTACTTTAATCCTCTCCTTCCAAACAAAAGAGGCTACAGAAAAGCATCAAATATGTCAAAGAGTCAGGACACGGCATATAAAATATTACATACAAACTTAGGCATAGACACATTTGCGTAAAATTTATGAGAACATTTAGCACACAGTCACATTTGAAAAGGGCAGAATATGTAAGATGTATCTTGGAAATAGAAATCTGAAGTTTGTAGCTACATTAAGTGCAAACTTGGTGATAGCTAAAAAGGGTAACGTCATTCATGATCGCCCCCCTTCCCTAGATGCATTCTCTCCTGAAGCTAAGTTATTCCTTCCTTTCCATTTGCTACCTAATCCAGATGTGGTTTGTAGAGACATTACCCTAACAAGAAACATGAAAAAACCTGTGCAACAATTTCAAACAAACGGCACTGTCACACTAGGATATATACGACGGGCACGTATCATATTCCCTTCAGGGGAGATAGAAAGGGCGAGGGTGAGAGGGAGAGGGAGGGAGGGAGGGAGGGAGGGAGAGAGAGAGAGAGAGAGAGAGAGACCCTCATTCATAATGTTCCCACTTGTATGTATAAACACATAACAGCTGCGCCAGACAGTTGAAGGCGCATCTGAACACATGAAACCACCAAAACCTTGCTGTTTACTAGAGCCTACAATTCCCATGATTTAAACCCACAGAACACATGTCCATGCAATTAACATCAGTAACTATTGGTCAGAATTTTATTAGGTAACGATACAATATTTCAATCATCATGAAAAGGCCAGTAATTTATGCAAGTAGAAGCTAACCATGCTTCATTTAGTAAAGAGCACTCTGACAACGACCATGCCAAGGCTAACACCACCACGACACGTTGCTGCCACCTTTTTCTACTATTATTTCATATCCATACAAGAAACTGTTTAGCTAGGAGAAATACTCCCGTTATTGTCCTAAAATGCATAAAGGCCAATGTGTTTCTCTATGTCATATTTTGTTAAAAGCAAGTTCGTGGCAGATGTAATTACCTTAAGTTATGAGATTATGCAAACTATCTCTCGGATTCAGATCATAGACAGCACCTGTTACTTGTTCTTGACTGCAGTAACCAATCAGTTTTGGCAAGCTTAAGTGATGATTCACTTTGGTGTCCATATAAAAAGTAACCTCTTCCTACTCAACCCGCACGATGTATCATTGACCAACAACAATTCGTAAAATTAGCAAGATAATGATGGAATGGTGTTGAGCATACCTGCAGCATCACAATGTAATCGTCAGGGTATTCCAACCCAAACTGTTTACCATCCCATATTTTGATAGTTACATCTTGAGCATTGATCTTTCCCCTGTATAGTTTGCAAAATTGAGTTGATCCAATCAAGTTATCTTGATGAAGGTTATTGGTGTATTCAGCCAAGTCTGCATCAGATAATTTCAATAGCTTTGGCTCATCTTTCTCTTTATTCGGCTGTCTTGCAGAGTCTAACCCACAAAGACATTACACATGTTAATTAGAAAAGTGTGACAGCACCGGGGAAACATATGGTCAACATTCTAACCAGGCAAACCAAACTTTGATAACTATAATGATCTGAAATTACACATGTAGAAGTGAACAGCAATTAAGGACAATCGCAACCCATAACCTGATCTATATATCATCAATGGCGAGCGAGAGGGTCAACAAATATGACAGTCCAGCCAGCAAGTTTAATAAGTGAAGAACCCCAATCTCCAGAAAGAGGTATTTAGTTTTCACATTTGACTTTTACAAAATGCCCAGATAAATTTTAGTCCATTTAGGCGTTAAATTTATCTCAGCAACAGATATCAATTATAGGGTAGAAACAATGAATACAGTTAAAGTTTACGTGTGCATTTTCATTCCTAAATAGTTAAAAAGTCAAAAACACAATCGTCAACAGTAATCGACTCTAACAATTAAGGACTAATACAAAATCATTAACAATAGTCTTGAACTATTCGAACCATGGTTCCTTTTCCGAGGACTTAATTTTTTTTAAGTACATTACAAACTAGGGTTTGAACGTGTAAACTCTTAAAGATTGAAAAAAATTACCTGAATCATAGAGAGGAAGAGTATCGGAGAAGCAAGTCGGCCGATTCAACGCTGTTCTGCCCACGTCCTCCATTGATTGTGAGGTGCAGCAAAAACGACGAACAACAAGGAAAATGATCCGTACAGCATCTGCCGTAGCATTGACAAAGATTGTCACCAAAAATTTTGTTTCTATTACCAAAATTTACACTAATGTATTTAGCGACGCAGTACGAGATCAAGTTTAGGAAAAATAATAGCAAATCCCTCAAGGTTAAGGGCATAGTTACGTTGGTGTTAATTGATTATGAAAAATATCAAATATGTCAGTTGAGTAGATGAAGTACAGACGGTCATAACGTTCTCTATGAAAAGACGATTTTACTTCTTTGTTTGTGTTGAATTTTCCTTTTGTATTGTTGTTGTTAAAAATATGCTTTGGAACCTTAGTCTGCAACGATGACCTCTATTCCCAACCTATTCTGGTCACACCTAAGGGCCCACCAGGGGTCCCATTTTTGCACGATACGTCACATATTCAACGGTCAACTTTTCAACGTTGTGGACCGGTCAAAATGCGCATGCTCAAGTAACGTGCATTTTTCATTGACTTTCTACATGACTAAAATTATTTTTATCGCCAACGTAACGACATCAGCGCCACCAACACTTGGAAAATATGCAAACTGGGACTTGACGCGTCTTCCCCTTAAAGGGGGTCGGCCACCTCCCTAAAGGGGGGGGGGTTCGACCACCTCCCTAAAAGGGGGAGGGTCGGCTACCCTCTTTTGGGTTGGGGGGGGGGGGGGTTCGGCCACCCTAGTCACAGGGGGGCTGATGACACTCCCTTTTACTTCTCATTCACGCAACGGTCTATAATACTCACTCATCACCACGACCGTACGGTGCCCGTTATTGCCTGTACGCCATCGCTATAATGACCGTCGCCCGCGCGCCATTTCTGACACTCCGCCGCGCCCATGCACCGCGCCGCTGATACAGCCATGCCCCCTGGCTCTCTGTCACACTACAGTGTCCCCGACACCATGACCGTGCCCATGCGCTACTTCTATGATATGTGCCTTGGCACCAGGTATTGTCTTGCGGCAGTCGTCGCCGGGCCTGTGCTCCACAATCATGTTACAGACCCCCAGGCACCACACTCATTCACCACACCATGTGCCCCCGCCATGGACGTGGAACATTCTCCGACCCACTCTTCGGAGTGTGCAACATTCCGAGGGGCTCTGCTCACAGTGCTCCGACACAAAGACCCCCGCAGCGAGATGGGCTCGTTACCACAAAGCCATCGTCGTCTTCATTCCTGGAGATTCCGCTCGTAGTGCTCCTGCACGAGGACCCTTCGTAGCGGGATAGGCTCGTTACCACAAAGCTATCGCCGCCTGGGGTGACTTGCATGACACTAGGCACTGAGCTGCGACCATGTCCACTCATGTTACCGGTGATCATCGGCTCCCCTGGGACGATGACCCCCGGGTCACTCCGAGACGGGAGCAGGTCTTTATAGGGCATCGCACCTAGTCCGCTTGGTAGTTGGTCACAGGGGCAACCCTCACCGCTGTCAGGTTCTCTATGCGTCTCTTGACGCACCTTGTGAGATTCAGTAAGGGCTTGGACCGGTGGCTGGTGAAACGGGCTTACTCTGATCATGCCGTCACAGTGTCTTCAGTCTTCTCAGACAGGTAGAGAGATGTTGTGTGGGGCAAGGCAGTACGAATTTGGGAACCGACAGTCCGATGGAGAACCAATATTTGTGGACCCCCTGGTGACGTGTCACTCCCAGGGGTGACACGTGTTAGCTGATGACACGTTGATGATACCGGCACATTTTTCCCTATAAATAGGGACCTTGGATTTCATTTTCAACAAAACTCTTTCATTTGTCATTTTTACTTTCTCTCTCTAAAACTCATTCTCTCTAGAATTCTAAAGAGAGAAATATATTCGGACCCTTGACATCGAACTCTTGACGCTGCACCCCTGACTCTGACCCTAGCTTGGATTGTCGGTCGCCTGCCCTATTCGTCTTTGCCTTGTTTGCGCAGTGCTACCAGCCCTCACGGCCTGTCTGGAGAGTCTTGCTCTCAGCCCTTACTCCATCCTTGCTATCTCTCACTTTGTACACTTGGAAGCTGACGTGGATTGCAGCCTTTGTGGCACCTCCACATAGATACGAACCCACTTTCCTTGGCATCAACCTTTAAGACAGAAAATGAGTGGCGGTCGAGTGAGGTTCTTAGCGGAGAACTCTCTGATGCATTCCGTGTAAACTCTTTGATACTTAAGTTATAACATAGTTACATGATAAAAACTCTATGAAAAGAAGAGCACTAAAAGAAACAAAGAGCTAGACGACTTGGCTCAGCAAACAGCGAAAGGCTGTTCGTTGAAAATTTATGGTAGTGGTTTAGAGATTCTCAAAATGGCGGATCACATGCAACCATGAAGAAAGGATAAATAAATAGGGATAAGAAATTGACACATCAATATATTAGGAAGTTGACATATCAAAGATCTTATTTAACAGGGATGTCGATGCCAAAAAATCCAACAATATGACCAGATCTTGCGTGTCCATGTCGTGTCGTCTTCACTAGTCAAAATTGCTGGCAGTAGGTGGCGACGGCGGCAGTTGTTGGAAATGGCTGCCGGTAGGTTGCAATGTTCAGAGAGGTCGGTCGCAATCAGCGGCAGGCAATGCCTGATGGTGGTGGCAAGAGGCAAGAGGCAAGAGGCAAGAGGCAAGAGGCAAGAGGCAAGCGGCAAGCGGCGACGGTCGGTGGTGACTGCCAATTATAGGATTGTGTTTTTATTATGCGAGAAAGAAAACATAACATCTATATGAGTTAAGTTTTTAAAAATCTATTTAGGTTATTTGGAGATGGGAAAAAAACTAAATGGCCCAAATTAATTAAATCTCCATTTGTCCCAAATCCATTAAGGGCTTTCCATGGGTTGCGGCAGGCAAGGCTCCAATTAGGCCCTCCAAGTTGCCATCCTCACTATTTATTTATTTAGCTCATAAATGCCGAGTTAGGATCACTCAGCTTTCATTTTGCTCTCGAGAGCCTTGAGTGTACCTCCAGGCTGCTTCGAGGAAATTGCTTTAATCAAATAGACGGAGAAGCATGTGACCAAACTACATGAATTATTCTTTTTTGAATTTAGTCCTAAAAGTTGTAATTTTTCCAGAAAGAGAAATAGAAGCCGAACAATTATGGGAGAATCTAACAGCAATAGAGCTCATTAAAGTGAAACGCATAATTCTAATCAAAAGAGTAAGATCTTCAACAAGTTTTTGAGTTGCACATAGCAGAGGCGATGTCAGGATGCCAAAGCCTTTTGATCAAATTCACACACACATTCACGTGCACGTGCATGTGCTCGTACATTCTACGCTAACGTAGCTTCGGCCCTAAAGGAATCCAAAAAGTTACTGCAAGTAAACCCTCCAGAGACTTGACACTGTCTTCATTGTTGGGCGGTCCTTTGGGTACTCTTCCACACAACTCATCCCCACTTCAGTTATCCCCCGCCCATTGCTAACGTTGAACCTGATGTTCAACCCAAAAGCATGCTCAAGAGTTGGGAAAGCCCATCAGATATAAAAACCAATCAAAAACCTCATATATTGTTGATGTGAGACTTGACAGCTAACACGAAAGTTAGTCTACCGCTAGGCTATTGTCAACACTGGAACATCATTAAATTTGGATGATAACAAACACATAGCAAGGACGATCTTATGTGTTAAAATTACATCGCTAATGTCCTTGTTTGTGTGACTCCAGACCACCAAGTATACTTTGCTACATCACTGCGCAGTTTGGTGGAGCAAGACAACAATCCGGATTCACATCTCTTACTTAACAGATAAATATGTTTTACTTGGATCTTTCATACGCTCTCTTTATGCTATTGATATCACCTCGTTATTCACTTTAGCTATATTACAGACTATAACTTGACTTTTATCTCATCATGTTACATATTTACATTGTTACTTGCCTAATCTTTGGATATTACCTCAGCTAACACGTGATGTATATATTCCTCCTCATGTAACCAAGATCTTTTTGGATCTATGTAAACTTAGTTAAGCGGCGCATGCTCATGCTGTGTATATTTCGCAATGTATGGAAGGACGACATGATCTGACTTTTCATCTGGCAAGTTAGACTGCCCACAGTGGCTCTTTTGTACATCATGAGTGATGGCACAGTTTAGATGCTTCATCCTGATGGTTGTTGTGTGGTTTTGGTAATCAGTCCAATGGTAGTTAGCCCTGATGTGGTTTTTGGGTTGTTTGGCATGTCGTTATTAACTTGATTGTAGTTTACTATGCATATGAGATGGAGAGCTATGAGCTATTTATCACTAAAATTAATGTTGGATTATTAGTAAACCCTCCAGAGACCTGACGAAAGACTTCATTGATTAGCAGCCATCACTATCATTAAAGATTCAGTCTTCCTCTAGGCCGCAAGTCCAGTAGAACAGCACCAGATGAGAAGACATCACGGTGTGCTACCCACGATACACATACCAGGGGGCAAGTTTTCATGAAAAAATTTGTAACAGTACGGTGTCATTCACAATGAGATAAAGCATAAGGCATTAGAATCACCACTCCATAGCATGCATGCAAAACAACAATTAAAGCGCATGAACTTTTAAAGAAGCTGGAAACGATAAAGTAAACACGTTCGTTCACGCTCCTGCTGTAGTATTGCAGGATCTGCTGAACCATGCTTCACGGCAATGAATAAACTTAAGTGATAACAAACATATAGCAGACACGAGAAATTGAGTTGAGAGAAGATCAGACATCAAACGAAGTCCCAGCTATGCACCAGTTAGCAAGGTTTGTCACTAACACAATGCTAGTTTACCTTAAAACATAGATGTTGAGTCAAAGTTAATACATGTCGTTACTTAGGCTCGCAAAAAGCAGGCACCCATGTGATCCACATGTTTTCATAATAAGAGCTTTCATTGACACCCTACGCCAATGGTAGCTTTGGCCCTAAAAGAATCCGAAAAGCTCATGTACTCAACACGAGAACACTGGACTGCAAGTAAACTCTCCAGAGACTTGACCACTGTCTTCGTTGCTGGGCGGTCCCCCGGGTATTCTTCCACACAACTTATCCCCAATTTAGTCATCGCTGCCCCATCGCTCACACAAAAATCAGAGTCTACCTCCAAGCTAGTGTCAACAAGGGAACATCCAGGCAGGCTTGTAGTTCTTCCTACCCAAACATCAGTCCGAAAAAGTCAATCTTTCCCGAGCTTCTCTTTGTCAACAACTCTTTTGGATATAAGTCCCAATATAATAATGCCATATGAGAAGACGTCGCAGTGTGCCACCCACCCCACACCTATCACAGAACGATGGGTAAGGTTAGAATATATTAGACAAGGCCAAGAACAGTATATGCGCAACACAAGCATGGAAAGTACCAAATCACGTATGCAAAAATTATGGAAGAATATTTTCTTTTGTGAAGACACAACGAGTCACTTCCAATCCATTCACATAGAATTTCGCTTCGATTTTATGCTTTTACCATAAGACAGCTCTCATAATATGTAAACCTTGTGCTGTCCAGCCCAGTAAACTGATTCCAACCGCAGATCGATGAGCAACACGAGAATCAGAATCTTCATGAAAAGTGCCAAAAAATCATATCCTAAGCTGTTAAGTATAGCTATGAAAGTTTGTCTGTTTACATATATTTGCGGAATGTACACATTACTGTACATATATGAAGATAAGAAGGCACTTCATATGTAAATCTCTATCTTGGTCCCTGCCGAAGGCATAAGGCCGAGTTTATCCTTTTCAAGAAAATGACAGTAATTCTAATGGGTTGTTTTATTTTAGTTGGAAACTGAAATCACAGTGAAATACAGAATTGGTTAAAAAGCGTATCTGTCCTCATTGCCACCCTTTAAAAACTTCTCCTCAATTTGTTACCATTATTGTTACTTTTCCTATAAGACAGCTTTTTATAGTCTGACTTCCGGACTGAGCTTCTGGTGCTTTTTTTTTAGGACGTAAGGCGCACCTATCAAGACATTAAAGGCAAGTCCTTACCCCAAGCACGAATCGATAAACTGGATCACTTCCTCTCTCCCTCTCGCTGACAGATAACATCTGGCTATCTTAAACGCACACCTTACTTCTTAGGCTCTCAATTAGCCATTTTCATTCTCGGCATGCTACCAACTCGACTGGTAAGGATGAGGATCGGCTACGTCCATTGCTTCCTCCCTTTTCGCTCTCCCATTCATGTAAGTTTCTTTCCCTTCTTTTCCTTGTAAAATCTGTCTTTTAATTTTGTTACCCCAAAAAAATTGTAACGCTTTGAGTTGCACACGCGTGGAGTGTGCCAAAGATACTATCTTTCGTAATTCAGCAAGTGCATGAATGGCCTAAGCCTAGCCCAGAACACTTGTGTTTACGCTGACGACGGCAGATGGGGAGAGAGAGAGAGAAAGAGAGGCTATAACATAACACCCGAAAAAGATGGTTAATAAATGGATAAGGTTGGGTACCTGTTCGAGCATAATATATGTCACAATAACCAGGGGACATTGGTATGAGTTCTTTAAAAGGGCTAAGTTGACCAAGAGTCCCTCCGCGCATCAGTCCAAACTCGACCACCACAGGGTTCGATTCCTGCATGAATATATGGCATATACGATAAAATTCCAACTGAATTTGTTGAGCCAAAAAATAATACAGAGTTATGATGCATAGGGAACATTGGTTCTGACCTGATCAAGTAAAATATGCTCTGCATCAATACACAGGACTATATACGGGTTTGCTTGACCATGTAAGAGTTCAAGGAGATGCGCAACCTCAAGGCTACTTTAATCCTCTCGATCCAAGTAAATGAACCTGCCAAAAAGTTATGTCAAAAAATAGGCGACTCAAATTTGTGGACATCGAGATTTCTACATTAACATGAGTACATAACAACTATCATTTTTTCTTTTATGTGCACATTCAAAGACAAGACTTGTAGAAATATATGAATGACTCAATCAGTCATCTCTTATCATTTTTTCCCAACCACAACATGGTTGTTGTAATAGTATTTCAATGATTCCTCTGGTATGTGATTTGGTTTCATCTATTTTGTCACCAAACTGACTTCCTCACCCCCGTTCAAATCATATAAAAGGAGAAAGGTCTAACAGAATTCACCTTCAGTTGACAGGTTATGTAAAGAACCTCGTGGATTCAGATCATAGAGAAGCCCTTTCATTTGGTCTTGAATGCAATAGCCAATCAATTTCGGCAAGCTCGGATGATGATTCACATTGGAATCTCTTAACAACAACATTTCTTCCTGCACAGGAATATATAGCTTCATTAACTACATGGTCCATATATGTAAAAGCAGCAGCAATAAGCCAATAACATGATGCAAAGGCTTGGGACATACGGCCAGCATGATAGAGTAACCACCAGGATACTCCAGCCCGTACCTGTTCCCCACACCGTCCCCCATCCCATATCTTCACTGTCACATCTCGAGCATTTATCTTTCCCCGGTACAGTTTGCCAAATTGAGTCGGTCCAATCAAGTTTCCTCCATGAAAATTGTTGGTGAATTCTGCTAAGTCTGCCTGTGAGAATTCTAATGGATTTGGAAAAGACATCTCATTGCTCGGTGGCGTAGCTTCTGATATGCAAAGTAATCGAAATCAGCGCGCAAGTTCCCAATCACAAGCCAAGGTTACATTGTTTTCTACCCAAAAATTGAAGATTCAAAACTAAACGTCTGAAATCATAAAGATGTTAATGTCTCAACAAATACACCAAAAGTCCGATGATCAATAATGCTTACATAGTACATATTATCAGATAACTAACTATTCCCTTCGTTCAAAATGGTTTTCCCATTTTGCCTTTCTGCGAATTTCTGGGATTGAATCTGAACATCTAAATATTGATATGAATTGTTCAATTTGAAATCGGATCACTAATTACACGTCAAATAAGTACTTTTTGATGAGTCAAGAACAAAAAGTAATATATTGACAGAGGCGAGTGGACAAAAATTAAGGAAGAGGGGAAATAATTAAAAATTAAATCCCACTTAAACAAAAAGTTGGAGGCAAAGCCTTGTTTCACAAGTCAAACTATAATCTATGCGCAGCAGTAGCACCATTACATGCAAACTTCAAAGTGATATACAGATAAATTACCAAAGCGTAAGCATCCATGTTAAACAAACAGACAACAATGCTCTCAATATTTGGAGGTGAGAAAAATCTATTTACAGAGGGCTTTCTTGAGCAAGGCTTCAGCCAAATGCCGCTGTTCCTCTGGATTAAGCCAGGGTATCTGAGTCCGAAAACCCATCTTTTGCTATTCTGATTTCTGAATACCCTCGTAGTCAATACATAGGACAAGGGAACGAATCTTAGGATCTCGGTTTTGAAGTTTGGGCCTATTCCTTTTTGGGTCTTACGGGCTCCGAAAGTAAATTTGCCCCAAAAATAAAAAGAATAATTACGGCTAACCGTTCGAAGTTAAGAGAAGATTATATGCGTATTCATTAATTAACTCATAAAAAATATCCGGAATATCAAATAGTGAAATACATATCGCCCTACGGCCTAAACATTTTGAGTGAATAGATGGCAATTATACCCCTTTGTGTTGAATTTTCCTTTCATACGCGTCACCCTCCATCTTCCTTCCCTTTTTTCTCTTTGTAATTGAACAACCCCGCCATGTCTTCTCCCTTCAAGTCCAACACCCTGACCAACCACGATGCCACCACCACAACTGACACCACCATCAATCTGTGCACACACTCGCACGCGTGCACAAGCCGATTGAACGTGCAAACACTGATATAATTTGTCTTCTCTCTTTGCTCTCTTACCACCGGCATTATCGCGACACCACGACCCCAAAATTCCCAACAAATATCCAACCTGAAAATTTCCCAACACAAATCCACCCCACACATGCACAAATTCTCAACACACCATTGCTGCTTGATACTAGACTTGTCCCTAACCACGGCATAATCAACATGCCAGCTGCACCACCATAGGTTCGCGCACCACCCCACGATTGGCATGCCCTCACTAAACCCCTCACCACTCCATGATTAGAGGCGAAGCCAGAGGGTGGCACTTGTGGGTCGATGCCCACGTGCTTCTCCAGCCTGTTTTTTTTCTTTCTATTTATAGAGTATTTTTAGATACAATGGCGAAAGTGCTCCCATAAAAATTTTAAAAATACCTGAAGGAGATGTACTTTTAGTCATTTTATATGTTAAAGTACCTAAAAATCATATAGATAATTAAAAGAAATGTCTTTTTGATTATTTTAAATGCTAAACTAGCATAAGTAAACAAAATAAAACAAATCAAATTAAATAAAGTCAACATTCAGCACAATGCGCATAACACAGACATAACCGTTATATAGCTCACCTTAACCACCCGGCAGCGGTTTTAACAGTAGATTTTCCGGTACTCCCGTCGTCTTATCCAATTTGGACTCGTTTGTAGCGTTTTTGAATCTAGCTTCAAGCATTCAACCCTAAGTTCTCAACACCCAGAGTTCAAAGCAAGGTACAATCCGCATTTCCTAAATAATTGTATTCATTGAATCTCTTCTCAGTAATAAGTACATTTTTTTTTGTTTCAATTTAGAATTGTGGGTTTAGAGACTTTTAATTTCAAAATTTGGGAATTTTTAATTTCATAATGGAATTTTGAAACTTATGAGAACGACAATTGTGTGCGCTTTATCACATCACATTTGAGGCAAAAAAATGTTGATTCTAATTGTGATTTCGGTGTGCCAGTATTTCAAGCATATTCATTTCGGTGTGCCAGTATCACATAACCTAGCTTGACATCATGGAAGATATACTTCCATTATATCACTGCCCCTTTTCTTTTTTCTCTCTTGCATTGGGAAGCCATTTTACTACCATTTCATTGTTATTTATGCAGCATACCTGTGTATACGTTTGGACATGCTCAGTGGCTACATTTTGCTCTTACCATCTCATCACCAGTAAAACTAATAACTGTATTTAACTTTCTCACGCTTGCATATACTTGTACTCTCCGTGTGTTTGACAAAAGATGAGACATAAATCCCGGACTATTTAGTGATTTTTATTATTATTAAGGTATTTGTTAATAAAATAATTTGTGAATCACTTTGCAGATTTACCCATCCAGGCGAACTAGGAGCGGGCGAGCGAAATGATCACCAAAGGTGACGCCTATTCGACATATGCTCAGTCGAATTACGTGATTGCTGCTGCGTTTTTACATAATGACAACAGTTAAGCTTAGAAATTTTTTTTGGTCATGTAGGTTCTCACCTTGTGCATGCCCTCCCGAAACCCTCCATACAGTGATAAGTCCGGGCAAGCACATAGAAAATTGCACACACACACCAAGAAATTAACTTTCTTTGACGCCGCTGCTAACTCCCTCCATCGGCGCACGACGCCGACACCCTTTTCCACATTATATTCAGCTTTTTTTATATAGCATCAAATTGCTATCGAACATAGTCTAAAAATGAAAAAACGAGTTTGACATATCACTCTTCGGCTCGAACTCGATTCGTATACAGTCCTAATTATAGAAAAATTTAGTGTTTAAATTGAGTGGAGGGAGAAAAATCGCACAACGCATATTATATAGCGGGTCCTTACCTATTTACCCCTGCCTTTTTTATATAGCATCAAATTGCTGTAAAAAAACATGAATGCTGCCTTTGGTACCAATTTTTGTTTTTATTTTTTTTTTGTGTTTTGAAATCACTTAAAGAATGATTTTAAAAGAAGAAAAGGAATACGTATTAATTTGTTTAGATATCGTCTTCAGAATGGTAAAAGTAATGGATACAATATAGATACCACATGATTTTTTTATTTTTTTATGTTGTTTGAATAACTTTTTCTCACACACTTAGAAGCCCGAGTGATTAGAGTGAATTACAATGATATTTTCAACAGAAGTTTCACGAACAGTCTCTTAGTTTGATGTCATATGCAAACACGATTGAAAAAATAGTATAAACAACGATGACTCATGTCAATTACACGGTGTAACTAATATATGAGATATGAGAATGATAAAATGTTGACCCCGTTAAAATCATTCGATCTCGTTAAATTCTATACGACTGTTATAGTGCGTCATTCCTATCACCTTTATAGTGAAGACTCACCGATATTGAGCATGAATTCTCACACCAAAGATTTACACGTCTATTCTTTTTTTTTTCCTTTTTCTATGGTGGGGCCGGGTAGGGTGAGAGCGGAGAGAATAGTGATGTTATTAAAGCATGAACAAAGAAAACAACCTCAAGGCTAACGAGCCTTCCATCAACCTGAAGAGAGGTCTTAGGGCTTTGCAAATGACTCTCCGTGGACTCAACAAAATTTTCATACTTTACAAGGCATTACCTAACAACATGACTTTTATTACAAGTTTGATTTTCTAAAATTTGAAATTCATATTAAAGGTGTAGTTGACAAACATCATATCAATCATGTTTTTTTTTTTTAAGAATTTTCAAAGAGTGCTAAAATAATCCTAATGGGTGGTAGAGTGCCAAAGGGCCTTGAGGAATAACCTCAAGGTTTCGATTTCAAATCCTCATACTAACGCTCCATATAAACTTTAAAATTCTCATATTAATGCTTCAAATAAAATAACAGTTCTAACTATTCCGAAAAAAAAAAAGAAAGAAAGTTGTGCCAAATGACTATTGAGCATATAATCAAAAGGGATAATTGCAAAAAACACTCTCTGGTCTGGGGTATTTGCAAAAAGCCCCCGAGGCTATAACCGACGGTTTCTATAACCAAATGAAAAAATTGTCCAAAATACTCTTGTATATAGACCCTAAATTGTTTCTGTGCATCGGAATTCTCGAGCAGAGGAGCGGCACCACCACCCCAGCCACACTGCCGCCACTCCAACCTGCCCTTCATCGCCATAAGCTTGAGCCCTTAGCACCACCACCCAGCCATGCCCGTCGTCTCCACAGGCCCAAGCCCTTCTCTCTCATCACAACCACAACCCCGCAAAATCGATCGACCTTTCTCCTTCGTCGCCACATTAATCCCACTGTCGCGCGCCCTCTTCTCCATCGTTGCCGAGTTTCACCCCTGTAGTATGACGAGAAGTTTGAAACTTAGATATAGGGTTTCACAAACTTAGATGTTGTTGATTTGCCCGAATTACACGAACTTAGATCTAGGGTTTCAATCGCACCTTGCGGTTTGAAACCTTGATTGAAACCATAGATCTAAGTATGTGCTATTTGGGTTCGAATTGAAACCCTTGATTGTTGTTGACATAGGTACGTGGTATTTGGTCATGGTGCAGTGGTGGTGTGCGGATGAATGCGATGGGACTAGGCGGTGATGGCTGCTGCGGCATTGGGCGGTGATAGCGGTAGTGGGACTGGGCGGTGATGACGATTGCGGTAATGGTGACAGCGAGATTGGGTGGGGGTGTTGAGGTAATAGGATTTGATGAGGCATTGGCGGCGACGGGTTCGGATGAGGCAGGTGGCGGCGGGGGCAGTCGTGGGTGGGGCAAGTGGCAGACGGGGTGGGGTGATGGAGGTGAATGCGCGGCTAGGGTTTGGTTTCATTAGATTAGGGAAGAAAGTTAGGGATTTGAGAGAGAGAAATAAATAAAGGGTATTTTAGTCATTTTATTATATTAATATTTATGAAACGCACCATTCAGGAGCGTAAGCAACACATGTCGCTAGTTTGGACAATTTTTCTGATGGTTGGAACACTTTTGCGATCACATGTGCTCATTTATAATTTTTATAACCTCAGGGGCTTTTTTACAAATATCCCAAATCACGAGGATGTTTTTTGCAATTATCACTTATCAAAACAATGAAAGTAATAAGTTCATCAGTTCAAGCGTTCTATGAAGCTGACACAAACGAAGGCAAGGAAGCCCATCGGTCGCACTCATTAATGGGCCGACCCCGAAGCGACGACCAGAAAAAACAAGAAGAAACAAGGCCGAAACCTCGATATCCCTGAATCCCAAGTGGGTCCCACGACCATTCGATTCACCCGGTACGGGTAACGGCCCAGCCCTCGAACTTCTTATGGGCCGGATCGACGTAGATACATGGGCTATTTGGGAGCTGTTCCCCATTCCATAGTCCATGCAAGGAAGAAAAATTACTAACGAGGTATCGCAGCCCAATGATCAAAAAGTTCCACTACAAGCACAATTAGCTTTGCATACAGTACAACAACACTAGGTTGTATTATATATATAGCATGAGAAAACTACGTGAGCGCCGATTTTTGCATGTTATATGATACTTCATACCCTCATTTTTTGTCGCTAAAAGGTGTTAACAATAAAACATAAAAAGATTTAGCGATAGTGTGAAAAAGCATAACATGACGTGGAAATATACAAATTTTAAAACTATTAGTCAATAAAACAAAGCGTCTCACTTCTTTGAGGCCAGCCACTGTTGTAGTCCTTCGACTCATAGTAATGGTTGGCTAATCGTCGCTCGAGGGGAGCCGAGACAGTGGGTGGATTTACTCACACATGAGGAGGAGATTGTTTAGGTACACATATGGAGTTACTTAGCCTCACATCATCCATGTCTGTAAAATAAGTTAGGCACATTTGTACCATGTTCTGTTAGCTTAGACAGTGGGTGGGCTCACATAGGAGGAGAGATTGTTGAGGTGCACATGTTGACTTAGTTTCACAAGGATAAAGTGTGCGAAAGAAGTTAGGCATATACAATTAAATGGACTACGTTCTGTTGACTTAAAATTTTAAATCGAATTGAGCTCATCCGATACGTACGACCGTTCTTAATGGTTCTTAATGGTGGACACCGAGCTCTCCATAATCTCCCCAACAGGCCGAACCTAATGGTCCCTTACAGGGAACCTAAGGATCCTCTACAAGGGTACAAGGGAGGGCCAGGCTGACAAACAAAAATGTCTGCGCTCTCTTTCTATCACGTAGCAAACAAAATTGAGAAAAGTCACTCCTTTCAAAGCTGTGGTCAGTTAACACCTAGTTGTGGGAAGTAAACAAAAATGATATGAACCTGTCACCCCAGAATATGATTCAACAAACTTCCACCTATCAAATCCCATGACAATCTCACCTTTGAATCTGACAAGTCTCCTAAAACCTTACCAATCTCATGCACGTACCATTCATGGTTACCATTTTTCACACCCATTCCATGCCAGTCCGTATAAAGCACAAGCAAGAAGTCGCCTGTCCTTTCACAAATCACCTATGGCAACTAATGTACGAACTACTTTGTCACAAGACGAGGAACATATTTTCCGAAGTCGATATCCATTGGTTCACGTGCCGGACAACGTAACACTGCCTGAATTTGTTCTTCAGAATGCTGAATTGTACAGTGACAAGGTGGCGTTTGTGGAGGCTGCCACCGGAAAGGCGTGTACTTATGCCCAAGTCACAAGGGACACCAAAAGGTTCAGCAAGGCCTTAGGGTCCCTAGGGCTGAGGAAGGGACATGTGGTGGTGGTTATACTCCCAAACGTGGCCGAGTATGCCATTGTTGCTCTCGGCATAATGGGGGCTGGCGGTGTGTTTTCCGGGGCAAATCCGTCGGCTCATGCGTCTGAAATAAAGAAGCAAGTTGAGGCTGCTGACGCTAAGCTAATCGTCACTGATGCCTCGACCTCTAAGAAGGTATTGGGTCAACTGTTTATCATCTTCATGTTCTTCTTCTCTCGTTGCTTGTTTGGTTTTCATGTTTATCGTTTTTCTTAAGAAATCTCACTTTTGGCCTTTGAGACGTTCACAGCTGTTCTTTTACAGAAAAACTGCGACCGCGTAAGAAAAAATATTTGAGGATGACTTTGAGTATTTCAAAGAAACAAATACTTAGATTAAATAAGAACAACAAAAAATCAGAGCAACCCAGATGTGAATGTGGCAAGTGCATAGAAGTTTTTTGTGCTTGTACTTTATGCTTTATATATTGGACCTCCCAAAAGCTAATGAACCTGTGATCACTCAGTAAGGTGGTTTATAAATGTTATACCAGATGTAGGGTACTCAAAGCGCAGCAAATAGATAATTTCCTGAGCTGTTATCCTGCCATGTCTCAGTAGTCAAATGTACATGAAAACTGAATTCATCATGAGCTAAAGATATGTTGAAGTGGTGCATACAAGATCACCATGAGTTCTAATTTTCTTCACAAATCGTGTTGAAATATGACAGGTGCAAAGTTTGGAACTACCAGTGATTGTACTAGGCGAAGAGCGCATAGAGGGCACGATACATTGGGGAGAACTGCTAGAAGCTGCAGAGCGTGCCAGCGTCAACTTTACTAAGCAAGCCGTGCAGCAGACTGATCTGTGTGCCCTGCCTTTTTCATCAGGCACCACAGGGTTATCAAAGGGTGTAATGCTGACACATAGGAATCTAGTAGCTAATTTGTGTTCCTCACTCTTCAGTGTAGGACCAGAATTGATAGGGCAGGTGACTACACTAGGCCTAATACCATTTTTCCACATATATGGCCTTACTGGTATATGTTGTGCCACACTTAGAAACAAGGGAAAAGTGGTGGCAATGGGCAGGTATGAACTTAGGGCATTTCTGAATGCCCTTATTGATCATGAGGTCACATTTGCACCAATTGTGCCCCCTATAATTTTGGGCTTGGTCAAGGATCCCATTGTTGATGAATTCGATCTTGGGAAGCTCAAGCTCAGGTCCATCATGACCGCCGCAGCTCCACTTGCCCCCGAGATTCTTAATGAGTTCCAGAAAAAGTTTCCTGGTGTTGATGTCCAAGAGGTGAGCAACTTACCAAAATCCGGATGGAACCCAATTTGCAACACTCCTTTTGTTTTATGTTCGCCTTTTCAAGTTTATTTTCTATCTAGTTAACATTTTTGTTGGTCGTCGTTATTTTATGGTTCCAAAGATCATTTGAAAAAACAGAAAACTGAACCGAAAAGCTGAAAGCAGAAAGGGTCCCACGTTAAGTATTTGTGTACTAATTTGCCTTTGTCACCTCTAGGCATATGGGATGACAGAGCACAGCTGCATTACACTTACTCATGGAGACCCAACTAAAGGCCATGGCATTGCAAAGAAGCACTCGGTGGGGTTCATCCTTCCGAATTTGGAAGTGAAGTTCATCGATCCTGACACGAGTCGATCTCTCCCAAAGAATACTCCTGGCGAGATTTGCGTGCGAAGTCAATGTGTGATGCTAGGTACCAAGTACATATATGGCCACAAAAATATCGAAGGATGAGGCCAAAAACAAAACTATATAGGCTTGTTATTTGCCAGCTCTCCGTGATACTAACTACTTATCCGTTACAGGTTACTACAAGAATGAGTACGAGACTGCCCAGACCATCGATGAAAATGGGTGGCTTCACACTGGTGACATTGGGTATATTGATGACGATGGAGATGTCTTTGTTGTGGATCGCATCAAAGAGTTAATCAAGTACAAAGGGTTCCAAGTAAGTTGTGATACCACTCCGCACCAGATCAATTTGCATGACCAGATTGAGATCATTCACATGCCATTTTTCAAATAAGCATTGCACTTTCAATTACAATCTATATATGCCATACAAAAATTAATAGCAAACACGTAATTAAGGATAGGCATCAGTATAATGCCATGCCAAAGTCAGGTTTAGAAAGTGATCGGCATAACAAGGACGAGCAGGAACTAGTCAACTTGATGTTGATTGTCATTGTGATGATGCACAGGTTGCTCCTGCTGAATTAGAGGGCATCCTCCTAAGTCATCCATCAGTTGAAGACGCTGCCGTTCTGGGGTATGTTTGCCTGTTTATATTTGTTTGAATCCCTGTTTAATTATAAAGGAAAGTCATGTTCTTAATATACGATTGCACGGAAATTGCAGACTACCGGATGAAGAAGCTGGGGAGATACCAGCTGCATGTGTGGTGATGAGCCCAGATGCAAAAGAAACTGAAAAGGAAATCATGAATTATGTTGCCTCTAATGTGGCAAGCTACAAGAGAGTGAGAGTGCTGCAATTTGTGGATACAATACCAAAATCACCTTCAGGCAAAATAATGAGAAGGCTTATCAAGGAAAAGATGGTAGAGAATATGAAGACCAACCTCAAAGCTGGTCCAGAAGTACAGTGATGAATGCTACTGTCCAACAATTACCATCTTAGGAGACTATGTTGTTTGATAGTAATATCTCCCAACTTATTACAAGTATGAGCGATATTGACACAAAATTTGATTGATCCTCAAGTTAACTTATTAATTATGCCGGCTTATGTTGAATCTTATAAGTTTGAGTGCCCAATTACTGAAGTATAGGGCACAAATCAATATGCTTATCAACATCCTAAACCATAAACAGGAACAATAGTAGTGATAGCAGAAGAGATTGCTAGAGCGTCGTGCGAGCACCGTGCCATGGCGGAATTAGTAATAAATGTAAAGTTTGTTGAGAGATATAAAAAGGTAAACAATCAATAATACTTCAATATATATGCCTTGCCTTGTAGGCCTTTCCCCTCATTACCAATTAGTTTTGAGTTTGATGTTTTTACGTGGTATCAGAGTTGGCCGATCCAAACCCAGCAGACAATTTAAAAATCAGTTCCTCACTGTCACCCAGTCAATATCTCCACATGTATGCCTCATCGGGTAAAACTTGAGTTATCATGTTTAACACTCATCATCACGTATACGCCTTTGATTGCACAATGAGAGATAATTTAAGATTGAAGAAATAAATCAAAATGCACGACGATCAAGTTCACTGGTAAACATAGTGCAAATTATATTACGGAAAAAAAAGACAAAATATGCAAGCAGAAATAATCAAATCCAAGACCTTGCATAATGAGAAGTCTAATATCATGTTAAGTTAACAATTTCTATAAAAATTCAAGCTATCAAAAAATAAACTCAACAATATTGACATGCTTGTCAAGAACGATTGAGAGTGAGTCCCGCGACTTTAGTTAACATCCCTTAGAGACCAACTTTTAAGTAACAAGGTGGGAGTATATTTTCCTAGTTAACTCATTTACATACATTATCCTAGTTAACTCATTTACATACAAATGCATTTGACCAATTTGGTTGGATTGGTGCTGGTTTTGAGAATGGCCCTGATGATTACAAGAGTAGGGGACCAGCAACAAGAAGTTACAAACCTGAATTAGGACGAGGGTTTAAGATCTTCAGGTCATGTTTGGTTGTGTGCAGTAGTAGTGGTTGGGAAGCAATATAATTAACGTAAATAAGTAAACTAAGTACAGCCCAAACAAAAGGCAGAAGTGTGGCTAACATGCGCACGTGGTGGCCATCATTAGTTTAATCCATCAGAATATGAGATCTTGGACTCCAATTAACAACAGTAATTAGTGATGACCTAGGTGGTGCCAACCTTAATCCACTCAAAACTAATGAATTTAAAGAGTACAAAGCAAACAAGTTGCTTGCCAAAACCATTATTTATTTATTTTTTTAATTAAGGTCATCCTAGGAAAGAGAGAAAAAAAAAAGTGGGACAATAGGAACACCCGACCAACCATATTATAAGTGCCTTCAGGCCCACGTTGCATGTGGTGAAACCACTTAGGCTTCGTTTGACAAAATTTTTTTTTTGGTTTTCAGTTTTTAAAGAGCAGTTTTTTGAAGAGCCCTTTGGTAGCTGCCGGCAGTCTCCGGCGGTGGTCGCCGGCGGCCGGAGGTGGCTGCCGGCAGTCACTGGCGGTGGTGGCCGGCGGCCGGAGGTGGCTGCCGGCAGTCACCGGCGGTGGTGGCCGGCGGCCGGAGGTGGCTGCCGGCCGTCAACGGCGGTGGTCGCCAGCGGCCGGAGGTGGCTGCCGGCAGTCTCCGGCGGTGGTCGCCGGCGGCCGGAGGTGGCGGCCGGCAGTCTGCCGGCGGTGGGAGGGTGGTGGTGGTGGTCGAAAAAAAAAACCAAAAGTGAAAAAAAAAACCAGTTTTTGGAGTTTTTTTTTTACTCTGCAGTTTAAAAACTGGTTTTTAAATTGAAAAAAAAATGGTTACCAAACGCTCTTTTTTTTTCAGTTTTTAAAACTGAAAAAAAAAAGAGGGAAAAAATTTTTGTCAAACGGGGCCTTAGTTTAGCATTTTAGTAACGTCAAACCGGTCAACAGGTCCAAGTTGTTGATTAAGAATGAATAGTGTACATGCGGTCGCTTTGGATTTTTAATTAAAGTTGAGATTCACAAGAGAAGAGAATGGGAGTGTATGGAGCTGTTAGATTAGACATGGGGGAAATGGTGTTGCTGTCAGCTTTCACACGAATCAAATATGATCTCCTCTGATGCGTTAAAAGAAACTTGCAAGTTCTGTGTGTGTGTTCATTGGTGTCCACCCATTTCTTGCAAAAGGGATGACCTTTTTTTGTAGATGGGGTGTGTGTTTTTTTGTAGATGGGGTGTGTGTTGGACTTGCATGCGGATAGATGCCTTGTTGCCATTTTTGTGCAATCCCCAAAGTAACAGCCTACTTGAATTGGAGTAACAGCCTACTTGAATTGGTGGGGGGTATAGCAAAGGACCTTAATAATTATTGAATTGTAGTGAAGCATGTAGATATGTACCACCCACCGCGGTCCCCCCCCCCCCCCCCCAATCCAACCCATTCTATTTCTCACTGGTCACCGTCGGACCACTGGCTCATCACACACGTATGCGCTTGGGGACGCACGTAGGCACCCACACCCCCTTGAGACCGACCACCCTAAATCCATATAATTTCTCACACCCACACACACTCAGATTTAGGAATTGTTTGCAAGAGGAGTAGCTAGATTGGAGCGATCGACTGGTAACATCACGAAAATGGCGATGTCAAAGACTGGGGTGTTGATAGGTATTGCGATAACTAATAGGCAGCGATGATTGGGTTAAGTGTTGTTCTAGGTGGGGCATAATAATTGTGGAAGCGGTAACGAGTTTGGTGTAGATCGGTTGTAACGAGTTCGTTTCGATGGTGGTGGCGGCGAGACAGTGGTGATTGTGGTGTAGCTCATTGAGTAGTCACACATGGAAGGGGCAATGTGTGATCTGGAGGGTGCGGTGGTTGTGAATTGGTGTGAGCAGTAAGTGAGTTGGGAAATTTTATTTTTTTACGAGGGACATTACCATCTCTTCACTAATACCGTTAGCTCTTTAGACTTAATAAAAATTAAGATAATTCATGCAACTTAAGTAAAAAGAGGGATCGGAGTGTAATAGACGTAAAACTGAAAGATAACCGAGAGTGCAATTAACATGGAGGTAAAATTAGTGTATTAGTAGAGTTGCATATTAATGCATATATAATAATAATAATAAACATTCAAGATGGAGTTGGAGTGAGTCGAGTCGCTGCGACTCGGGCGGCCCCCACGCCGGTTCTCGCAGTACCACCGGGAAGGTGCCAAAATCCAAGCAAAGCTGTCACTGACTGTGGGTGTGGGGTGACCAAGAAAACCAAAAACGTCCGTCCACGTGTCTTCTTGATCCAAACAGAAAAAGGGAAAAGAAAATCAGGGATTGCCTTTTACCCACCCCCTCCAAAGAAGTAAAAAAAAGTCAGTCGGTTCATATTTGCTGTAGAATCCACCAAAAAGCCTCTGCCATTTTCCTATTTTTGGTTCTGGCTGTGCACCACCA
Source organism: Escallonia herrerae (assembly GCA_033070095.1). Classification (NCBI taxonomy): domain Eukaryota; kingdom Viridiplantae; phylum Streptophyta; class Magnoliopsida; order Escalloniales; family Escalloniaceae; genus Escallonia; species Escallonia herrerae. Next base: position 910,143 of record JAVXUP010000047.1, on the reverse strand, counting down.
TTATTGTGCAGACCCTGCCACATGAGTACCCCCCCCCCCCCCCCCGCCCTCTACACACAGTCACACATCAATAGCTAAAATAGAAGCAGACTTTTTTCTCATCTTTCTCCGTTTTGGTAAAGTAGAAGCAGTCCGATTTTCCCGGATTTATCCTTGTTTCACCAGAATGTTGCAATCTTACTGATCGGTAAGCTCTGATTTTCCCTTTTACATGGCCCAAACGTTTGGTAACCTGTGTTTCCCATCTTCATTGTCTCGGAAACTGGAAAGTAAGAGAGATATTGATCGAACTGGTTATTTTACTATTTATAATCTGTCTGTCTGTTATTCTCAGTAGTTTTCTTCTCAGCTTTTTTGCTTCTTCCTCCTGGTTTGCGAATCAAACCCTAGAATGGAAATTACTGCGGGTAATAAATGAACTTGTGTTAATGCCGCCTACTTTGCTGCTCGTACAGTCGGCTGCTGACAAGTATTTCCTATTTTGAAGGAACAATCCCTTTTTTTTTTTTCCTTCCTCTTTTGAAGCGTAAAAATGAACATGTTTTTCCTCACCTTCCCTTCTTCGATTTAGTTAATTTTATCGGGAGAGTTGTTGTGGTGTTTCCACGTAACTGAGAAGAGCCGCAGCAAGCCACAAAACGCTGTCGTTTTTGCGCATTTTTCTTGGGGACTGATTTCCTCGCTCTATATCATAAAGCCCTAGAAGGGGGGACCATGACTTTTCCAGCAAATATTGGTCCACTTCAGAAGAATGGTACTACCGGTTAAATATGAGCATAAAGATATTACTCCTATATAATTATCTTCTTTACTGATACTTCTTGTTGGGTATTGAACAGATGCATTTACTGGTTATTAAAGTGTAGATAATGGCAATTTGTTGTTGGTTTTGTTTTTTGATTAGGTGGGGAGATCCAGATTTTCCATTAGGGTTTTTGGATTTTAGTGTGAAATGCTAGAGGGCCTCTTATGGGTAGGTCTGAAATCAATCATACTCGATATTGGGTGTCTGTTATTGGACAGATTATGCAGTTATTATACAGGTGGCAGTAAAAAGGTGTTGCAGATTTGCTTTTTTCCTCTATTGAAACAATTGTAGATGGAGGAAGAGAGTTGACTGCTCTGTAAAGTAAAGAAGTGTAGTTAATTTCTGGTGGGTGGCAGTAATTTTTTTCTGAATCTATGCCTATGACCGTAACAGCAAGCTTGATTCACCAAAATGGATTCAAGAACATTTACAAATTTTAACTGGGCTTCCTTTCGTTTGCTGTCTGATAGTTATGTGTGGAAGGTAGATGAATAGCAGAGTTTGCTGGGTTTTGTATACTGGGCTGCTTTGGGATTTGATTATTGGGGATTTGATTATTGGTTGCTTTTGCTGGTTTCGTTGAATCTTTTTGTTTTGTATCTGCACTATCTGAACTGCATTGTGCTCTGTTCTTTACATATTTGCACACCATATGTGCGGCCGTTGTGGTAGGTGCTTAAAGGCGAGGCCCATTTTTAGTGAAAGCTGAGATAAATTTGATTGCATTTTTCCCAGAAAATTTTCATCCTCGTGTCATTCCAATTACACTCATTTAGTACTTTCTTTGTGTCGATGAATGCAGATCTGAAAACCCCGTCGTGTGCACAGTTTATGGATGAGGGCTGAAAGAAGTCATCTCATGAATTCCTATCCTGCGATGGAGTGGAATGGGAAGTGGGATTGGGAGAACCTAGAAATGTTCGGTTCAAAGGGTAGTGAAAGTCCTAAGAAGCTGCAAACAATAGACTGGGGGTTTAAAGAGGGAGACATTGATGCCGTATCTTTCAATGTGTCTGGAGGAGGTGGTGGTTATGGCTCTGATGTGGGTCATTATTCTTCTGCCAAGAGCTCAATATCAGCTTTAACTGACTCTTCATCAAAGGATGGAATTAACAGATCTGACTTCACTTTTGAGGCATTTGGAGGTTTTCCTGTAGATTTTAGCAGGACGAAAGAACCCACCCGAGCTCTGATTACTGAAACTTCTCCACCGCTAGAGGCTTCAGTTGGCTCTGGTGAACCATTGATTGGTCTGAAACTAGGTAAGCGGACATACTTTGAAAATGGTTCTGCTGAGCGCAGTGCTAAGACTCCATCCTTCTTAGCAAGTCCTGCATCATCTGTCACCTGTGGCAAAGAAAATGAAATCGTCTTCTCAGAGTGCACCTACTCCACACTGCCAAGTTGAAGGCTGCAACCTTGATCTCTCATCTGCTAAGGAATATCATCGGAAGCATAGAGTATGCGAAAGTCATTCCAAATGTCCCAAGGTTGTTGTAGGAGGTCTAGAACGTCGGTTTTGCCAACAGTGTAGCAGGTAACTTCGTTTATAAACTGGTGTTATATATCGGAAACCATGAAATGCAGGCGTGATTGAGTTGGTAGTTAACAGTGTTGATTTATCGCGTTACCTACTTACCTGATTGTATCTTGCCTCAGCGATGGCTCTTAGCATGTTTCACTTGGATTATATGTTCTAGCCCGAGTTGTGTCGCTTGTTGCTTATACTGAATAATTTTGAAGTCTGATCTCTTTACTTTGAAGGTTTCATAGTTTGGCTGAATTTGATGAAAAGAAGCGAAGCTGTCGCAGACGTCTTTCTGATCACAATTCACGGCGCCGCAAACCACAGCAAGAGACAATCCACTTCAATTCAGCAAGACTGTCTTCATCATTTTATGGTAAGCTTTAGTTGAACTTGAAGCCAAAGATCTTCCTCTTTACATTGACTTTGACCAGAGTTCCTGGTCAATTATTATTGCATTGACTTTGACTTTCCAAATGAGGGCTGACATGGTTTTTCGTAACTTGGACTATTATTATCACATGGGGCAGAAGTATGTGTGTTACTCTTGTTAGCATTTTCTTATTAGCAAAAAGTTGCTCTAGTAAACCCTATAAACCAAGCTGATCCAAGCTTCTTATCTCCCCCCCCCCCTCCCTCTTCTTCCCCTTTTTTATGTTGGATGATTTTTCCTGTGTTTATAGTGTGATATCAGTCTCAGGCTGTCTCCTTTGTTGACTGTAATTATCATAATTCTCAAGTGGCGGGAATGGTTTTTTCTGGGGAGAGGAGAACTAGCTGCTTGTCAAAGAAACCTATTCTTCCCTGACTTTATTCTATGCTGTCTGTAAGAGGCTTACCAAGAGTATTCTTCCCTCCACGCCCTTCCCCACCCAACCCATACCCCACAATCCAAACTAAAGTAATAAAAGAGGCTAAAGAAAGAGCAAATTTAGTGATCGAGTCTTTGGCATATGGCATTTTCTTCCATCATAAGGTGGTGTAAATGTGGAAACTTGCATAATGCTGCATTTTTTGTAGAAGTTTTTTGATTGTTCCTGGTTGTAGTGTAGTTTCCTTGCCGAGATTTCGTTAGTGGACTTAACCTGTTCGGGTCAGATTTATTAGGTCTAGTGAGTTGTGTAATAGGTCAAGCCTTGGTCTTGCTTAGCTCCTAAATTTTGTGGTTATAAGGTTTACTTGGTTTCTCAGGTACAATCCCTGATCAATATATTTCCTCTGGCTTCAAAAGTTGAATCTTATAATTTCTAGTGCTTTTATATATGCCTGTGATGTATTTTATGATTTTTAAGCTGCTATGTTCATTTTCCCTTTTTTTGCTAGTACGGTTTGACTTCCATTAGTGCATCTTCCCTGTTTGACTTCCATTAGTGCATCTTCCCTGTAGTCGCTTCGGTGTTGTCTGCCACTCCTCTATTTCTTCTATTTGCAATTATGCTCAAACTGGAGGCAAGAAATAGTCGTAAGTTCTCCTCTTGAAAGTCCAACAATAATATAGCGTTGAGTTTTAAAGCAGAACTGTTAATACCCGAGGGAAATGCTGCCATATTCTGGCTGCTGGGATAGAAGATCGCCTAAATTGGAAGGGAAACAAGGCATCCTTAACGGTGCCTGTCATTATACGCTTATTCTTTCCCAGGTTGATAAGGGTACTGAGAGGCGTGGTTTAATGATTGGGAAAAGGCCTGTTATGCTACATTTAATAGCATTCTTATTGATATTATGAATAAAAGTGTTTTCGGACTTGATATTGGTATGGCACATTTTACAAATTTCCAGTGTCATGTGGGTAATGTATTCCCATGAGATTCCAGCTTTTGTTTGGAGTGAGCAATTCGAAATTTGAGCGTATTATGTCTTTTCTGTTATTTGTCGTAGTTTCATTTTCAGGAATAACTTGTGATACTCCATAAGACATCTTGCTTCTAGCATTGTTGATTTATGCAATTTCTCTGCTTCTTAGTATTTGTAGACTCCAAGCTTGAAAATCAATAAGGTAAAAGAATACTGCTTGTCCCAATTGTGGCCGTGCATTCAGTTTCATCTAATGATCCTCCATACCTGCAGATGGGAGGCAACAGATGAGTTTTGTGTTGAAAAATGCCTCACTTCCTCAAACTAGACCTCCTGCAAGTTCAGCTTGGGAAAGCACATACAGCCCCAAGTATGCTCAAGCAAAAGGGTATCTCAAGAAGTTTGCAAAGACCGAAATCATTGATGGCCAGCCTGATATGTCACAGATTCAGCTGTCACATGCCGTCAGCATGCCACATCACGATTCAAATAAGCTTTTTCCATTCAAGGAAACCATAACTGAGGTTTTTGATCAAGGTTTGTTTTCTTTTCTCGTTAGGGGATGTGCCCTATGATGAGCCATTCCTAACCAGCTTTTCTTGAAAATTTTTAGCTTAATATTGCTGCCAGTTTTAAATGGTTGTTTGCTTTTCACAAATTAGTTTGGGAACCGTAGTGTTACATTAATTCCTAGAAGCTAATCTCGATGGATTAGAGGTTTTGGGTTGTGACATACACCCTGTCATCAATATGTGTTCAAAATGTAGGGTTAAAGTTGTTTGCTTTTCACAAAGTAGTTTGGGAACCGTTGTGTTATATTAATTCCTAGAAGCTAATGTCGATGGGTAAGAGGAGGTGAGTTGTGACATACACCCTGTCATCAATACGTGTTCAAAATGTAGGATTTAAAGTTGGATCTTGATATATTTAGCCAAAAGTGCAAAACTATTATACGTACACTAGTGGAAACAAGTCTCAGCATCATACATTTTTAGGATTGGAAATATAGTGTCTAGTGACTATACATAAGTCTCAACAGGTTTGGCAATGTATTATCTCATGAGCTTCGCAAAACTTGATATCTTGGTCATCCTTTTTGGCCTTTATTGAAAGGGGTTGATTAAGGGGGAAGTGGGGTAAGTGGCCTAGAAAATGAGAGCTGGTCAATAGATCACTCCAGTTTCTTAATTTCCCCTCCCCTCCCCACAAACACACTAACAAAAGAGAAATGATGAAAAAAAAAGATGTTGCATTTGACCTATGTTCTTTCCGACATTATTTTCTAAATACATCTTGAATTAAACTTTGAAGAAGTACTAATAATATCCTTAGGGCAGAATACAGAATTCGTATGCTAGATTGCTAGGTGTATGTATAATCACATATATATGTACATATATATAACTTTCTGATGGGTCTTTTGTCAGGTCCGATCGTTTCAGTGGTTGTGAAGTTAAATGTTAATGTTTACTTTACCACCTCGTGTTCTTTGCATGTGAATCTTTACTTTCTGCACTTATAGTGCATTTTAACTTCTCGTGGAAGATACACATGCATAAAGTTTTGTGATGCATCTTTGGTGTAGTGCCTGCAAAACCCTAGGCAATCATGGCTTCATGTTCCCTTTTTTCTTGTATATGAGACTATTGGTTAGTTGCATATAACTTATCCGTTAATTTGTTTGGATTAATTGCATATCATATCTTATTGTGCAGAAGACCTTTTTCCTATTTTTCTTTTGCAATTTGATTGGAACTGCACTGAAGTATATTGGTGGCAATTCGGCAAATTATTTCTTGACAGAGTTAACTCAGTGAGCTACAAATAGCCGAGTAAACTCGCCAAATAAATTAAAGGAATACTTTTAATATAATTCTCTTTATGTATCTTTATATTCATATGCTTCTATTTCCATAGTTATCAATAACCTTAGCAACTACCCTTGTCTTTAACTTCCTCACCATTACGTGAAACCCACCAATGTGTTGCTCCATTATCAACAGTGAGCCCTCATTCCATTCTCATCCTTCTCTCTTGTTTATGGTATCAGTTTACAGTGCAAATTCACATCTGCTTTTCCCTTTATATTCTGTTCGTGAACTTTTTGTCACAGTACTCTATCTCACCATCAATTACGCACGTTTTCTGTTCCTTAATTAGATGTGTAGCTGATGTTGGTAGTTGTCTTTAATTCGAGGTGCAGGATATGGTTGCTTGATGGAGGAGGGGGGGGGGGGGATTATTCCGCTACGCTAGTGGTTCAGGGGTGCTTGTGATGGAGAGGGTCTGGTAGAGGTGGCGGTGTAGACTAGCCATGCCACTTGGTTGAATGATCGATGCATTGAGATACAGGGAGAGTACCATTTGGGTGAACAGTGAGTGGATGTAAAGACCTTTTACAGTGTGCTTTTTACAGTGAATCTGTGTTTGTTTGCTGCACGTGACCTGAGTTCTGTTCTGTGTGTCTTGAGGGATCATGTATTTTGCTATTTAGGAAGTCATACTCATGGTGTTAGTGGCTGCTAGGCCAATGAGGTGATGTGACTGGTACTGATGGCTATTGGGGACCTGCGGTAGGAGAAAGGGAGAAGGTACCTTTCCATGGTTTGCTTGGCTGCAGAATCATGGTGGCCCAATTGGTTAAGGTGTGTTCGGCTTTCAAAAAAATTTAGGCGCTTGGATTTCCCAAATTACACCTGTAGAGCGGCTGCAATTTGGAACATGCAAAATGAAAAGATTTGTATTTCCAAAGAAGAAAAACTAGGTCTCAAGTGCTTTTGGCTCTGGACCATATGGTTTCACATGCAATTAGTCCTTTTGACTCCTTTCCTTATTTTTGACCTTCACCTAAGCTTTAGTATTTTTTGAAGCATATGTTAAACTTCCAACTTGATTGAAGCAGTTCATGGGTGATCTGGTAAGGGAAGTCCGAGTAATTTTGGGTTAATTAAACAGTTTATCAGGTTGCTCCCTTGGGTATCTATAGCAATGGGTTGCCCCTGCCTGCGTGACAGTGTGACTTGAATGACTGGTATATCCCCTCCTAAAACTTATAACCGTTCAGAGACGACTCCAACCCGTCTCTTCGAAGTTCCTTCTCTGTAGAGTTCCCATCACTCCCTGCCTCCACACATCTCACAAGCAGGCTCCTACAATTTATCTTGTTTATATAAATATGTCCAGAATGTTTATGCATATTAATATACTTATCGACTGTGGACATCTGATGTTACCGGTCGCAATGGTTGTCAGGCTTCTGATTGGGGTTTCGGTGCACTAGAATTGTAATCAATTGGAAGAGAAGGGGAAAGAGAAGAAAAAGAGAGAACGGGCTAGGACAAGCCCTACTACTTGGAGAATCAAAATATATGGGAATAATGAATCTACAGCAAGACTTGGTAAGTTTCTTCCAACACGGCGTAGATTGGTTCAGTCTTGACAAGATTGACGTTGATGACAACTTCAAGCTACATCAGTTTTGGAGGCTCGCCGTGGGCCACTTTTTTGAGCCTTGCCATAGTTTCGTTATCCCCGAAATATATGCAGGTGACGGGATATCTATAGAGGAACAAAGGAAATTAGTGAACTTGACTCAATAGGATAAGTAGTTGCTCTTCTTATTTCTTCATTGCCAAGCATTGAGGAGTTCGAGGAATTATGATCTGAAAGTTCAGTCACATTTACCTGAGTCTCATTCGGTGGTCTAGCTTTTTCATTACCTCTTAGCAGTTTGAAAAGGTTGGCATGAGTTTATTTGTTAATGAGAATTTATCATTCTTGTTTTTTGGGTGTATGTTTCACTGTATTTCTGTACCTTGAGGTGGTTTTTAGCATCATCTCATGAATACACTACTATATTGAGAAATATCAGACAACTAAAGTGCTGAAGGGGGGTTTCCCCCCTCCCAGTACAAATATGTTTTCTAGAAAGTGAGTGTATTGTAGTTATCCAAAAAGAGAAAATGACATATCAAAGAAAAATTAAATGTACGTGAGCTTTGATCTTTCTATCATAAGCTCTTGCCACACTCTTCTTGAGTGTACCAGTATTGAATTTATTAACTTGAAGTCAAATTTTTGCAGGCCTTAAAGAGTCCATGTTCTCTTCCAACCTGGGTGCAGCACCGGACCTTCACCGTGCTCTCTCTCTTCTGTCAACTAATTCCTGGGGTTCATGTCAGCCTGAATCGGCTAGATCTAACCACCCCACGCATGTAACTCATAGCAGCATGCCTCAGCATCTGACGCATGCAGTGGTGCCTCAAGGTCTGCCACTTGTTTCATCGGATTACTGGCAGACCGAACAACAGTCTACTGAAGCTATGCATCCCTTGGTTAATGGTAACAGCAGTAGCCACTTTCAAGAAATTCAGCTTTTCAAAGCACCATATGAGACTGGCTTTTGTTTCAACCAGTCGAACTAACTACTTATAATCCATTCAGATTTTTGGCAGCATCATAAAGTCAGATTATAAGGTCAGTACTTCTTAATATAATGTTAGCAATCGTAGCAGCACGACTGGAAGGAAAGTTTTAAGTACATATAGCTGTCCAGTTTCAAATCTCAGGGCTCGTGATATTAGTTTTGGATGGGACGAACTGAATTTCCAATCTCACATCCCGAGCTCTTTCTACTTATGAAAATCGGGGGAGCCGCCCAGAAAGCAGTTTCAAGTGGAGCTGTCTGTCCTTTTCAACTCTGGAAGGCATCAACAAATTCAGTTTTTATTTTACCTCTCGTGGCACCTACAGGTTGATTTTGCCTTATCGAAATGCTGCTTTTCGTTAACCATGTTTATGAACATCGCCCTAATATGTAATGAATTGGGCTCAGATGGTTAGAATTTCCAACATTTTCAGATGGTATGTGGCATTCTTCAAAAAATATGTTCTTTGGGTTCATCGTTTATGTTTACTTACAACTAGCTGTGCATGCAAAACAAGTTTAGCATACGAAAGCCGCCATTACTGATTGATTTCGAGCTATGTTAGTGAATTCTGTAATGTATTCGGGAGTTTTTAACCTGTGCCAGAATCAATCTTACCTACGGAATGGCTGATGTGACCGAGAGACGTCTCGGTACATGTTGTTGAGTTAAAGGGGCTCGCTATTTGTTTGATCGACTTCATGCATCACACTAGATTCCTGTCATTTTAGTCGATCGAAAGCAACTTTTTGGAATGTTGTGTTTACTAACTATAACATCCGGTTGTTGAAAGAACCATGAACGGGCGCTCCAACTTCGCGATGTCTTGCCGTAGTAACAACATATATGTGAAGAAAAAAGTAACATTTTGAGTTGCAAATAGAAAAACTTTGGAGGCCAAGGATTAAAGCTACCGTCATTTTCAATTTTGGAAAACAGGGGCTTTATCATACCCCCGCAGCGGTAGCACGGCGTGATACGAATACGGCGAAGAACCTTTGGACGAGGTTCTCTCATCCTTTGGCAGGCGCACGGATTCGTTGCGGCGGCAGTGCCACTGTTTGAGAACTCGTTACGGGCTTACCCACCGTGGATACGAAACTCAACTCAAATGCTCACCCTGGTAGACACCTCGGGTTGACCGGAACTTCATATGCAAATCAAGAATTTTCTGGCATCTCAATCAAATCCACGATGTGCATGGATGGAAGCGGCACCCAATACTCGTCGGCAAACCCATCTTCCACAGAGAATAGTTCGATGAACGGCCCAGCACGAAGGCGTACAAGATAGAGCCACAACCGGAAGTTGCGGCAGAGGCACGGTGGGGGAAAACCCTCTTCTCCCCATCCCCACCAGCCCCAAAACTCACAAATCCAACCCACTTGATACTCACAGATCCTCCTCCCCAACATCCAGTGGATTCACCCCACATTCGTAGGTCCTTCAGTGAAAACGCAGTACAAGTACAAATCCCTACTTTGTTTACAACTAGGTATTGCTTTTTTTTTTCCTTCTCTCTAATTCTCCCTTCACTTTTTAAGTTGCTGTTGTTATGTCATGCGTATATCTTGATTCCCAGTAAAGCAAGGCCAAAAATTTTAAACCTATTGGCTCCCGCCTATTATATACACAAATGCTATATCTATCAAGTTAGCTCAATGTTAAGGATTCAAAATATGCTAATAGCCTCTGTGAGTTTTGAGCGGGTGAGGAGAAATGAAAAGAAGAGAAGGCAAGAGAAGAGAGAGGAACTGTTTCTTAGAGAGAAAAGAAAGTAACATTTCTTTCTGTTGTTTGTGAAAAGAAAATTCACTAGATTACACGTGTACACACACACACACACACCATATAATGGTAATTCTCATACTGACAAATCCTAATAAAGAACATGATTCTGAGGGGGAATCAAATTAGTCCATACATACAAAGTAAAAAAACACACAAACGAGCAATGAGTCAACTACAAACATCCAGACATCCAAATCTAATTAAATTTACACCAAAAGCAAAACAATTAGCTATGAATTAACTCTAACATCTAAAACAATCATCCCTTTGTAAATGAAATGATATTTTTTTGTAAGAAGTCCTAGGAACTAAAAGTCATTAACAGTCTTCATTATCTCAAAAATAACATAGAAATTCTCTCCATTTCTTTCCAATTTTGAGAGCAAAGATTTGGGGGGGGGGGGGGGGGATTTCCTCCCTTTTCCTTCATTTCTTTTCAAAAAACACACAAACTAAAGAAAAGGAAAGTAGAGAATGACCATTTGGAGGATTTGGTCTAGGGTGTAGGTCCCCACCTTATGAGCTCTTCTGCCTCAGCCGAAGAAGCTAATTCCTTTCTTTTCCTCTCTCTTCTCTGCTAAAAAAACTCACAAACAAGCTATAAAGATATTCATGTGCTTTCATAGGCATAGAAATGCAACTAACTTGTCTAAGAGGCTTAGGAACCCTATAAACAACGTAACATAATTAAATCACTAATTGAGGGATTGAACGATATGCAAAAAAAAAAAACCCCAATTAACATAATTAAAACATGAAAGACACATTAAATGGTTGATAAGATGTTATGGAAACAGATGAAGCTCTTTCCATTCAGCTATTTTGTACCACTTCTTTTGAAACTTTAAAAAATGATACCACTACTACTCCCTAGACCCATGTGTCATATGAACTAGTGCAATAGCTCATACAAACTAACTTGTCTTAAATAATGGGAAATTCTACCTAATCACGATTGTCTGGCAACAATAACCATGTTAGAACATACCTAACACAACTCACAATAACAGCACCAACCATAAATATGGGTGACATCTATTTATCTAACATGTGACTTAACAAACATGTTCAATTCCTGAAGATTACTATTTAAAGCAAAAAAACTAATTCCAAGGCCACAAATTAAAAGACCTGCAGGCCATAGGTCGCCAGCAGCATAGCTCAACATAACCGACTAAAACAAATGAGATACCATAAGTGTATCTCCTAGTAGAATAGTAACCAACATGAAAATCCCGCCAGAACAAGCTGACAGACACATAATAAAGGATCCATAAAGACCAGAGATACCATTTGAGTGTTAATACAACTTGACACAGATCATAATGCAGAGTAACTCGACAACAGCTGCAATGGGAAGACGACACGACCGACTTTCAGACACCCATACTGAGCAATGCTGGACGACAACTCTGGACCTTCAACCCTCAAACAAGTCCTAGTACTCACTGGAACAGTAGACAACTCTGAATTAATAAATGCAAATGGAACAATAAAATTAAAAACAAAAGAAACTACTGCAAGACTTGCCCAAAGGAAGATAAAGGAAATAAGAGATGGAAGAAAAAGAGTGGTCTATGCATTGGATTATTCATTACAAATGAACTGCAAACTTGAATGCTATTGAAAATTGTAACATATATACAGATGGTTAAGGAACAAAATAACACTTCGAAGTAACAAATGGGCATATTAAATGAAGACATCCCACAACAGACCTGATCATTTTCATCAGCAGAGTCCGAAGGGGACTTCTTCGAGTCAGATGGTTTGTCAGCGCCGCAATTCTGTCTGTTACACTTGGTCCTAAAGGGATAGTTGATGTTGCTACACTTCTCACACTTCCAGCTCCCATCAGGCATCTCCGGCTCTGAAAGACAATATGCACGCATGAGTACCAGAAGTTATAATAGCGAACAAAGCTAGCCATCTTTGAAGCTTCAGAACTTACTAGAATTCTTCCCTGACTTTCCAGTCTGCATACAATAAAAACAAATACATTAAAAGTTGGTAAAGTCTTCAAACCAAACGGACGCATATCCCCATGCTTTTTCTTCCTGACATGAGGGTGGATGTGTGTTGTTGTGGGTTGGGTTGGTTTTTTTTTTTTTTTTTTTTTTGGGGGGGGGGGGGGGGGGGTGACACAATTCCCTCCTTGTGACTTATTAGACGATCGCCGTTCACCACCCAAAAGAAAGAAACTATTGACACCAGCACAAACTCATGAATAAAAGGGAGAGGAGAAAAACGCTCAAACCTGGGATCCAGGCTTTGGTGTATTGCATTTCCTCATGTTACAAACTGTTCTAAATGAGAAATTGACATTTCCACATTTTGGACATGTCCAGTCATTATCACGCGTTCCATCTAAATGCATAACGAACAGAAAAAAATTAGTGCACAAAAAGGATTCCTCCTATTGCCAAAAACATGGTGAATATCATAGAGCTGCACCTTTCTTTTGAGGTTTATCATCTGGAAAGAATCCTGGCATTGGCCCCTGCAAAAGTACCTTATTTGTCATATTGAATTCTTTCTTTATTAAATAGTTGCATATCAAATACTCGCCCGCTACCATGACTTCATAATTTGGCAAAAACAAGATATCGTGCAAACGTAGCCTCATACATACCATGGCAGCATGGCCCATAGGCAAACCCAAGCCATAGCGATCAATCAAGGGGGGCACACCGTACATCCCACCTGAGGCACCAAAAAAATGAGAGTCCATAGATACAGCAGAAAAATAACACAGAGGCATACATGTAAAGATAACCCAAAATAAGCAAGAACGTGAATTAGGCAGATCAAGAAAACGACATTTGTCTAGTAAGAGACATGAGCAAAAGGGCATCTCAACACGCTTGGGGCGCCAAAAAAAAATTTCGGGGGGTGGGGGTTGAAGGAACACGTGATAGTTTTATACAGTCCATATCCTTTGGCACTTTGTTGGGGGCTCTAAAAGAGATCATATTTTTAAAATTAAAAGCACATACCATTTCCTATCATAGATCCACCAGAATAAGGAGGAGGACCAGAAAGGTGCAGAGGCCGATACGGGCTGCCACCAGACATGCGGCTTCCGTAGTTGTAATGGTATGCAGAGCCACCCGAAAAAGGAACATCATAAGGAGGAATCGAGGTTCCATTGAATAAAGAAGAACCGTAAGATGGGACACCCATATACATTGAAGAGGGTGCACCAGAGCCAATATAGGGTGCTGAGGATGAGTAACCTTGTGGCGTTTGCATTGGCTTCGCAGCAGATTTCTGAACCAAATAATATATTTGGTCAATACCGGAAAAAAAAAGTTTTAGAGACGTGAAAAGAACAAAAAACATACAAGTAAGACGTCTTTGAAGTTTAAAGTTGCGAAGAGAAGACACTAAACAGAAGTTTATGAAAAAATTAAGTATTCATCGAGCACACAACTTAAACGTCTTCGACCAACAAATTATGAAACTAAATAGAAGTTTGCGAAAAAAATAAGTATTTGTCAAACACACAACTTAAAACATCTTCAACCAACCAATCATGTGAGTAAAACTGAAACTATTAGATTACAAACAACAAGAAGAAAAACAAAAACCCAGAGCATCGGTATCAATATTACACATCAGATGCCTGAATTTTGAAAAAAAAAAACTTTGTAAGGACTATATTACAAGAATAAAAATCCGTTGTGCAAGTCAGAAAGAGAGACAAAAAGGTCAACAGCTGCTCCAGGTAGACTACAGAACAGTTCATGAAAAACAATAGACAAAATTGAACAATAAGCCCATTTGTATCGAGTGAAATAGATCGGAAAAATTCAAAGCCACTTGCAGGTAAAAATCTCTCAAATTATACTTGTGTATGTAAAGCTCATTGAATGATAGCGCGCAGATTATATATTGACACGAGGATATTTTCCACTGCGTAAATTCTACCAAGGGAAGAAAAATCCAAGAAGATTGAGTGGGTCACATCTTACTGAGTTATGATCAGCTGGCCTAGACTGAGTACAAGTGCGCATGTTACAGGTTGTCCTGAATGAGAAGTTGACATTGCCACAGCTAGGACAAGTCCAGTCATCTTCCCTGCGCCCACCTAAAGCCATAAAAAGAATAGGAAATGTCAGTACGATACCAAGATTTCTTGAACAATTCGGTTTAACAAAGCTTTTTCTTACAAAAAAGCATGGCGGAACATATACTTGTGTGGGTGCAAAAGTAACAAAAATAGTAAAATACCGTGTGTATGTCAAGAGAGATGACTACAATGCTGCTTAACTTTAATTCCAAAGAGAACATCCGAAAGATTGTTCTTTCTATTTTAAGTAACAGGCTATCAATTATACTACCTCTAAGTTGCCCAGAAAGTTACCAATCGCACAGAACACTCTATTAAACCCAGTAATAATCTATTGCATAACTAGCCAGAAATTGCACAGAAAACAATGCCAACAATTAAACACAACCCACCAATCTACAGATGCTACGAATCTAAAAAGCTTGTAAAACTACTCGATGCAACCAAGAATCCACCTCCAAGTGGTAGTATGCACTCACATAATCACACACACAAAAAATCAGCGAACAAGAAAAAGGGGTAAAGAAAATCATACCGTCAGTACGGGCACGTTTGGCTGCTGAAGAATTCCGATTATCAACCTTAAAAACACCGAAAAATAAACACAGTCATCAACTTATCTAGCCATTAGAGTCTAAACTGGACGCTCAAGTAGCAAACTTTAGCTTACTCGTACAGATCGGATCAAATATATCAACGAAACGCTCAAACAGAAACCTAACCTTTGTTCAGAAGGTCGAAATCGAATGGTTTAATCGAAATTTCGGCAATCAAGAAGGTGAATTACCTGAGACATGGCGCCGGCGATTGAAGGAGATCGGAGAGATCTGCGCTAGGGTTGACAGGAGCAATAAAAGGGGGGAGAAACGAAGCGCGACGGTTTGATGAATAAAAAATGGGATTTTTAATTAGTTAGCATATAGAAGGTTACGGTCTGAATTTTTGGACGACCTAAAAAGCTATGGCCCAATCCAGATCCTTCTATAAGCTCTATTGGGCCCAATAGGCTTTTTTCTTTTGTTGTTTTTTTTGAGCGGGAATTCAGCAATTTTGATTAAGTTATTTTATTATTGTTACTCTCGTGAGTAATAATGAGATATTCAATAGACAAGGCCATAATTTAGGAGCGACCATCTCTACCTCTTCTCTTCATATTCAAAGTTACAGGTTCTAATTTCGTGCTAGGTAACTCTTTTTTTTTCTTGTGAACTTGAGAACTATATTACGACAAACATAGAAGTACAAAGAATCATTACAGCAAACTTATGAACAATACTGGTTGACAGAACCAACCATCAAAAGAAAAAAAAAAGGAAGTAAAACCAAAGACAAGGCAGTTGAGGCGACAAAAATCTGGGAGGTGAGCTCAGGAGTCCGTAGTGTCAGAAAAGGGGGCAAAAGGTATTGCAGCCTGTACACTATCAAACCACTGCTATTAAAAAACAACCCTCTGACGTAGCCCAAAAGAAGCCAACTCTGAAGCCAGGTCTAGAACTCGATCTGTACCTCTCCCGATGTGCACTGAATGCAATAATCCCTTACTGACAAACGAAGCAAACTAAAGAGCTAAACATTGTACATGCTGTGCAAACAACCCACAAGGTTGATGTTCATGGCCTGGAAGTTGTCCAATGATAAGTGCAGAATCAAGTAAGATAATGAAATGAGAACAGGGTAGTGACGATAATCACTGTAAAACCATGGTAAGTACAAATGAGTCGATGCAATTCATGTCAGGTGAGACAAAGGCGGATACATATGATCCGACTGGCACCCAGCGTATGTTGAATAGCACTAAATCTTTTCGTGATCCCCACAGCACACGTAATTGGGCCAGCATTTGTGAGACAGGGACAGTGGTGGGGGGGGGGGGGACAGAGGAAGGAGAAGGGGGTAGAAATGCATGAACCTTAGGGGTGGGTTAGTGGTGAGTTGACACGTGGGCCTACGGCCTAGAGATTTTTTTAATCATGGATTGATAGATAGCAGATCCGCGAAGATCCTGTAGAGACTGAGAAAAGTTCCTTAGGATCTGAGAAGTATAAAATGGAGTATGTCGAAATACGAGTTCATTTCGGCCAAGCCAAATATGCCAGAGCATATAAGAGATACGAATCATGTGTAAAAGGTCAAACGGCTTCCTGAATATATGCATAGATAACCAGGAGCAGAGCCAAGTTTTTCGAAGATCCAAGGGTCATATATGTGGACTCAGGCTCCATAAGCGCTTTCTGTCTTATTTCCCGAACTGCAAGGTAGTTAAGGAATAAGTGTTCATGAGTTTCAGAGGCATGGAGACATAGAGGACAGGAGTCGATAGGGGGACAGTGTCTTTCAAAGAGTTCGGAGTACAGGGGAAGGCGATTGTGAAGAAATTGCCATAGGAAAAATTTTAGTTTAGCCGGAATAGGCAGTTTCCACAAGTGTTTCCAAAGTCTAGAAGGGATATTAAGGACGGGGTTGGAAGAGGGGGAAGAGTGGCTAGTAAGAAGCTCATGGTTGAGGAGAAGGGTGAGGAAGGCTCATCAATTACTGAAGAAGTTGAGAGCTTAAGGCGAAAGATAGAGGTAGCCAGGTCAATAGGGAATAAAGAAAGGACTCTCTCTACATTCCAAGATTGAGAGTCCTGAGAGATAAGGTCGAAAACCTGCCAATGACTAGAGGCGGGTGTTCGAAAAGGAACCAACTTGGATGGCGGAAAGTTAGGCAGCCACTAATCCATTCATACCGAGATGGACCTGCCATCCCCAATTTTCCATCGTATCCCTTGTTTGAGGACTCTTTGTCTAACTAGGAGACTTTTCCACACCCATGAACTGTTGTGTTTATTTTTGGCACGGAGGAAAGCATGTTGTTGAAAGTAGCGACCTTTGAAGACCTTAGCTATTAGGCTCTGGTGCAAAGACCAGATTTTTCATGCTTGTTTTGCAAGCAACGCATCATTAAAGGAACGGAAGTTATGGAATCCCAACCCACCCTAGTGTTTAGGAAGGCCCATGATGGTCCAAGAGATCCAATGGATACTTTTATGGGAAGCCTCTCCCAACCACCAAAGACGGACTCGGATTTGGTCTAATTGGTTGCAAACATGGATAGGAAATTTGTAAACTGACATGTAATGAATCAGGATCGAAGAAAGGACTGACTGAATTAAAGTTGCTCTGCCAGCTTTGTTTAGTAAGAGACCTAACCAATGAGCACATCTGTCCTAAACTCGCTGAATAAGCCCGGCAAAAAGAACATTTTTCTTCGACGAGACGTCCAATTGGATGCCCAAATATTTCCCAAGAGTTGGCTTAGTAGAAAAGGCTAGAACAGATTCTATCTAGGTAACTTGTTCAGGGCTAAGTAACTACTTTCAACAGCATGCTTTCCTCCAAGCCATTATAGAATCTGTCAGTGCTAGGTAACTTGTTCAGGGCCATATGACATTATATTAGCAGGAATCTTATGTATTGAAACTTCCGTTAGTTCAGTAGTGGATCGCATACTTGCTAACGAAAAGCACTTCAAAATTTAGGTTGTGTCTTGATAATGTTTTTCATTTCTTTCATTATCATTTTTTCATTGCTTTCATGATCGTATTTTCTTAAAGATGATATTGTAACACAATTTTGCATATTGAAGATAACATGAGAAATAAATGCCACAACTGATAATTCTATATTTTCAAGAAAAAAGAAATGGATACAATCTTTGTACAGTCTTCTAATTAATCTCTTTGTATAAAGTGTGTTGAATCGACAGTTTAATCTCTTATCAAAATAGTGTGAACAGACAGTAGTGGCTTTGTGACGTTAATTCGAGAGTTTGGCGGCGCGATACCCAGTCTAAAGGCTTGATCCTTTTGAGTTGATGTAAAAAGACAAGAAAGTTTGATGCTGATTTGAAGGCCTGGTGGCGACGTGATCCTGAATAAAGCAGCAAATGTGTATAATTTCAGGTGAAAGATCACCTTGAAATCACAACTTTGAGGCTCTTCTTCGACGTCGGAGGCATGAGGAAAAATAGTCGTGTGAAAGACCTCTCGCTCGATGTCAAAAGTTCCCAAGAATCCAACTTCTCCGTCTTTGCTACTTTTTTTCTTTTTTTTTTATGGGGGTAGGTTAAAGATAGAAAGCAAAAAAAATATTTTTCATCTTTTATTATAGAGTAAAATGCACCAATGACCACCGAATTATGACCCATTTTTCACTAAAGTCACTCAACTTTTTTTTTTTGTGTCATTTTGGCCACTGGACTCGCAAATGTGTCCAATTTGGTCATTCTGTCAGCTACAGTTAAATTATCTCCGTTAAGTGGTATCAAGTGAGGGGCAAAACTGTCCATCTACTCTCTCTCTCCTTTTTAATTTCCTTCTTTTTTTCCCCATAATTTCCATTCCTTCTTTTTTTAGTATTTTTTAGTAAAACCGATCTGCCTCTCTCTCTCTCTCTACCAAACGAGTGCTTCTCTCTCACTTTGAATAATTAGTTGCCGCCTCACAAGACAAAGTATCTCTCTCCACCACCACCGCCGCCACCGGCGCCATTTTGACCATCACCCTCCGTCACCAAAGAACCCACTAGCGCCTTTTTCAGACGAACTTGTGTGGTGCGATCGGGGATCTGGACTTGATCGGCGGTGGCGGGACGGTGTCTACGGGGACGATCACGACGGAGATTTGGAGGTTCCCAGCGAGGTTGTGGCGATGGAAGAGAAATTTGGTGAACCCTAGACTATGGGTGGTGGCGACTAGCGGCATCGGGGATAATGATTAAATTTGGTGGGTTGTTGGTTCACGGTAGTGGTGGGTGGGCCGATTGGTTGCGGTGGTGGGTTGCCGAGTCATCGCAGGCTTATGGCTATCATGTGGTGGTGAGGTTGTGGCCGTGATGTACTGCTGGCAGGGGGTGGTGGCACGGGTGGGGACTTGATGTGGTGGTGGCTGGACTGTTGCGGTACTGTGGTCGTTCTATGTGGTGTAGGCAGTGGAAATGGAGGGTCGCCGGTGATGGATGTTGGCCGGCGACGGAAGCTGGCTATTGAAGGTGGGCAAAAGTTAAAGAATACTGATGAATAGACAAAGTTACCCCTATTCTATGGCTTCATGTGCACGACACCCTAACTAACAGAATGACCAAATTGGACCCATTTGCAGTCCGATCGCCAAAATGGCACAAAAAAAAGTTGAGTGACTTTAGTGAAAAAGGGGTCATAGTTCAGTGACCATCTGTGCATTTTACTCTTCATTATAAATCACTTGATAACTTTCAAGTTGACAATTTTAAAAGTGCGTGCTAACACTTCAAATGATTTGTGTCAGCTCCTCATACGTGCTGCGAATACATTTTTCTTGTGAACTGGTTTTTCACGCCTGGTGGCACTCTTATAAAATTGGTTCAAAAATATACTTGTCTACAGACATATATTTCCATTTTTTCTACAAATGTTTTTTTTTTTGGGTAGAGTCTACAAATGTTTTTAGATACTCTTTTATTGTCCAACGAAAAGGATACTGTTTCTGAATATCGAGAAGTAATGAACTGTGGTTAGATACTCTTTTATTGTTTGGCTACTACTTTTTCTTACACATTTTATGCCAAAATTCGTGGGAGGAATTTCCAGAAAGGGTTGGTGCTATGTTTGTAACAAATTGATCGATAGCGTTACTTAAAAAAATAAAGTTCCTCAAAGGCAAAATTTAAAATGGTGAACAAATCCAAAATTTCAAACTTTGCGAAAAAGAGAACATCGAAAATAACATAGCCTTAGCATTTCAAAAGTAATATTCAGAAGGTGCAAATATCTCATTTGTCCAAATATTTGGGTTGCTAATACGTTCGAAAATAAATATTGTTATTAAATAAAAAGAAAGGTTAAGTGAATAATGTAGCGGTAGCGTACAGAACGAGAAACGCATCCTTGAGTCGAAAGAAATGTCATTAGCTTAAAAGTATCGTTAGCTCATAAGGGAATCAATCAATCCCCCTGCCAGTAACACTAGCAATCATCACAACAACTAAACTCAAATTGAAAAGAAACAGATCTGAAACAAGCAATCGTAAGCAAATTGATATCCTCTGCACATTTTGGTCTCGCACGCAAGCTGCTACTCCAGTCAAGGAACAACCTTATGAAAGTACCTAGTAGTCATACAAATGTTGTCACTGATCAGCACACCAAACGAATATAATTCAGGCTAGTAGCAGCATGTTAACTACTTCAACGTCCAAATGTTACAAATTAATGGAAATGTTAGATCATTCCCATACAGTTTAGTACAAAAAAGAGAACAAGTGGAACATCAAGTACGATAAACTGATTATAACAGATCAAGCTTCAGTAGGCGTGTTAGTCAACCTTAGGCTCATAATCGTGGGTACAATGTAGGCGCAGATCATGCCGGGGATGCAAAGAACAAGACAGCCACCACAATTAGGATTGATCCGGCAAGCTGGGTGCCAGGCTTAAAACCAGAGCCATCAGGTGTCGAAGTTGAAGGAGTAAATGTTGTTGGTGCAGTGGGCGTTGCCGTCGAGGAAGAATTGCTGAAGATGGCAATGTCTGGAGAGCCTGGTGGTATGTTTAGAAGCCCTGTGCATTGTTGAGAGAATCAAGAAATGGAAAAGTAAGCCAAAGGTGATAACAAAACAATCCTTGTGAGGCAAAATGGCAGAAAATTTAATGATTGGAAGTCATTCAAACAAAAAGTTCAAGTACATAGAAATGGAGCCTCAGTTCCTTAGCAAGATTCAAGTGTTCAGTTCTAGCTAAATTGTAGACGCATCGTCAAAATGTCACTTTTAGTTACGCGAACAATTGTGGAGAGAATTCAGATTTTACTCAGAGACATCCCCGAGCGTTTTGCAGGAGTGGCATCTCTGTCAAACGAAATAACTTGGATGAAAATACGACAGCATTTATGATGTCACCATCACCATTGCTTTCAAAATAAAATTAAGAAATGTTTTCAACTATCATCAACCAACCGACTACCATTATCACCATATTTATGATGTAAACTTGGCACATTGAAGTCTTTGTTACTCATACAACTCACTTCACATAGAGCGCACACTATTTAAATCCTAGATTTCAACCAGTCCAACCATTCTTCACCAGTGACTGCTCGAAAACGTTGAACCACAACTATACGAAGAACCTACGAAAAAGAGCAATTCTCCATAGTTGCTGAGTGCAACATTTCGTAGCCAAGTAGTTCTTCACCATTACTATGGCAATGTTGCAGACCAACGTTGAGAGACAGCAAATCTTGTGATTTGGCCCCGCAGCATACATGAGGGCCTGCACCTTGGCTAGTGTGAGCCCTTTCTTGATGGTCATGGCCATATGGCAGGCGAGTAAAGACTTGCCCGATGCAATCAATTGCACAAGTTTCCTTTCTCCATTCCAACTAGCTGAAGTGACAGTTACATAGCTAGAATACTGAAGGCAGGAAGCTGGCATAAACAGCATACAACTTCCAAATTTGGCAGTACAACATTTATAGTTGTACCTACTGTTGTGATAGTGTCAGTTTAATTCGGTGGGAACATTATTTCCAAATAAATCGATGAGGAAGTAACTTCACATTAACTACGAAGAAGTCCATTCTTGCATTCTTAGTAGCTAGGTAGCCTCACTAAACTTTATTCCTGTTATCTAACTGGAGATTGCTTAATCATTCGTAGCACAAATTTAATAAACAAAAATCTATAAATATACTAAAATAACTGTTCTTAAATGCAAGTATACACCGCCCCATCCCCACGAAAACACAAAAATAAGGATCTGAACGCAGACATCACACGAAGCAAAGAGACATTTTACCTTAAGGCGATCCACGAACCATCTTATTTTTTGGGAGAAGGAAATTTTTACTAGTATAATACTCCATTATTCCTTCAAAAACAGGGAGATCAATTGTATAGGAGAGACTCTGACCACCTCGTATTATACAAGATTACCAACAAATCACACTTTGATCACACGCAACTGCATGCAACCCCGTTCTTTTTATTTGGTTGGCAAGCCTTTTACGTAAGAACATACTTGCGTGACCCTAATATACAGACCACCAGTCTTACTAATTACTTTGCAGTTTAGACCGACAAAGAGAGACATGCAGGCACACAGAGATTCAGACAACATCAGTAAGGCTTACTTGGGCAGTCACTGATGCTGGCATTAGCCAGCTTGCAAGCAGATGGCAGCTGAAGCAAGCGAGCTTCCTGTATGCCAAAGCTCTTGATCTGAGGGTTGGACCCATTATGTATCTGCTGGATGATGTAGCACAGGCAGGCAGGGTCGCTCTCCCTTATCCCCGTCACGGAGCTGCAGCAGTCCTTGGTCGGCGTCGCCGCCTTCCCCGTCGCGAACGTCAGGCACGTCGTCACCTTCTCGAACACCTTCGAGCACCGCTCTCCCAACGTCGCCGCCCCTACGCCGCCGCACACCACCACCAACAGCACCACAAGCAACTGCACCCTCATCTTTTCCGCCATTTTTTTCCCTTGTTCCTTCCTGTTTCTTCTCCCTCCAGGCAGATGATTATGAAGAAGATATGAGCAGGGGTTGGTTTTTAGTAATTGAAGGGGTGGACGAGGGCTTTAATGGCAGCCCATGAGATGGGGGATGGGGTGGTTGGGCTGGAGTTAAAAGACTTTGCGATTGCTTACTGGGCTCTTCTCTGTCTGGTTATAGGCTTGGCCTTTAATGTGCAACACTAGCGACAAAACATTCTCTTCTTATGTCGACGCTGAAACTCTTAAGGACACTTTATAGGCACAACGTTAAGAGACAAGCCTGTGTTCTGTCTGCTTGTACGTTCGGTCTTTAATGAAGTTGAGCTGTTAAAAGTTGACCACGCGGCGACTATTGGCCTCCACGTGGCAGTGATCCAGTGCTGTACGCACTTTGTCTGAGTGATTGATCCATGCCTTTGCCTATAAAGTCCAAACATAGACGGTTGGGATTTGTTGTATAATTGACGCCGACTAATTAATGCAAAATGCTCCTCGTAATGGGGTTAGGCAAATTCAGCGGCAGCGTCGGCTTCTACACTTTTCGAGTAGTAAATAAATGGTAACGGTTACTTTTTGATGAAAAAATAAAGGTGATAATAACAAGTTATTTTCGCGGTAGCGGGCAAATTTAAAATTCATGATAATTATAACGAATCTCAAAATATTCTGTCGTCTAGTTTACATCCTTTTCTTTTAAATTTTATATGGTAGAATTTTATATATAAAGTACGAGTCCGTTATTTCAGTTATACAAGTAGTTAGGCAAGTGTTTGAAAAAATTAAAACATAGTTAAAGCCTTTAACAACCGTATCGAACGCAATAAGCAAGGCATGCGAGAGAAGCATTTACGACAAGATAAGTGATGAATAACATTCGAAATCAGCATGATCAACCATGGAGATTTTCAGATAGGGTGATCTACTGCACCAATGAGGCGTGTCCTTGATCTTGCTTTGATCAGGTTGTCATTGGTCTGTTGGCGAAAGCGGAGAAAGTGAAGTTGCTGGAGCGCAAAAAGGATATCACACAATACTCCAGTATTCGTCCGGTACATCATGCTAGTTTGTCTTATATGAGATAAAATAAGAATCACGAGTGTAAGAAAGTACTTGGGTACATCTAATATTAGATATCCTGAAAATTCCTATTAGCAGTCTTTTTAATGTGATTGTGCGTTTGGTGTTTAAAGGACTTTTATTTAGTTTGCGTGTTTGAAAAAAGGGTACAATAAAAACAAACAACTTTACTAGCTAACGATATATGAATATGATTTTTTATATGATCTTGAAAATTCCTATAAGCGGTCTTTTTAATGTGACTGTGCGTTTGGTGTTTAAAGGACGTTTATTTAGTTCACGCCTTTGAAAAAAGGGTACAATAAAATAAAACAAACAACTTTACTAACTAACGATATATAAATATGATTTTTCATATGACCCTCTCTTTGTAATGTCAAGTACTAAAACTTACTAAAACTTTATAGCTGCTGCGGTTGTTAGGATTCGCTATCCAATTGACCAACCGAGTTACACATTTTCAATAAAACCCTTTCAAGCCGTCCAAATCAAACTTCTCAAACTAAACCCTTTCAACAATTCTTGAACCTACGGAGGTGAGTTTAGTCTACTTTTCTATGCCAAATTGGACCACCAAAAAGACACCTGGTTAAACCACTCTGTGCTATACTACATAAATAGTACATAAAAATGTTACCTGTAATGTACATATTCCAAATTATTCTAACTTAAGCGTCTTTTAATACTAGATTTACACCATTTGTCAATGTAAAAAATATCATATAAGTTTTAAATCCAGAGTATCTAAATTTCTTTAAAAATAAAAAAATAAACTTAATGACAGCTTAAAGCTAACGTGATACAACTAACGACCGAACATAATTAGAGGTAAAATTTAGTGTAACAGTAACATGCTGGTGAGATGTAATGATATAGAGGAATTCTTACACGGATGAGTCTTAATGTTCGCTCATATTATCTTTTGATTACACCAAATCATTATTATTAAGGTAACATTGAAGGTTTTTTTAATAACTCATTGGGTCCCACCGTTTCTTTGTGTCGTCTACATTCCACTGTTTGGGGAGGTGTTATGGCCCCTATTGGGGGAAGATCTGAAGTGACTTAGACCACGTTGAATAAAATGGGCCAAGTTTAGGTCGCCCATTAAAACGGAGTCATACTTTAAGTGAGGCCCATGACTACTGGTGTGGGCCTGTCTGAACATTGGCCTTTTTGTTACTAGTTAAGTACCTAGGTCCTGTTTGACACACATTATTTTTTCAGTTTTAGAAACTGAAAAAAAAAGTTGCGATTGGTAATCATTTTTTTTTCTTTCAGTTTAAAAACTCAATTTTTAAATCAAGGCTGTTTTTAAAAAGTCTAAAAACTAGTTTTTTTTTTTCAGTGTTGGTTTTTTTTTGGGACCACCCCCACCCTCCAACGCCGGCCGTCGGGGACCAACGCCGGCCGTCGGGGACCATCACCGGCCTCCAGAGACCACCGCTGCAGCCACCAGTCACCACCGGCCACCACCACCGTTGGCCACCGCAAACCACCACAAAAAAATAGGTTATCAAATACCGAAAGAAAAACTAAAAAAAAACTGGGTTATCAAACACCCACTTATTTTTGTAAAAAAAAAAAAATTAAACTGCTCTTAATTTTTTTTTTTGAAAACTGATTTTTTTTTTTGTCAAACGGAGCCTTAAACTGGCGCTCTTAAACCAGGTTGGCAGTTTACATGATGACATTATTGTTCATAATACTACTGACCGACCTGGTATATGTAGCTTTTTCTCGTAATCTTTTTAACGACTGTGGTCGGAATATGTTCTTTTTTTCCCCTTTGTTTCGAATAATACTAGAATTGTATGTCATCGGAATACTGTAACAAGTTACAACTGATGACAACGTTGTATTTCATTAAGGTAAAGTAACAAGCTTCAAGTGTTTAAGCCTTGTATTTTTATCTCTTCGTATGCATTCTAACCTCTTTTTTGTCGTTAAAAATGTACTTCAATGAGAAGCGTTGACCTTCTAATATAAATTAGATGGTGAATTGCTAATCAGGATTAGCATATTAAGGATGAAAAATAATCTCTCCCAAAAACAAAGGATGAAAATTGCAAATTTAGCTTCCGACTGTTGATAGTAATCTTTTCTTTTTTGTGTTTTTCCTTATAATTAACATTTATAATGTTAATGCTTTTTTCTTTTTGCAAGTTTCAATCGTTTATGTTATGCGTCTAATGGTCTGTTCTGTCCACAAACAACAAAGAGAGCATAAATAGTAATGCATGACGAAGCAGTAGTCATGGACATGCTAATCGAAAGAAAATTTTTAGCTACAATTGTAGCTAATGACACTCAAAATGAAATAATGCTAATTATTGATACCACTTATTATATTTGGTGGCCACTAGTAAACACAAAGCTGTCATTAATGATTACCCTATAGAAAATTGTAGCTACTAATCATTGCTCAGTTAAATTCACATTTTTTACTAAAAAGTAAGAGGTACTGAATTACGAGATTTTTTTCAATTCACCCGAATTCTAAGAAGTAACAGTAATTCCGTAGAGTCACGGGGTTACTGGTCATCAAATATTGTTAGTGACTTCTTATTCACTAAGGTAAAAAAAATAACTTAAAAAATTATCGTTAAAAGTATTGATAAAAATATCATTAATTTTATTTATTGACTATTAATTATTACAAAATAAAGAATAATATCTATTTTTCATGGTCGAATAGTAACAAAAATTTATCCATATTCACACCGGTCTCCGTTACCTGACATTTGGGTGCAGATATCAAACAATTTTCATATGCCACATCAAGGAAAAGACGTTTATCCTTTAGATTTGACATGGCATTCATATATCACGGACAGGTGATCAAAAGTGTTATCCCGTACATGCTTAAGTCTATGGGTTTGGACCGTAGTTATAAATATTGTATCAGAGTATATATTTTTTACGAAATTGTACGTATTGGTATCGGTATTATCTCAGTACCGGTACCGTCTCGGTACGTCTCAAAATTTTTATCAATAATATCTATTTGTATTATTTATTCACTGACAAATTAATAATATATACATATATATTTTTACTTACAGCTCCTTTAAAATAAACTATTTATCTTATAGAGTTTGATTTATCAAAATTTTCAAATAAGCTAGTTTGTTAAATAATAATATTTTTTGGTTCAAGAATAAGTTATTTTTGTGTGTGTGCGCGAGCGAGTGTGTATAAAGTAGTACATCATATAGATGAAAGAATATGATCAAAGTTTACAGGTATGAAGTAATCAAAGATAAGTGAATATTAAAAAATTATCAGGAATAATTTTACAAATTGTAATGAATTTTATGAGTAAGATGCTACAGAGGTTTTGATTAATATAATAGAACTTAGAGTGTCTTTATATTTAGTCTTTATATGATCAATTTACAAAAAATTTAATAAAATTTGTTACTTTTACATTTTTTAAAGGAACCGGTATAAAACATAATATCTCGGCCGGTACGCAGTTTTCGGCCAGTATCACCTGTATCGGCTGGTACAACCGGTAACGAGCGGTATTTTGACCGGTACAAAATTTAAAGGATACCGTATCAGCAAAAGACAAAAACGGGTACGTACCGACCGGTATGGTATTGATAACTATGGTTTGGACCGAAAATGGAAAAATGCTGCCACAACTTTCTTTCTGGTTCACTCACCTCTTCCGGTATTCCTTGATATAATAATGTTATTAAGAACTGTCGCTGAAAGTATTAGTAAAAAAATTTAATAATTTTTAATTGTCACTATTATAAAATAGATAAATTACACACGGCACTCCTGAAATTTGCCTTAAACTACACACGGTTCCGCATAAGTATTTTTATTACTCTCCGCTCCCTGCGGTTTGTTACTGTCTTACATAAAATCCACTTCCGTTAGAGAACCGTCAAGAAAAGTTAGTGCACCTTTCAATTATTATGATATTCTCAAAATGCCCTCTTATTCTTCTTCCTTACAGCCTAATGCTTAGCCACTGCCGCCAAAGGCTGACACTGACCTATCTCTCACTGAAATTCCCCTCCTAAAAAACGACACCACCCCACAACACCGTACCCATAAAAAACGATACCAGCACCCCCGCCACGAACGTCGACTTGTCCACCATGTCTGACCCCAGGTCTGCCCATCAGTTTCATTAGCGGCTTCATGATCCCGGCCTCTACCACCCCACCTTGTTCTCCTTCACCGAGCACACCGCGTAAATCGCGATGGAGGCCTCCTTTTTTCCACAAAAGTTGCCACTCTCTAGCAGATTCACTGGAGGCAGAATCACTCCCGACCGATCATGACCTTGTTCTCATCGGATTGCGCCAGTCTCAGTAAGGCACACACGACATTCTCTTTGGCCGTTGATGGGCCGCTCCGCATACGAGCGGCTTTATCACTATGGACAACACAATATTCTCTTTATTCTCATCGCACAGAGACAAGTTTAGAGTTGCTGTAAACTCCGTACTCTTACAATTGGTTGTTTGACAAGGAGATAAGAGGAGATTAACGACATGATGGCGCCAGCTCAGTTCTCGGGCGATTTTGACTCGGTTCTTGGGCTTGTTCTTTGCTAATAGCCTGATTTCCATGGCGGCTTGCTTCTGCTCATCGATTGAGGTAGACTCGTGACAGACAACGAGCTAGCCGATTAGATCGTCGGAGTTTTGGCTGCACAGGCTATGAGTAGCCAGCGGCTCTGGGAGGAGAAGGTGGGAAATCATCGGACCGATCGATGTTGCAGTAGCTGAAGGCGATAAAATCGTCACTGAAGCTCCGTGCCATCGCCGAGTAATTGGCTATCATCTCGAATTTCAAAACGACCTTGTTTGATACCGGACAATGTGGGGGGGGGGGTGGTTAAAGTGAAGATGAGGGGTAAATTGACTTGTTTATCAGGGATATGACCGTCTTTTCATTAATTGTGTAGTTTAGTGTAATAAAAATACTTAAGCGAAACCGTGTGTAGTTTGGACAAACCTTAGAGGTGCTGTGTGTAATTTACCCTTATAAAATTAAAAACAATTCTTACGGCCTAAGCGGTAGTCAAAATTTATTCATATATATATATATATATATATATATATATATATATATATATATATATATATATATATATATATATATATATATATATATATATATATGGGGGAGCTGATCCATTGAGAGCGCTAGCAAACTAGGTTAAGTTGCTAGTGCGATCTGGCCGTCCACGCGCGATATGTGGACGGTCCAGATCTTTTTTTTTATACATTTATTTAAGTCTGTCCGCTACATTATGTAGCGGACAATTTCTGGACAAAAATACCCTTCAGCTCCGTCCGCTACATTGTGTAGCGGACGGATGGGCACTACTAGCGGACGGATGCTCGTGTACTTCTCACTCTCTCCTTTCTCTTTCTCTCATCAGTATCCACTCTGCAAAATTCCATCTCGCTGGGCTCTCTCTCTCTCTCCTTTAAAAAGCCATAACTTCCGCTTATCTCTCCTTCTTGTTTAATTTCGATTACCTTTCTTCCAAATGAAGAGTAACGGTCGCTTGATTGTAATCCCCAAAACCATGACCCTAACCCTAAAATAGCAAATCCCCATCAAATGTCCAACAACGTCGTCATGGCCCAGTAGCCCCCGACTCCAATCCTCGACAAATTCAAGGCCATTTTGAAGGAAAGGGAAGAGGAGATAAGGATTATGACCAGAGACCTGCGCCGCCTCCGGCCCCCAGCGAGATTGTCTGGTACAACGAGGAGGTGCTGGCGAAGCTCACCTTCAATTCGAAGCCGATCGTCACAGATCTCACGATCATCGCCGGCGAGCAGCGGGAGCACGACGAGGGCATTGCCGACGCCATCTGCACCAGAATTATCGAGGTGTATCGGGCGAATGTGTGTCCTCCGTTGAGCTTCTTTTTCATATGGGTGTTCCAGTAACTTTTGATATTGTTATCTGTTCTTTGAGGAAGGTAGGAAGCTATGGCAGCCCATCTGCATCCACCAAATAAAATAACTTCAATCAAACTTATCACAAACAACGAACAAAAGTGTCCTGCGGTTGAAAGCTTAGATATTTTAGGATGGTGTTTGGACAGAGAGAGAAAGAAAAGGGAAAAGTGCAGAGAGAAAGGAGCCGATACATTTATTGTCCTTTATATGAGAGAGAGAAATGAGAGAGAGAAACGCGAGAGAGGGGACATTGCATTGATGACAGAAATGAAGAGAGAGAGAGAGAAACATGTCAAAAAAATAATGACCAAAAGGAAAGAGAAAGAGAGAAAAAGTAGTGCCCATCCGTCCGCTACACAATGTAGCGGACGGAGCTGGAGGGTATTTTTGTCCAGAAATTATCCGCTACATAATGTAGCGGACGAACTTAAAAAAATACAAAAAAAAAAGATCTGGACCATCCACAGATCGCGCGTGGATGACCAGATCGCGCTAGCAACTTAACCCAGTTTACTATCGTTTTCAATGGATCAGCTCCCTCTATATATATATATATATATAACTCGGAATGTGAGAAGTTTCCTTTTGTCCCGGTGAAGTCAAAATGCATCGGAAGTTGAAAGAGTAACCGGAGGACCACTTTATCAGGTAAAGGTTGACGTTGAAATTTGGATTGCTGGCAAGGGTGTAGACTACAGACAGCTTGCAGCGACACAAGGAATCAATCCTCCAAGACAACTCACCCAGAGACAGACGTGCTTGTCACTCTCCCTTCAAACAACGCTATCAATGGCCTCTTCTAGTTCCCACTCCCCCGTGTCTTCCTTTTAGCTCATTGCCTCTTCTGTATGTAATTGAAATCAATCATCTGTATAATCTTGCTAAGCATGAAGAAGACCCGTCCTTTGTTTCCGCAGAAGCTGCGAGTCCTCGTCACGGCACTCGTCGGCGTCGTCGGGTGCGGGTTGCTGCTGTCCGCCTTCGTCCGCGACGTCGCCGTCCCGTGCGCGCCGGCGGGCGGCGGAGCCACGGCGGAGATGCAACTCGGCGCGATACTCCACTACGCCACGTCGCGCGTGGTGCCGCAGCAGTCGATGGCCGAGATCAGGGTCTCGTTCGACTCGCTCCGGTCCCTCTCCCCCTGCAACCTCCTGGTGTTCGGCCTCGGCCACGACTCGCTCATGTGGGCGTCGTTCAATCCACGTGGCACCACGCTGTTCCTCGAGGAGGATCCCAAGTGGGTGCAGACCGTGCTCAAGGACGCGCCTTCCCTCCGCGCGCACGCCGTCCGGTACCGCACCCGGCTCTCCGAATCCGATGACCTCCTCAAATCGTACCGGTCCGAACCGGACTGTTTTCCCAACAAATCCTTCCTGCGCGGAAACGACGGGTGCAAGTTGGCATTGACAGGTATGCAGGGCCGGACGCACCCAATCCGGCGGAACGGCGCAGTAATCTCTTTTCGAATGAATTGAATTGATAATCCGCTCCAGATTTAGCTATTTGAGCTTGCACCCAATTGGGCGCAGTAGATTCTTTTCGTAAGAATTGATAATCGGCTCCACATTTAGCGGTTTGAGCTTCACTGCAGGGATGCCAAACGAGGTGTACGACAAGGAGTGGGACATGATCATGATAGACGCGCCGAGAGGGTACTTCCCGGAGGCGCCGGGCAGGATGGCGGCGATTTACTCGGCGGCGGTGATGGCGAGGAACAGGAAGGGATCCGGTGTGACGCACGTGTTCTTACACGACGTTAATCGGAGGGTGGAGAAGTTGTACGCGGAGGAGTTCTTGTGTAAGAAGCATTTGGTGAAGGCTGAAGGCAGGCTTTGGCACTTTGAGATACCGCCTGCGGCTAACGTGAGCGCCGGTCCCAAGTTTTGCTGAGATGAACATCCCAATTTCAACTGTTTATTTGTTTTTACTTTTTTTTTTCTTTTGGGTGCTAAAGAGAAAAAAGAGAATGTAGATCATAGACAGGATATATGGTGGCATACGGCCCACAAGAACCTTTTTGTCTTCGCAACTAGTTTTACCATTGGAGTATAATCATAAGATGAATACATCTTATGTTTTCACTCTCTTTGAATTCACAAAGCCAAGACACCATTCGATTCTCCTTGCGAATACAGTAGTAGTATCCAAGAATGGTAGCTAATTGAGGTGTTAACAATTGGAATAATTTGTTAAAATGCAGGCCCTTTTCATTACAAAATGGCTAAATCGCATCCGTTTCTTCAATCCCAACCCCCTTAGCAAGGTCTTCTTTTTTTTTAGGAGTCCCACCGAAGCAAAAGCAACGCTTATGCCCCCCGTAATTTCTACATAAAAGACTGGGGTATCGGCAGAATCCGACATGCACTTTTACATAAAATGACTTGTGTTTCTGCAGAAAGTGACTAGTTTCACTTAGACCGTGCTTCTACACTGTTCTTCTATAATTGATCGGTAAACACACTCCGAAGCGGATCATTTTCTCCTCAGCACCTACATGTATATTTGGGCAAAAAAAATGCGGCCTAATTGAGACGTGACAAAACGCGGTGCTTTTCATTACAAAAGAAAACATGGTTCATTTTGTTAACTGAAGTTCTAATGCTTAATTAATATGAGGTCAATTGATGAAAAAATGACATTCATCAAAATACGCACATTGATTGGCACAAGAGTCCGAGATCATAGTATTTTTTGTCCTATATCAACCCATGCACCCTCACTCTCGATGCCCAATTTTTAAGTGGCACATGTACTCTGATTCTCATCGATACATGACATTAATGACGTGATGAAGAGTCTCTAAGCCTATTGATAGTACAATGATTAAATCGATGCACAACGAAAAATAAATACAGAGCATCGAATATGATTTTCAATAAACGTGTAATGCTCAAAACAGGATTTTCAAGGCAAAAATGCGACTTTATGAAAATAACAGAATCCAAAAGAATAACGATAACAAATCAAGAGAACGAACGAAATCAAATATGAAGAGTTTGGTTCGGATAAAAATCCCTTACCTCGATCCAGGTTATGCGCTCACTGTTATTCAACCTTGTTCAAACCTCGAATTAACCTAAATGGGAAAATTAATTATTAGAATTCAGCCTAGCCTCACAAACTATTAATATAATGCTTAATCTTAATCATTGCTCACTCCGACACTCTTAACGTAAATGAAAACGAACGAATTTCTCGAACAGCTAAACCTAGCTAACCGATAACCTTGCACACTCTGTAACGCATTAAAACACTCTAGAATGATAATAAATTCTTATAAAATGCTTTTGTACCTTAAAACAACATAGCAAGTTACAATATAAATTTTCTGAATTTTTGAATATTTTCAAATTAATGCTTCTAGCGCAAATCAAAGTCCCATAATTTTCATGATAGCTTCACGTGAAACAAAAAATACAATTTAAAAAGTAACGAAACCATTTTAAAATCATCTGTTTTTGCTAAATCAAATACGATATGAAATTAGTATCAAATCAACTCTAAAAATTACGAAACTTAAACAGAAACTTATTTACATCATAAAATAATTACAGTAATTTTTCCAGAATTCATTAAGAATTTTAAGGGATCCAAACTAATTTTAGAGTAACTGAAATTTCAGAAAATATTAAACGATATCAGAAAAATCTGAAATTTTAACAGTAATTCTAGAATTGTCCTGAGAATATTCCTGTAAAGTTTCAGCATTTTATGATAATTGTACAATGCCCCATAGCTACGTGGTACAACTGTGCAAGCACAGTGTACCACTCCCACCTTTTAATTTGTTCGGGTACCTATGCCTTTTGTTTTCTCTTGGTGACATTTTTCACCAACGCATCTTCCATCAAGAAAGGGACTAAACAGGGGGAGGGATAGTTTGGGAAATGGAAAGTCATCATTAGAAAAAAAAAAACCATTTTTTCACAAGTCATCATCTTTTTCAGAAATTTCTAAAAGTTGTCCCACTTTTTCACAAGTTTTCAAAATAAACCCACCATCCCCAAAAATTTTATCCCAAAACTCACTTTTTACAAATTTTCCATTCAATTATAGACTATTATTAGGTTAGTGGCAGTCGCTAGTGATAGCTAAAAAGTGCAACTAAAATTTGTCGCTACATTTCTTTGCAAAAAAAATGTCACTAACTATTTAACAACCACAATTAACG
This sequence comes from Escallonia herrerae, assembly GCA_033070095.1. Taxonomy (NCBI): domain Eukaryota; kingdom Viridiplantae; phylum Streptophyta; class Magnoliopsida; order Escalloniales; family Escalloniaceae; genus Escallonia; species Escallonia herrerae. The sequence continues at coordinate 876,026 of JAVXUP010000047.1, read as the reverse complement.
ACGCGTGATGGGTGTTGTAGCTCGGTTCCAACACCCTGTGTTGAAGCCCACATCATTCCTTATTAAAAAAAAAACTTTTGCAGACATCTCATGCCCGCTACTTTAATATCGCAATCCTTTTTAATTTATGTTTTTATGATACAATTAGAGATCGATACTATACAGACCAAGAAAATAGATCAAATTCGCATGTGAATGTGATTATCTTCTCGAGTTGTGGATTTTTCATTAAAAATGGTTAGAACTACAATCTTGTGTATGGTCCGTCAGTATGAAAATTGGAACTAGTAACCTTAGGTCACGTTTGACGCAACTTTTTTTTCTAGTTTTTTTTTTCAGTTTTGGAAACTGGAAAAAAAAAAGTGCGTTTGGTAACCATTTTTTTTTCCTTCTCCAATTTAAAAAACCAGTTTTTAAACTGCAGAGTAAAAAAAAAAACTCCAGAAACTGTTTTTTTTTTTTCACTTTTGGTTTTTTTTTTGGAGACCACCACTAACACGCTCCCACCGCCGGTAGCCACTTCCGGCCGCCGGCCACCACTGCCGGCAGCCACCTCCGGCCGCCGGCGACCGCCGGCAGCCGCCGGAGACTGTCGGCGCCACCTCCGGCGGCTGGCGACCACCGCCGGTAGCCACCGGCGACTGTCGGCAGCCACCTCCGGCGGCCACCAGCCACCGGCCTCCGGCAGCCACCAGCCACCGCCGGCCACCACCACTGTCGACCATCGCTACGCCCCACCATCACCACCGCCACCGCAAACCACCCAAAAAAAAAAAAGTCAAAATAAAAAGGGTTACCAAACAAAAAAAAAAAAACTCATAAAAAAAAAGGTTATCAAACACCCACTTGTTTTTGTAAAAAAAAAAAATTAAACTGCTCTTTAAAAACTGAAAACCAAATTTTTTTTTTTATCAAACGAACCCTTAGAGTTATCGCCTTCGTCATTTCTCTCACCTCACGGAGTTTTTATGGATTTGTGGATGTTAATAAAAGTAGCCTGGACTTGTTTCTAACATCAAGTTCGGCCCCTTTTTGGGCTTTTCAAGAGCAAAGTTTTTTTTTTCCCCTGCTAAGTCATTAGTTTTGTGCACCAGGAGCTAAGTTCTTAGACCTTTACCCAAGGGTATGTTCAGCAAATTACAAATCCGGACCGCTAACGAATCTCTGTTGTACTGTCAACAAAGTCTGCTCTTGCTTTTATAGCATACTGAAAATCCTCGTCAACATTAGATTGTTTACTTGGAAATGCTCTCACGATTGCCTGCCTTTCAGCTTTACAAACAATTGCCTGATTTCAGAAGAAGCTGAAACATCTAGCTAAACGAGCTTTATTTTTACATCATTGATAAGCAAATGCCCAATTATATATATCAAGATACAGGTCACCTCTCTCACGTATAAGTTCAAGCAGAAGGTGTTGTAGCATCAAATGACTTTCTCCTCACTAAGAGGCAAGTGATCTTTGATGGCTGACCATGAGTATTATCAGCTGTACACATCACGAAGTCGGGCCGGTGGAGCGCCAAGGTGAGCCGGTCAGTCCCGACTTCCAGTTCAGTCGCGTCCAGAAGCACATGCCACAGGTTCCTATGCGCCTCTGAGATCCAATGCATGGAGTAACGCGTCCCGTTCACGTTAGCAGGGTAGGCAAAGAGACCCTTGGGACTGTTCTTACACTTCCTTCTGAAGTATTGGCTCAGCTGTGATCCCTTGATCCTCAAGTCCAACCAAGTTTCTGGTGCTGCAATCACCTTGGAATCTTTACACGACACGAATTCCCTTATTCGATCGTGTTCTTCGCCAATGATTGTCATGTAATAGTTTCCCCTAAAGAAGGGATATGATTCACCTATCATGATCATGGCATCCTTTACAGTGGGTGTGAAAAGAACTAGATATTCGTCGTCTGAAAGACCACAATGCTGCAGGGCTCTATTTCGGGCTTGGATCTCTGGGATGGAAATGAAGTTCCCTTGAAAGGAAGTCTTCTTTGTAACGATATCTAGCAATCTCGAGGGCTCTAATTGGATTCCATCTAGATCGGAAACATTGTTATTGCTGAATGAAGGTGAAGATGAATCTTTAGTGCCATTAGTCCTTGGAGATCTTCGATTTTCGTCAGGCAGGGTTTCTGAAGATTCATCATTGACACAGACAGTGTACAGATCAATCTTGTCTCCTTCTTCCACTAGGCCTTTGCAATATTCTGGGTACTTTGCAAAGATATATTGTTGGACGTATTGCATTTCATTTGGTGTAATTGGTCCAGACCATCTTAAATCAAGGCCATGGAGTGTTGATATGGCTTCAGCTACCAAATGGGCAGGAAACACTGTGTGCGCTTTCTGTTTGTCAACCAAATTGCAAATCAATCACAAAACAGCCTAGGCAATATGTAAAGGTCATGCACACCGGATTCCGATGCACTTTTAGCGACCAAAATTAGAAAGATTTTGATAACAAAGTGGCGCCAACGACCTTTTGCCGCTAATAGTGGACATCGTCTTGTGCATTGACGCAGAGAGGATCCGGCGTAAACGTAAAAAGAGGTCCATAGATCCTCTCCCTCGCGTTTATTCACTAGAGAGGGTGCTACACTGCTCTTTTCTCCCCCCCCCCCCCAAAAAAAATAATAAAATTCAGTGACAAATATTTTGAGAACTGTCGCCTAAAGTAGCAATTCTGGTTGGAAAAACGATCATAACTTTATGTGAGAAAACTGAGAATCAGAGCTTGAACTTGCCTTAATAACCATGCTGTTTGGTCTGCTGTTTTGAGGCGATTTGGTTATAGGAGACAACACTGAATCTTCAGCTTCACCTTCCACCACATCCTAAATCAAATAATGCTTGTCTTAGAGCTTTGACTAAGGAAGAACTAATTTTCTAAAGATTTGACGAATTACCTTGGGGTCTGCATGAAGGATCAATTGTTCTTCGAGGTTTCTTCCCATGATTCCTCAACAGCTACTCTTGTTTGAAAGACACTGAAAGTTGGGTTGAGGACAGAAATTTTGAAAGAAAAGGGAAGAAGAAAAGCAAGGGGAAGCTGAAGAAGAAGAGCAGAGTAAGCAAAATGAACCTAGCTAAAGCACGTCATGCTTGCACATCAGAGGATGAATATATTAAAAACCCCTCTAGACAAGGTGAGAGACGCCGACATTGACGACAGCAGTGACTCGCGACATAGAACTAAGAAAATATTTATGTCATATAATTATTGCAACCACGATTTAATTAATGACAAGATCTTGGACATGCAACTCTGAGGTTAATTTGAAAATCTAAATCTTAGAGCATGCATTTTGTGCCAAAAGAGAGAGCACAAGGGTCAAGGAGTAGTTGTCCAGTTAAGAAATACTCCCCTTCAACACCCCCCCCCCCCCCCCCCCCCAAACAAAAAAAAAAACTTCCTTTTTTCTATACCCGTTGTGCAAATTCTTAAATTATGCAGAAATAAGTGATCGTACCATATGCAACGTGTGATTTTACTTATTCGGTGTACGATACGAAAATTATGTTCGCGTTGTTCACTTGTTCTCAAGCAATTATAACTTTTCGTTCATTTGAAGAAAGTAAACGGCTTTTTTCAAAGGCACAAAATGAGTAAAAATGGCCTATTTCAAAGTGTAGTCAGAAAGAAAGTTAGATCACCAGCAGCTTCTACTTGCCACGCACAGATAGGCGTCCAACAAGACTGGATGCATGACATAATACTGTGAAAAGATGTCATGTTCCTATTTTGATTCTTGGTTCTTTAAAATTGTAAGACAATATAGGTTTATCAATGTGGGTATTGGAAGTACTGTTTTGATAAATCATTTTTATGTCATGATGTTTATATTAAAGCTCTAACGCGCTAAAGTTTCGGGGACAAAACTTGTATCAACTTCAATTAATTAATATTATTCTCCTATTCTACCAAAAAGCAGGTGTAGTCACATAAACTTAGGCCCCGTTTGACAAAAAATTTTTCCCTCTTTTTTTTTTCAGTTTTAAAAACTGAAAAAAAAGAGCGTTTGGTAACCATTTTTTTTTCAATTTAAAAAACCAGTTTTTAAACTGCAGAGTAAGAAAAAAAACTCTAAAAACTGGTTTTTTTTTTTCACTTTTGGTTTTTTTTTTTCGACTACCACCACCACCCTCCCACCGCCGGCAGCCACCTCAGGCGACCACCGCCGGAGACTGCCGGCCGCCGGCAGCCACCGCCGGAGACTGTCGGCAGCCATCTCCGGCCGCCGGCGACCACCGCCGGAGACTGCCGGCAGCCACCTCCGGCTGCCGGCGACCACCGCCGGAGACGGCCGGCAGCTACCTCCGGCCGCCGGCCACCACCGCCGGTGACTGCCGGCAGCCACCTCCGGCCGCCGGCCACCACCGCCGGTGACTGCCGGCAGCCACCTCCGGCCGTCGGCCACCACCACCGTCGACCACCTCTACGCCCCACCACCGCTACCGCAAATCACCAAAAAAAAAAAGTCAAAATAAAAAGGGTTACCAAACACAAAAAAAAAAACCTCAAAAAAAAAAGGGGTTATCAAACACCCACTTGTTTTTATATAAAAAAAATTTTAAGCTACTCTTTAAAAAACTGCTCTTTAAAAACTGAAAACCAAAAAAAAAATTTTGTCAAACGAAGCCTTGTGTTCAAACCAAGCTTAATTGATTCCAAAATTGAAAATTTATAATTATGAAGACCTCAATGATGCGACCTGGTGGAGCAAATAATAAATCCCAAAAGGGGAAACAGGCCACTCACCACCCACCACGCACCCTACCCTACCCTACCCTACCCTACCCTACCATTAGTTGAATCCTAAAAAATAAATGGACTTCAATTACTCAATAATTGAAATCCAAGACTAGCGCAGCTTGATACTACTAACCCAAGTTTCTGTTGAAGGGGACAAACAGAGAAAAACTACATCAAATTTGAGGTTCTAGCCAATATTAAATTCAACAAGATTGTGACCCTTTAAGCAATTTGGGACGTTGGACAGGCATCAAGATGGTGAGCCCTACTTAGGGGCTCTCAGCTCTGCGAAATTTCCAAAACTTTTTGGTACTGAGATGGACTGATCTTGAGGTCAGCCTGGAACTCAGATCAAAAGGTAACTTCAGATTATTATATTATTAAGCCTTTGGACACAGCTTGGTAGATTATTCAATAAGAAATGGAGCATATACTAAATAGGAGTATTCTCTGCGGAAGAAATTCGCGTTGGACCAAAATCAGTGGGGGCTATATATCCTCCCCCATGGTGGAAGCATCTCCTACTAGTACTTGTCAACGGATCTTGTTGGTTTTTAAAGACGGTATCCCTCACGTATCATTTTCTTTTAGCTGCTATCGGAATTTTAAGAAGGTAACTATAAATCCCAATGATGGTTAAATATCTTTGATAACTTTTATTTAATAAGTATTGTTAAAAATTATTGCTGAAAGTATTATAAAAAATACTACAAACTGTATTTAGCGACCATAGTTCTCGACTTAGGTAGCAAAAAAAGTTTGCTTTTCGTAAATGTTTTTGCTTTCTAATACTCCATACATGTCTTTCTATCTAGGCACTAAATAAAAATTACTCCCAAAAAAGTACTTCTTACACAGTTTCATTGCGTTTCAAACAGCGATACCGGGGCGCGAGATGAAAAGGACGCATAAAATGGAAACCCAAAGCCGAAGAAACGAGACTCTAATTCCGACTCAAGCTCAGTAAAGAGCGTTTATTGAGCCCAACTTGATAAACAAGCTTTCTAATAGCTGTGCACCTGAAATCTTACGCTTGCCTTCGGTCAAAGCAGGTAGAATAAACTGAAGATTCCTAATTTGAAAGGCTAAGCATGAGCAGCCGCATCACAGTGCCGACGAAGTATATGAAGTAAGCGAGTGAAAAGGCTCTGGTCCAGTTGAATAAGGTCAGAGGTGCCGGACAACCAGAGACACGGCGCTTTACAAACCTTACCTCTTTGGAATTTTGTCCCAAAGGTATCTGAGAAAACACTTTAGAACCACCATTTTTTCCACCATGACTTCTTGCTTCAATAAGTTATTATGCAGGTAAAACAAATGTGATACTTGCATAGTAAAACCTCATCTTAATAAGACATTCACTGCTACCGTAGTCGTTTACTAGTTAAACTTTTGACTACATCAGTACAAAACTCAGTTATCAGCATGACAAGGGAAACTCAGATTTGTGCAAGACTAACTCACATGTTTGCTGCTGTAAATCCACAGGTCTTGCTAGTATACGTTGGTAATATGAGAAAGAACACGTAGAAATAACAGTTAGAATAACCAACATGCTTGTCTCAACGAACGCCTCCTATCAAGTTAAAGATTACTAGTTGCTGTGATAAGATAACTACTATCTCGTCATCTGATGTCCAATCGATGATTTATAAATACAAACCCTTTACTACAAACCACACTCTTCTAGCCAACAGTGACACATGAGTAATCTAAAGAAGGTTAATCAGATCAATTAGGATTAAAAACTAAAGGAAACGGATAAAAAAATGGGACAAACATAGCTAGCTCTAAGATAATTGCCATCTATACAGAATAGTAAAGCAGAAGTTCACTACAAAAAATATTTCATCCGGTCATCTCTCCTCATAGCGTTGTATACAGCTTGAACCTGAAAAGCAAAGTTTGCATGTCATCAATATTTTAAAACTCTGGCGCAGGGCCTAAATGACGATACCATAACACTACACCTCCTGCCTTCACGCTAATCCACCACATGTAATGCACGTACATATTAACAGGGAATGGAATCAGGGCCACGCATGCTTGTATCTAGAAATTATACCAATATCCTCACCATAGGTGCTTTTTCATACTTATATTATATTCATTTCCGTCACCACCACCACTGTTTTGTTTTTTGGGGTGTATTCTTGTGTTTTTCCCCTTTGTCTTGTACTTGTCTTTGAGGCATAAGGGGGTGGTGGAACTTGGCAGAAGATATCATGATATAGAAATAGGAAGTATACAACACAAGATGTGAAAAACACAATTGAAGAAGTTGATTGTTTTTCAGACAAATTGAAGTGCATAGGCTACAGCCTGGAACTCTCTGTGTGTTCTGGGGTGTATTCTTGTGTTTTTCCCTTTTGTCTTGTACTTGTTTTTGAGGCATAGGGGGGTGGTGGAACTTGGTGGAAGATATCATGATATAGAAGTAGGAGGTATGCAACAAGACGTGAAAAACACAATTGAAGAACTTGATTGTTTTTCAAACAAATTGAAGTGCGTAGGCTACTGCCTGGGACTCCGCGCGCGCGCGAATGCAACATGATGTGAAAAACACAATTGAAGAACTTGATTGTTTTTCAAACAAATTGAAGTGCATAGGCTACTGCCTGGGACTCTGTGTGTGTGTGTGTGTGTGAGAGAGAGAGAGAGAGAGAGAGAGAGAGAGAGAGGGAGGGAGGGAGGGAGGGGACCTGCTCACTGGAAACGACTTGAACAGGTCCAATATTCACAGAGATATATTTGCCTCCAGATGATATCTTCTGCTTCACCTGGCCCTGTTGCACAACCACAAAACTAAGTTGAATTAGTTTCATAACAAAATATATAAATCTTTCTGACTCATGTTTCGAAAATGAACTCATGGTATTTTTCACATTTAACAGGAAAAGAAGACCAAAACAAAATGAACATTTGGCTTGCAGGCGACTGCCACGGCGCCTCCTGGGTACTTTGACAATAAAGTGTCTGAACAGCTCATCCCAGTTCAGAATCATCTCAAATTAAGCATTCGGCCCTCTTTAAAAATACCCTCTTTTATGCACTCAGCATCATGTAGAGTGTTACAAAAATCTTGAAATGACAAGACAAAACGTAATGAAGTTTGGACTTACAAGGAAGGGGCTACGATCATCTGTTGTTTGAGATCACACCTTCTACCACTACCCCATCTCCATCCTCATCAACATGGTCAAATAATCCCCATTTCGATCATGACATGACTTCTCCAAATTTTATGCCCAAGACTTTGCACTGCTAGTAGTCACGCATAAGTATAGTGAAATTTGCGCCAACCTGTGGACTTCTGCTACTTATTCGTTGCTAACAAATCATTGCTCATGTGGTACACGCCACTTTTCATACAAAATCAGCCTCTTTTGAGATTATTACACCAACTTAAACTGGCCAAAGAATCCAAACTGACGTACTGGTGTATAAGGGCCTGCCATCCAGTGGCAGCTAATACTTAAAAAAATACTTTCAGGAATGCAACTTCCATCAAAATGGGGCATGATGAATGTGGATGAGATCAAAGTTTGCTAATTACACATTTTCAGTTGAGACGTTAATCATATTAATCACTTGCAAAGAAATTGCACGTTGATACTCCATATATCCGACAATAACCATCAAGTGCCTAGCAATTGCAATCCCTTGAGCATATAAATCTTTAAGCTACTGTGAGACTCTTATGAGATTTATTATGTACTTGATAGATTACGACTCTCACGTACTTCACTTTTCCACCTAAGAGATCACAAAGCTTGTTGGAGGATTAACCTGTTCTAAAAGGACTTAAACCCAAGATCTTGCGAGGGAAACTCTCTAACCTAAAGCCTTAAATCTTTTAAAATAAAATTCCTAATGATGCCTCTGACGTCCTAACACTACCTTCATGACCATCCCGCTCCAAGCTTTCAAACTACACTAACTTCGCCTCACCAGCTTAGTCTTCCTTCTTTTAACACACTACGGTGCTACCTCCAAACAGTGAATGATAGGCTTCCTTGTTTCTACCATTATTACAAAGATTTATTTATATCAGTTGCCAAATCCTTTGCTTTTGTCGTGTAATTGTAGAATTAGGGCAAGCACAAGTTTGACCACTTAAGTAGACCTTACTTTTTGCTAACCAATCTAGGCAAGCTTGTTTTGCTCAAATTTTAACTGATAATAAATGAAAAGGGGAAATGACAAACAGCCCCCCTCAAGTATATCGGGTTTGCGGGTCGACCCCCTCGGGTATTAATTTTTGCAATTGACCCCCTGAACTATCAATAATTACACCCGACTAAATTGAGTTTGTAAAAGGACTATTGTAGCCTTATAAGTCAATGACTGTTGTTGACTAGGGCATCTGTTTTTGAAATCCCGAAAATAACCCTAAACTTTTTGGGTGGGGTAGGGGGAAAAATCGGCAGACACTTCTCTATTCCCCGACTTCCCCCAAATTCTCCTATCCCTCTCTCATCCAAAATCAAACCCCACACCCTTCCCTCTGCCCCACCTCGCCAATGGCGTCAATAGACCGATGCCACCCCCCTCCACCCCATCCCTCACCCCCAGCCACTGCCCCAGGACAGCACGCCTCCGATGCCCCCTCTCTTCCGCTCGCCGTCATCATCATCGATCGGCATCGATATGGGCTTGGTGGTCATGTGCGATTGTGATGCAATTTTTGTCCTGATTTGATGCGGTAGTCGAGTGCGATTGTGGGCTGCTTTTGTGGTGCGGTGGCGACGTACAGTGGTGGTTAAGGCTATCTTGAGGTAGTTGGTTGTGGTTGTGGTGGCGGCGCGTGGTGGTAGATTGGGTGGTTGGTGGTGATACTATTGAGGTTTGTGGCGGCAGTATGAGCAAGGTGGTGATTTCGTGGTTTGGGTTGGTAGTGGGATCAGTGGTGCTTATGTTGGTGGTTGTGGGTATGGCAAGGCGGCGGCGGTGGACGAAAAGAGGAAGATAGGGAAGAGAGTAAAAATTTGTAGAAGGGCACTTATACACTCAATTTCAGAGAGAAGAACCACCGAGGGGCATTTTCGTCATAAAATCTAAGCATTTCATCTTTGTTGGACATGTCGGTCTTTTTGCCACTCAATTCTTTAATTAGAACCCAAAAAATGGCCGATTGTCCTCAATTGCAAAAAAATTGATAGTTCAGGGGGTCAATTGCAAAAATTAATACCCGAGGGGGTCGACCCGCAAACCCGATATACTTGAGGGGGGCTGTTTGTCATTTCCCCTAAATGAAATGAGGTGAAAACTAGCTTGAGCTTTGATTATTTAGTTTTTGAATGAGCTGCTCGTAAATACGCGACTGATGAACAGTCCCTGCAGGGGTCATCATTCTCAGCTTACAAACAAGTTGCAGAAGATCATCTAGAAGGAATGCTAGAAACACGAAGTAAGTTGCACTAGTGTAACTTTTTCTACTTTTGATGAGACAAGCAGATAAAAGATTAACATCCTTCAATGCAAAAAGTAAAAACTCACAATCACCCCTTAAACACTTTTTCTTTCACATACACTTGTACGCATAATAATCAACTTTAAAACTTCAAAGATGGATGAAATATTAGGTTGCCATTATTGTCTTTTCCCCTCATGTCATATCAACTAGTCCACTTTAATTTGTTTGGTAAGAAGATAGTATGGGTATCCGGATCCAATCATGTATAGTCAATTTCATGGGCAATGCCAGGTAATCCAAAATCCAAAGGCTTGTCCCATCCCGAGGGCTCGAAAATTGCCATGACATGTCAGGGACAGATATAATGTGCCAAAGGTATTTTCTCAATTGGTCCACCCCAGAGTGTTCATTCAACCGAGCCCTCTCAAGTGCATAGCCCGTTACTGGGGCAAGAGTCAAAGCTCTTGGGCAGTTCCCTATGGCGAAGCTATGACAGGCTATAGGATCTTTGAGGGTATGGAAAGGTCTGGTTGAGGCTTAGTCCCGTGGAGAGCCTAGAGTCTAAACCCTCGGCCTTCGCTCTTGACAACTCCACACCAACACTCTAGCTACCAACCCAGGGAAGCACCCTCATACAGCTAACTTATAATCAACTGAAACATCAAAAGAGCCCCAAACCCAGCAGTGGCTCCGGGCTCTGCGTCTCTTTTTCTTCAAAAATAGTGGAATTTTCCTCAAATTGGGAAATCGCTGCAAAGGGTCCTTTCATTCAAAGGTGGCAGTTTCCATCGTAATATTGATCAAATTCAGCCACAAATAGAAGAAAGCATAAGAATAATAGCATAGCGTGAACTTATCAAGAGAAAATTTGCGCAGCTGTGTAGCAATAACTGCCTGAGCAAGCCCCAAAAAAGATGAGTGCAATAGATTGCCATCATTATCAATGCCTTCAAATATGAATGCATCAGCCAAAAAACGGCTCAAGTGAAAGACTGATCTTTCAAAGATATTTACCTCTGGGACTGGCTGCTGAAGAACAGATTCAACGGCTACAACCATAGCATGCACAAAATCCTCTCCTCCAGTTCCAATAGCAGTAAACCCTCGAACTGTCGGGTAGGAATTTACCTGTTAAGCAAAAGCATAGCAGTATTCAACTCAATAACTATCTACACCGGTTGGCCACTCAAACTTAAAATTTGAACCATCCACTGAGTATCACAGTTAAGCAATGGACCACTATGTCTTGATGGAAATTTTAATGAAGCTGCGTTTTTCCCCTTTATAACGCCATATTCAAAACTTCGCGGAATCTAGACTATCAAACTGCATTTACTGCAGTTACACGTCGAAAGTATGACAAACTTGTGACCCAGCACAGATACTAATATCCTCCGAGAGAAAGGTGCAATTTACAATATAAGTGAATGCAAACAAGAAGAAAATTGCTACCATACCTTCTGATCGAGAGTGAGCCACTCATTGGTTGAATCATCTGTCACCGTGCCCCCAATGACAACATTGGTAGTTTGCCCAATCCTTCCTTCTGTCTTTGACACTTCTGAATTAACCTAAACTGTAAGTCTACGTTGATACAGAAATTACTCACTTCTACAAACAACCAGCATAGTTGCTACTAGATATCGCAGGTAATTCATAACCCGTCCCAAAAAAAAAAGGCATCACGGTTTAGGCCTGCTGACCCGACAGAAATTATTTCAAGGAAAAACTAAACCTATCCGACCCTTTTATTCCACAGTTACTGCAGCTCTTTGAATGATTTCTACAGCCTAATGCTAATCTTTGTCAATCAAATTCTTTAGCAAACAGAACTTTCAAAATGGTTATCGGCAAAAATACAGCGTTTATAGGGGCATCATCAGGTGCCATGCCTTAAACCTTCTACTCTTCAATTTCCTCAGAATTTCTAAGATTTTTAAAGTTGAGTTAATTACAATACATGGCTAGATACTAGAGCATACACGAACAACTTACATATCAAATACTAACGATCCAAACTAGGGGGAAAACGATACCATAACACACAAAGCTTCCAAAATCAGAAAGCAGCGGTACGGACCTGAAATGGCCTTGAGAACAGCTTCTTGGGGTGGGCCTTGGTCCAGGTTATCGTGGGATGAAGGGCTCTCGTCATGATGAGAACAATTAAGGTGGTGGGCTGGTCGTGCAGAGTGGAAATCTCGAGCCCTAGTGGGTTTACAGCCACAGCGCAGATTGGGTGTGGGGATTTTGTGGGTAATGAATGGCTCAGGGAAGGGGTTCGAATTGCAAGGCGAAGGCCGCCACGGCTCTGTTAGGCACAGGGTTCTGAACACAGTCCTGCACGCCATTTCTGATCCTTCTGTTTCTCTGAGCTTTATGGAACCGGGTACTAAGTATATATACGTATATCACTTGCCTGAAATCGACATGGGCACCAGTGATTTTACCAGCGGCAGGCCATGACATGATTGCCCTTTGTTTACAAGTAATCCTGCCCACCAATTGACCATACCTGTCGTTTCTGTTCTGAAAAAAAAAAAAGTTGATCAATTGTCTTCGATGCTGTCCCAAAAATATTACTCCGTATTTAGATTTTCCAAATTAAGAAATGTTTTATAGATATTTTTTCATTACTTATACTTTTCATACTTTCTCGTTCTATTTCTGTCACAACATTTAACCTTTCGTTAGCTCATTTTTTATTTCCCAACTCAGTTTTTTCCTTCCTTCCCCTCTCTCCATAAGGGTGGAATTTAAAAACACACAATATATAATTTATATCATTAATATGCGTATCAAGTCAAAATTGAACAATTAATTAAATTGAGACAGATGAAGTATTAAAGATTGATAATATACATAATTAGTGCTCCCTCAGTCCTTCCGCCTCAAAATAACTGATCATATTTTCTTTTTGGACTGCTCAAAGAAAAGTTGATCACTCTTTAAATTAAAAAATATTTTATAGTTATTTTTTTTTCATATTTATCATTTCTACACTTTTTTTTATTTTATTTATCTCTCTACATTTCATTTTCTACCAACCCACTTTCACTCTCCTGACCCACTTCCTTTCCCTTTCTCTCTTTGTATTTAATCTTCCACCAACACAATTCCTCTCTCATGTCATACTTTCTTCCCCCTCTCTCTCTAGGGATAAAATAAAAAACACAAAATATATAACTTATATCCTATATATGTCTGTCAAGTCAAAGTAAAGTAATTTATTTTTTAGACGGATGAAGTATATTGCAACAGAGATGAGACTTTGTGGGTAAAAAAATAAAGTCATTCGTTATCATCTCTAATATAATTAGGACTGTATATGAATCGAGTTCGAGCCGTACAGAGGTGTGTTCAAATTCGTTTGTTTAGTTTCAGGTCTTGCTGTTCGTGTTCTTGTTCATTTAATCTTTAAAATTTTGTTCAAACTCGTTCGCGGTTTGTTACAAAAAAATTCGTGTTTGGCTCGAGTTCTTTTGGTTATTTATACGAACCGAACTTGAACTTGAAAACTTGTGTTCTTGTTCAAAATAATTATTTTCAAACCAGAACTACACCTTACTCGATCCAATTGTCTACTTGATTTTAAAGCTTCCAATATTAAACTAACTTATACTATAATTAAGTTATATGACTTTTGAGTTTAGAACATATTATGATTAAGTTATTATCCCTACGAGCTGTTCATGAACACATTCTTGAGCACTTTTAGAATGTTCATGTTCGGCTCGTTTAATAAACAAGTTTTAATATTTTGTTCATGTTCGGCTCGTATATTATACAAACGAATGTGAACGAGTTCTTTGAGGAACGAATCACGAGCAGTTTATGAACAACTCGGTTTATTTACAACCCTAAATATAATATATGGAACGCTCAAAGGCATTCAACCCCGTATGGCTTATTTTCTCTTGGCAGATAAAAGCCTAAGATTTTGATTTAAACAGCTAACCCCCATACCTTTTTGAAACGCAGCAATTACACCCAAAATCAAATCAAGATTGCAGTTTCATAAATTGAGTTTTCTTACGTGCAATGCAAGGAACTTTCTTATAAAACAATTACATAAAGCAATATCAATGCACAAGTAACACAAAAAAATCAGGTGTCAAACAGTCATTAGACCACTTGAAATTATATAGAGAATTCAATCTACATTTTTTCTACTTGTCCTTCTCTTTTAGTTTATTCCAACGCCGCGACACCATCACTTTGGATTTGATTCCACCTTCCCAACTATCTCCCTCAGATATTTCAAGTATAAAATAAATGGTAAGAAAACTCCCGCCAATCAGCAACCAGCACGCAATAACCACCACTTCACCGTGCCCATTCCACTCGTCATTAAAGCTAATCTACAACAAGAAGGCGTCACTCCATCACTGCCGGCCCTTGGACCATGTATGCCACCGTATTCATTAAAGCTAATCTATAACTTGTAGGCAAACACCATCTCCCATCACACACTTTCGACTGGCAGACCCATGCAAAGGCCGATGAAGTGGAGTCCACGGAGGCTAGTGGCTGGTGGTCGAAGGCATCACGAGTGGGCACGTGAGTGGCACAGACATATGATCATTCACTTAATAAACGGTAAGCTAAATTGGGTCTAATTACTCGAATTTTAGGAGGTTAGATGCTTAATTTGAAATCATGTAATTTTATTTACAAAAATTGTTCAAACCTTAGGGAGTTTGGATGCCATTTAGCCCGTCTGGAAACAGTTAAAAAAAAAAGATTAGCAGGGGGAAGAGGAGCGCTCGAATCAAATCCTCTTTCCGCAAATCTTGTAGTCAGTTGGTCAAAATTACGCTAATCAGTTACTTATCAACGACGTGGCAGGACATTACTGGCTAGTAAATCATGTTTCGGTGGTCTGAGAAACATTTAATACGGGGAAAATAGAGCGTACACAGAAAATCCCTGCAAAACCCTAATTCGGTGAGTCCGGTTCAGCGACTACTCTTTCTGGTTTGAGCCGGCGGAAGGCGGCCAAATGTACGGCTCGGATAGTGCCACCGACGAGTCAGAGCGGACCGCTTTCAGAAAGGCAGAGAAAAAGTACAAGCTCTATTACGACCAGAACACCAAGTCTTCTAAAAAGTAGCATTTCGATCTTCCAGTTTTTCCTTTGTTAAATAAATTTCAGCTGTTCGTGTATACGTGCTTGTAATGCCATGTTTTGATGTACATTGATTAGAAAAAAGCAACCAAGACCAGTAGACTTGTCCGAGGTTATTGATTTCAAGTCCATTAAAGAGTCACTCGATCAACGCGGTGAACTTCCTACCGGAATTTCTGTATTGCAGCACGATTTTGATCGGCCTGTTTTCTGCTTGGAAAAACGCCCTGGTAGGGTAATTCTTCTCAATTACATCATTCGTAGTTTCTGCATTTCCGTTCGGTCTGCGCTATTTATGAGGATTAATTACAATGTCGCTTATGCTATACGAGATTGTGTTAGAGCATTTGCCATTAAAATCAGCAAACAGTTAATTTCACCTGTAGTTGATGTACTAATGAGTTTGTATTGCACAACCCGACTCTCATTTGGTCATATGCATCTTTGAGCTGTTAAGAAAATGAAGTGAAATTTGAATTGGCCTTGTGACATTGATTTCTCGGATGACTTAATTATCTCATTGTTACGGCTGCACAAGAAAGTAAATTTCCTTGTGGATTTTTTGGCGATTTGGTCTTGTGAGTTTAATTTCTTGGATGGCATAGTTATGCTGTGTCTAAATAATGTTGAGTTGAAATTAGTAGTTGTATTCTCTAGTGCAGGCTTCTACTTCATTCCTGGAGCATTGAGTACCGAGGAACAATGCCATTGGATAAGGGAGAGCTTAACAAATTTCCCGCAGCCTCATAATAGAACAAACCACAATGCAGTTTATGGGCCCATTCACGACTTGTTCACTGCGGCCAAAGAAAAAATGGTTTTAGCAGAAGAGAATTTGCAAGCAGGATCAGGTCATGAAGATGATTCTCTTGCCAGCGACATGAATGCTCCAAAGTGGAAATTTTGTGAGGAAGATAGTTTGCCATCCAAACGAAATAAATCCAAATCGACACCAGCTTCTGTTTTATTACGAAAGTTACGGTGGAGTACTCTTGGCCTGCAGTTTGACTGGTCCAAGGTCACTTGCTTAATCATTTTCATTGGACATAAATATTGTATTCCATTATGTCTCAAAACGTGTACTAATAGAAACAAAATTTATGTCTTGCTCTTTTATTTTGAGCTCAGTATAAGATTAGGCATGCCTTATCACAATTCTGCTGGGCAAACACCTGCTATTTGTGGGGCTCTTACCCATGTGTTTTTCTTGATCAGATTCACAAACATAAATCTTCAGAAAGTAGGGAGTTGTTGGTTATCAAGCTATCTAGGATATACTTTGATGTAATTCACTTGTCATCTATATGTTGTCCCTAATCTTTTGAGGCTACAGTGTCCGTAGTTTATTTAACTATGCAAGTTCTATCTGTGAATCACTTGACCACTTATACAGAGTGACGATGTGGTAGTTTCTCCAGTTGTCATTAGCTCATTTGACATTTTTTAATGAAATGAATGGTCATTGCATCTACCCGCAAGTTTTAGCTACAATAGTTTGATTTTGGAACTGGCCTATGTTACCTTATGAGCAAGATATGTCATAGGTGTGCATCATCTTTCGTTTGCCATTGCAATTTGGCTTGTAGTTATGCTATCTTATGCACATGAATATGCTTGCCCCATTTTACCAGTTTCATTGGATTTTGGACGGTGCTACAATGTATGTGGACTCTGTAACTTCTAATAGATTTTCTGTGTTCTATTGCAGCGAGCATACAACATCTCTCTCCCACACAACAAGATCCCTCATGCATTGTGTCGACTGGCTAGAAAGGTGGCAGCTCCTGAAATGCCTTTTGGGGAAGAACTCCAGCTAGAAGCTGCAATAGTGAATTACTTTGGGCCAGGTACTCTTGAGACATTGGTAGCTTTGACATATTGTTGGATCATCCGGCTTATATTGACAAGATTGGAACTGACCTTTTCTTACTAAGCAAGGAAGTAAGGAACTAAGGATGACAACATTGATTTTAGCTTCGATATTAGGCTACCATATTTGATTTTAATTGTTATTCCCATTTCTTCCAGGTGATATGCTAGGTGGCCATCTTGATGATATGGAGGCGGATTGGAGTAGACCTATTGTAAGCATGAGGTATCATGCTATTTCTGTTATAATTTAGCATACAATGTTTTTGATTAACAAAATTAATCTGGGCCTGACAAGTTTACTTCGCCTAGTTTGGGATGCAAAGCTGTCTTCCTTCTTGGAGGGAAGTCCAGAGAGGATCCACCCTTGGCAATGTTCCTCCGAAGTGGTGACATTGTACTTATGGCTGGAGAAGCCAGGGAGTGCTTTCATGGTCAGTGTACTCTTCGTGCTTCTTTTTTTTTGGTTTCCCCTTTTTTAGGTATTATAAAGTGACTTTCTTTATGGATTTGACATGTGAAATTATATGATTGAGAAACATTGTGCACATGCAGAAAGACATGCCTCAATGAGCTTATGATAAATTAAGGCACCATGCACAAGCCTCTTACCCATCTCCCTCTGATTTTTGTGATTATCTGATATTTAAGGTATAATTTCATGAATGAAAAAAAAAAGCACCAAGTACTCAGCTACCTCATTCTAGTCTGTGGTAAAACCCTTCAATTAACAGCTTGGTCAAAGCTTGCAATCATGTGGCAGCAGCCCAATGCTCGTGTATACAAATCATAAAGATAGGCATCAATAGACATCCATGGACTATCCTAGGAACTTATACATATGAAACTATATAGGTTACATGCAGAGTTCGACCTTACTATACCAAGGTGATTCAAGAAATCAACACTCTCATTTGCATTGAAGCATGTTAAAAAGGCACCAAGATTACCCTCTACCCAGCTAGAGACCAGCTAAGTGATCTTACCCAGGCAATTCCTCCATCTATAGATCTTCACGAACTTAACAGAGCAAAAGGAGCACGTCTACATCACTAGAGACCAGCCAAGTGATCTTACCAAGGCAATTCCTCCATCTATAGATCTTCACAAACTTAAGAGAACAAGAGGAGCGTAGCCTTATTCCATGGAGAACCCTACTAAAGGTTCATCTCCTGGATCCGAAAGAAGGAAGGTCCGTAAGTTACAAATAACAATCACGAAGACGCACTATATACAGGCCAAAAGCTACGTCAAATCTCGAACCCATCACGAACCAAATTTGAGATTATGCGGCCTTCATTCATCCAAATCCAAGCCTCGACTATTGACAACTTGAAGAGCTCGCACCTACCATTCCCAGGAGCATGAAATAACAACCTTAGTTGGCTTGGAGGAACTACACAAAAAGAAAGAGTAAGGAGGGGAGAACAACCAAGGCAGAGGTGCACCATAGGGAAGGGGGACATGAATAAGGAGAGAGGAAAATTGATCCACAGGAACATGAGTTGGAGGAAATCCGAGGGCTCTAGAGAAGAAGAGCCTCTTTCTCTTCCTTAGTAATCAATACTCTCGAGTAAAAGAAGTTTAGGTTTTCTTTTTAGAAATGCCATTGTCGTTGAGAAAAGTCTATAGGTGACAGAGATTTCTATGATGCTAGTGATGAAGTCAAATTTCTCTCGTTATGTTTGATGCTTACTTCTACTACCTGGTGATCCTAATGAGGAAATACATGTTGGACATTAGTGATTGACGGTAAACTATGTTATCAGTAAAACTGGAAGCTAGGTTTGTTGTCATCTGTGGATAAACAAAGATCTTAAACTCCCTAAACAACTTAGATAGAAAGTATCTTAATTTCACCCATCAGAAGCCAGCTATATAGAATCTAATGGAAGAGATCTAAAGACAGCTGTACATGATGGAAGTAAGAAACTTCCTTTTAGATTTCCTTCTTGATCAATGACAACTGCAACATTGTCATCATATCGTATTATCATACCGTTGTATACGGTATAGGGACAAATTGGTCAAGGAGAATACTAGAAGAAAAGTAGAGAAAAGGACAAATTGAACAAGGCCATAAGCATCTAGGGCTCTAATTAACGTTGGTTGCTTATGGCCTCAAAGTGAAATGGATCTTGGGTTCTGGTTTTTGAAAATATTGTGTGTCCTCTTATTGTCTCAAAGTCTACAGCACACTTCGAAATCTGCATAACTCTTACGTGATTTTTGGTTACCAGAATGGAAAAGCGGCAAATTACTCAAAGGATGAATTATGCGAGCTTGACTAACTGTAAAGGGCCTGACTTGACCTACTAACAAAGACACTCGATGTTTACTAACCAGAGTCTCGAGTCTTGTTGGTTGCCATCCCCCATCATTTAAGCTGTTGCTACTGTAACATCGGGGTTAATGCTTTTGGGAAAAGGAAAGGCAAAATTATCTATTCCGGCATACGGTAATGGAGATACAACATTTTATATGGTTGAATGGGGTTGTAAAAGGATCAAAACAAGTTAATAATTGGAAATGCATAACAGAGCACAAACGGTAAGGTAGTTTTGTGTGTGTTGGAGATGGGGGGTGGAAGATCTGATCAAAATGCAAATTGCATTGTCGGATTCTGATAATGTCTATGTACTTTGACAGTAGAAAGGCTATAGCTAACAAATTCTTGTTTGGCAGGTGTACCCCGGATCTTCACAGATGAAGAAAGTGCTGAAGTCACTCCTCTGGAGCTGCAGTTTTCACATGAAGACGATCTTTGTTTCTTAGACTACATCAAAACTTCACGAATCAACATCAATATTAGACAAGTGTTTTGAGTTTATTTCGCTGCCACTGAAATTTGATTTCTGATTCATTTGAAAGGTTGGGGGAGACTTCATTTTGAACTTCATGGCAATACTTTCTTGGCACCCATTTCCTTTGATTCAAAATGCTCATCTTTGAAAGCCGGCCGACTGGTAGGCTGATTCCGGTTGCGTTGGCTGTCTTCTTTCCCTTTCAAGATATCAAGGTATGACCAAAGCATTGAACTTCACCATTCAAACCCCCAAAACTGCACATGCCAACAACTGGACTTCATCAGCCTTTGTACGGCAATCGTCTTTAACAGAGGAAATCTAAAACTCGGCATAATGCCTAAAGGGAACAAACTTTTAGACGTGGGTCTGCAGCAATCTCAACATAGGCCTCGGACTGGTTGGCAAGGATTGTTGATAAACATAACATGGGTTAAACAGAGGGATTTACTCCATATTTGTCTATTAACCGACTTGATCTCTCTACTTCCCCAAATGTCGGATACCGAGGATATTAGGGATACAATGAGCCTGATTATCGATTATGTATGACTTTGTTATATGGTTAAAGATTTTCACCATTAAAGTATTGATAAAGTTTTGTCAGCGTAGTTAGGCCAGATTCCTTGTAGCTTTTGCTTGTCATACCCGAATAGATATCTGTTAAAACTTAATGCATGACGTTTTGCAGATCTCTCTATCCTTCTTGTTTTGTTTTTTGATAACTGATATGTAAATATGTACCACTGGCCAAACTTATGTAGATATATGCTCTAATATCATGGCATGGCATGGCATGATATTTAAGCAATTTCGTAAAACATGGTATTGCACTCTCTAAAACAAATATAATACATGATTCCAAAAAATAAGTAATTTCGTGAAACGAGACAAACAAAACAATCTAGTGGTGAAACACATCTACTTATCTTGTATACCCAGTTTCACAGAGCGTTAAGTTATTCGAAGTGAAGGGCAAAAAGCGAAAAACAATTTGGGAAAAATAGAGGTAAAATACCAACTGAAAATGGTTAAGAAAATCGGAGGATAAAAGGGGAATGTCGAGAGTGGGATTTGAACCCACGCCCTTTCGGACCAGAACCTTAATCTGGCGCCTTAGACCAACTCGGCCATCTCGACTTGTTTGACTGTCTCTCTACAGAAAACAATCTGAGTGTAAAATTCTTTGAAGCAGTCCAATGAGTTTTCATTTTATACGCAGCCCGAGGTGGACTCCGTCCGCCTGCCGCACATTCCTTGACCGTAGCACCGAAGGTGGGGGCAATAGCTCCCGCCGGATCACTGCACGGCGCGCTGGCTACCAACTGCTCCTAATACTCAAAATTTAGTCAACGTGCAATTGTTCCTCTGTGTGACACCCACCATAAAAACGTGCATTCCTTATGAATTATGATCTGGAATGCATTACGCATTCTAGTTTTATCATCAAATTAGTAAAAAAATAAACTACTAAATGACCAATGATTTTCTAAATAGAACCATCAACGGACATGCAAAATATTGCTAGCTTGCGAAATTAGTACGTTAACCGGTTTAATCAGTTAATAGTATTATGTCGATTACCTGATAATAACTTTTACTCATTCAATACCAATTTTCGTTAACAATGTACACTTCATTCCAAACTTTCACGGGAGCATAACCTATGAAACTGTTTTTTTTTTGTTTAAGTTAAAATTGCGCAAGTTGATATGCAACATATTGTTGTTTTCAAAATTAATACTCCCTCTGTCCCTAATTAATTTATCTTATTTTTATTTTAGGCATTCCCAAAAAAATTAAGCACTTTACAAATTAAAAAAGATTTTATAATTATTTTTTCGTGTTGATCCTTTCGTACACTTTTTATTTCTCAACCCACATTTAATTATCCACCAACCTATTTTTCTCTATTTTGACCTATTTTCTTTCCTCCCTCTCCATCTCTTAGGATAAAATAAAAAAATTCTTAAAATATGACTCATATCTTAAATAAACGTGTAAGTCAAGTACCATAAATTAGTTAGAACTAAAAAGCGTATATATATGAAATGTTTGGCAATACTTTTGAATTGTAATTTTTGTTAAAAAAATATATACGATGATTTGCAACGTGCCGAGGAGCATAACCAACGCCCAACCGTGTCGAGGTCCCACTTCCCCACCCAAACAAACACAACTTGGCATGCACTCGTAACACCCAAACCATAATCCAAACAAGAGGACCGGAAGCCAAGAAAGACCAATAAGCAAAGCAAGCCCTCTCAACGCTACGATCCGAAACGCCACCGTTTTGCCTTCCCTCCACCACCACCAAAATCCGCACGCCTCTACGTGTTCACCCCCATCACCACTTCATTCCCACCCTCCCAATAAAAATCAACAAATCCCAACACGCAATTAATCAGAAATAATCTACGCGCTTCCCCTTCCTCGTTTCGTTCGACGGACTGAGCTTCTAGGGGTTTTTTTGCTGTGTACCTGATAATTATGGGCCCGATTGTGTTGACTCAGCTGGCGACGGGCCTGGGCGTGTTGGCCGGGGCTGCGCTGGTCAAGTCGGTGATGGACCAGAACCCGATGGCCGGGCCGGGCCAGTTCCCCAGGTGCCCGAGGTGCAACGGCAGCGGCCACGTGAGCTGCATGTGCTCTCGCTGGTCCGACGGCGACGTCGGGTGTCGCACCTGCTCGGGCTCGGGCCGGATGGCGTGTAGCAGCTGTGGAGGTACGGGCACGGGGCGGCCCATTCCGGTCCAGATCTCTGCTCGGCCTCCAAACCGGCCTTCGTAAAGCCTAACCGGGCTTTGTGATTGGGTAATTATTACTACAATCCCGTCTACTCTTTTGTATTGTTTCAGTTGAGCTGTGTATTATATTTGTTGGTGAAATTTGGAAGAGAGATGGGAGTTACTTAGTTGTGACTTTTGTAATCATATTGATGATATTAATCTTTACACGATTAGATGGATCTAAAACTTGCTTATTTCATCTCCCCTAGTCTTTTTGTTTTGATTTTTGGGGAAATATTACTCCCTCCGTTCCATTATGAATTTCTCTTTTTTTGACTTCTTCCGAATTCGTAGGATACATTTAGTACATGTATGTGGTGACTTGAATACTTGTTTTTACCGTAGCTTGACTTGCCAAACGATTCATCTTAATATATGATCTTTATTTGAGTTCAATTGGATGTTTATATGGTACTGAATCTTTCTTAGGAATTCACAAAAATGTCAAGGGGAAAAATCCAGTGGAATGGAGGGAGTACATGTTTGGAGATGAATTCTAGTGCATCTTCTGGTTGTTGAAACTGAACCTTAACAGTCTCAGGAGTGAGATGTTATTTATGCCTATATCTCTTTTTAATCCAAGTATCTACTTACATCAAGTGTTTGGATACAGCCGTCTTTTTTTATCACTCTAGTAGATGAAACCGAGGGGCTTGAGGGCTGAAATCAAAACGGGCTTTCACTCAATTATAGGTGCTATGTGAGTTTTCAACTTGACCATGATTCCCATTTTATGAATACAAGTTAGTAGCAGTGGATAAAAAGCCTGTAGGTAATAGGCGTTGAAGACTTGATTCACTTTGAAGTACTTGTGTGTCTTTTCTCATTGTGTCAACTGTGGCATCACCGCTGGTCTAAATCTTTCTTAGCACTCACGTTGGGCAGTCCTTGGCAACTTGATAACAAATATTAGATTCCCATTGTCTGGTAGATTTTAAAATCTTAGGTCTTTAGCTAGTCAATGTGAAAATTTTTATTGCCACTATTTTGGTAGAGTCTAGTCTTACTATGGTCTAATCTTTCTCCTAGATTTATTTTTGTGATTCTAGACGTCTTGTAGAGCCCATGATTTAGCACCTAGGCGCGAAGAAAAGTTTTGGTCAGTTTTTATTTAGCTTGTTAATTTCCTTGAATACTCACCCTATATAAAAGTGTGCTTGTGTGTGGTGCACATTATACATGTTTGTGGCTACTGGCTCAAGATTGTGGTTGCTAATGCTGAATTTTGAGAGGATTGCAGTCCATATGGTTTTGTGATGCGAATGGTCTGGTGATATATACAGCGTTCCAAAACTGAAGTAGAAAAACTTGGAAGTGAGTTCATATTTATAGATATTGAGTTGTATGTAAGCTCATAATGCCATTTTCCGTTTTCTTCCTCTCAAAAAAGTTTACTGTTTTTGCACACTTCGCTTTGGCACCGTGTAACATAGAGGGCGACTTCAAGCTCTATACGTGGCAAGAGTGAAATTTGAGCTGCTCTTGCACTCAAATCAAATGCAAATCTCAATCTAACCTTCCATAAGCTTAGTGTGGATCTGTTGGTTGTTCGCTTGAAAAAATAACTCAGCTGTTGAAGATGAGGTTGAAATTGAGGGTTCATCTCTCAAAAGTATCAGTGTACTTGTAATGCTGCGAAGTAAAGAAGAAAACTAAGCAACTCATCAGTGAGGGATAGATATGGCTAGAAGATTTGACCCATGTGTTTTCGGTGTTTTAAATTGGGTCAGACACGGTAACGAAATATTTGTCTGGAACCTGATTTTTTCAATTAAGTTGCTCTTCTAGATGTGAGGTATATGCCATCTTTTCTTGTCGATCCCATGAGTTCATGCTGTTGTTTTATTGAAGGATGCTAACTCATTAGGCTATATGGTTCTAAGATTGCCATCGGCTTTAAACTCATTACGCTATATGGTTCTAAGATTGCCATCGGCTTTAAACACATCAATTTGATTTCCTTTTCAACGCCTGCTCTTTCCAATTTTAACTGTTTATTAAACTACCTAATGCTGCGCAAGAGTGCCTTTTAAGTCGCACACTTCTTTTCTTTCACTAGCAAAGTGCTCTCATTAAAAGTGGTATCCACACGATGGCTGTGGACATTAGTATTGATCGAGGGGATAATGCACAAAAGAATCTTGTAACTTCAGATTTTTAATGCTCCATCAAGTCTTTGTGCTTAAGATTGGACATTTCACCATGTTGGACCAATTTAGTAACTTTGGATTTTTAATGCTCCATTGTTTTAAGATTAACACGTGTTTCGGAGCTTTTGATCCAATGGCTTATTGGTGGTGTATAGCTCCGCTGTTGTGCCCCCCTTAAGTATGCTGGAGATAGTATCGTGGTTTTTTATAGCTAGGGGTAGTTGGAAAAATCTCCCCAATTTTTGAAAGTTCCTTATGGGTTCAGCACTGCAACAAATGAGGTTTAAAGTGGAGACTGGAGAGCCCTTTTGCTGTGTTGTACTGCAGCAAAATTGATCCCTCTATCAATCAAGGATGTGGCAGATTTGGAAGCCTCTTATTGGTTGCTTTGGGCAAATGGAGACCTCGTATTTTAGTATTAGGAGTTTGGTTAGCTACTTCTACTGCAACAATCTTTTGCATTATCAATTGTTCAGTTTTATCTGATGAACTGTTAGTTGCAAATAACCTACGAAAATAAGAAGAAAAAAGAACTATAAAGTGGCAAATTGTCCTGATTAGTGAAATTTAGCTTTTGAATGCTTTCAAAATTTTCAAGACCAAAAATTACTTTAATTGCTATCATCCATGTGAGAGTTTTTTTTTTTAAATAACGAAAGATGAGAATAGATATTCTCTCTCTTTTGATTGAATGTGCAGTTGCCAGTAAGTGCTATCAGGCATAGATCAAGTCTGTCATTAAGCTGTTTGGTAATAAACTCTTATTGTGGGTTATAAACAATTTCATGGTGTTCTACATGGTTTCTTACTAGAGTTTAGTCAAGGAATTGCACCCCACTTAAAAAGAGAAAAGAATGCATTGCGCCCCAAAAGAAGTTTTTGGAAGCAAAACCTTACATTTCGATTTGACATGTAATGTGTAGATAAGATGGATATGTATGAAAGGCTATGTGGGTAGGGAGTGACATCTCGCACCGTATGAAAATTACAAGAATATGGATGTAGCCTTTTGATATCCTGCTAAGGATCTCAAGAGTGCCGATTTGGCAAGTCTTTTGCGGGAGGCAATGCCCTGTAGTTGGAACATGATTTTGGGTGGTAATGAAAGATGCCAGATGGATAGAGATGAGCTACAGTGCTGTGCCTTTGGGAGTACTAGAGTGTTCCAGCAAGACTATGTAATGACCTTTAAGTTGGACAGAGATGACATTTCGTCCCATCTTTCCTTGATATACCTACTAAGGAACCTACTTCTCTATAGTTGGGTTTTGGTCCAGGGCATGGTTATTTGCATCTTATGATATGCAACATGTATATTTTGATATGAAGATGAAGTTCTAAAACAATGAAGACCTCATGCGTAATTAGATTGACAGCATATCAGACCTTTCGTTCTGGCACCTGATGCACGATACATATCTTAAAATATTTGGTGTGTGAGGTTAAATATACTAGCAGTAATTTTTTTTTTTTTTGGATATATCGTGGGGCCCTAACTTCTGAAACTTGTAGTTATATGCATTTAGAACTGGAAACAACTTGTCTTTAAAATTAGACAACGTACTTTTTTTAAAAAGTTCATATTGTCTTCTTTACTTTACAAGTATTGATTTGTATCTTATGATATTGCACAATACATGATCAGCTAAGCTGAGATTTTGATACACAATTTGCGTCACGACTTGACAATGATGCTCAGCACTGCAACAAATGGGGTACTAGTGTGTGACAGTTGAGAGATTAAAGTAAAGTAGCTGAGGACCATATTAATTTAACGTCACATGCATCTGCTTATACTCGAAATAGGTGCGATCGGGACCATCCTCTCCAAATGGGTTTGACCTAAACAGAAAGATAGGTTAAATTGTTTTCCAATGTAAGCCAGATGATATTTGTTTGGTAGTCCAGCCATGTTGAATGGACTTAAATACTTGATGTTAAGCAGACGACATTCTGGAACTGTCGGTCTTAGAATACGGGAATTTGGCTTTAAAAGCAACCGTGACTTGGGTGGTGCTGCTTGGATAGCTTGCACACACTGAAATGCATTGTTCCTTGTATAACGTTGAGCCAATGTTGTCATTGTAGTTGAAGGTTGTACATGAATAGACTTGAATTCAAACAAGATGTAAGAGAGGTGTTTGTCTCTCTTCCTATGTACGAGAACCAAAAGGCTCTCTTTCACAAGATTTTACTCATGTGTCCAGTTTGTGGTACCTCGGTACCTGCATCCAGCACATATGTCATACCCATGTCTTTCATCTAGCTTTCTAAATAGAGGAATCGGATGTGCGCCTGTATCTCACAATTCTATCCATGTTGTGTAGTGTGCCAAGGGTACTTTAATGTGATGGATATAGGGCTGTAAGTGATAATAGCAGCTTTAAGCTGGGTTTGAGCTAGTATAAAAGTTAAATGAAAGAATCTTGAGACTTAAAGTTTGCTCGCTACAAGCCAAGTTTTGCCCAACTGGTTTATTAACTCGTGCCAGATTCATTTAGGCTTGTACGGTTAATAAGCTTGGCTCATCTTGTATATAGTTCTTGGTAGTACCAAACGAGTTGGCCTAGTAACTCGCTGTATGCTCTCTCAAACTTGGATTTGCACGAGTCAAGTTTGTCTTGGCTCATCTATGACCTTGATCAAGCTCAAGCGTTGATAAAAGCGTACTACAAATAAAACTTTCCAAGATGTGCATGTTCTTTGCATCCCTACTTGGATGGAATTGGCCCTTTTTTTGTGCATGTGTTTTTGGTGCCAGCCAAGAAATGGCTGCTATCTATTTAGCTATTGCGGACTCCATATTTAATTTCCATTCAATTTGGTTGGCATTACATGCATGTTTGATGTTCATGAACTGCTCATTTACAAACATGAGTAAAAACTCCCCATTGTGCCATTGGTTTGTTTCTTCTTATAGATTGTAATTTTCCCTTTTTATGTCTCTCTTTCAGACCCTTGGACCAAGAATGTCACTTTGGCACAAAGGTACCTACCAAGAGCATTTCTTAGATGTATTTGATAAGGAAGTTGGAGAATGATCTTGCGAAAATGATTGCAGATTATCTCTGCTACTTTTGTGATAATTCAAACTTCCCTCTCTTCTTGAGCAAGGTTAGTTGAAGCCTACTGTTGGATGTATTGGAGATCAACACGCTTCGTATTAGTTCAGAGTTTGAGAATGAAGCTAAATTGATGAGACTGTGTCCTTCGATTTGACACACAGCTATTTGAAGATATTCCTCTATCAGGCATATCTGGGTGCATTCTTAATGTTCCCTCTCTTCCTGAGCAGGTCCATTGAAGCCTGCTGTTCGACATATTGAAGTGCAACAAGTTGTGTATTAATTTAGGAACTGAGATTGATTAGACCATCTATTCTTGGATGACATTTAACTAGTTGAAGATATTCCTCTACCACACATCTGGGTGCGATTCTCAACCATTTTTAGTAGGCTTGAATTATATTTATGGCCTTTAATTTCAAAGAGGTATTTGTACACTGCATGAGCTTTCTACAACAGACATAAACAGGGACATTACAAGTTCTAATGATACAAACATCATTTGGAAAAACACACGTGGGATCCTTCCTCGCCCAAAGATGTTGTCCAGTGTTTCTCACCAATCGCAGTTAGAATTCTCGGTTGCTCCTATTACTTGGGACTGAAAGCCTGAAAGGACACCAGACAAAGTAAGCGTTAATAGCTTTATCAGATTTACCTGCATTCTACGTGTCTGTCATTGTGATCTGTGATTGTTTTAAGTTAGGAATACAATGCCTATGTTCAGTTTCATTTTGCAATATGCTTGCATCAGAGCATGTAACCTTGTGAATAATGGACTCGTATATGCGTGCATATTTTTCCGATGTATCCATGAGCACATGTAAATGCACAATAGATGACTGCGTACGTGTGTTGAAAATATATATGCATTTAGCAACTGGTTAAATTGCAAAGCCTGGTACTTACAGCAAAAATGGTAGCATGACCAGGATCAGCAAGATGCGCAAAGAGATTGTCAATAGGTCCTGTTCCAGTGTAGATGGCTTGAAACCATGCACCCATGACGGCCAACATGGCGAGTCTTCCATTCTTGATCTCCTTTGTCCTCAATTCCTTGAGTTTTTCCGGAGAACCACTTCCCCATCCAAGGGGATCAAACCACAAGCCACCTGGATAGCCAACATCTGTTCCTGTGAGCTTGTTGTTGGAGAAGATGGGGTCAGTATTCACACACCCTGGCTTGATGATGTCTGCCCACCGTCGTCCTTCAGCCCAACCAATGAAAATCAGCTCGACAATGAAGAGTGTGGTTTTGTCAGTGAAGTACTCTTGTTCACCGGCAGTGTACCATGAAGGGGTGTTTAGGATCCCGATCTTTGTGAGGAATTCAGGGATGAAAATACCAGCGGCACCTAACATTGCCCATCTGCAGTGTACAAGCTCTGCTTGTACATTCCATTTCAAGGTCTCGGGATCAGATCCTGTTTAGAAACAGATGACAATATTCGTGACTTCTAAGCAAGAAACTTCTGGAGAAACAAATCCACATTAATTCGTGGTTTCAAGCCATAAAGTAGCAGCTATGACTTTACCTAGGCCAAGAGGATCAAAGCCAAAGTCTCCAGGTAGGCTGTGCAGCGGAATACAATTTAGATTGTTAGGACATATCGAACTGTGCGTAATTGGGAAGAAATATACAGAGAATGATCAGATAGTGGAACTTATGTGTATATCTGTTGTACCTTCCATCAAGCCATTCAGGAGGGGTGCTCCCAGGAAACCAGATAGGTCTATCAGGGTCAGCTACGGCACAAACCGTACTAATCGATCTTGTTACAGCTGGTGCAGAATACTTGGTCACTCTCAGTTTTCTTCCACTAAGAAAAGATCCAGTTCTCTGGGAACTGTAATTACACGGAATTGCATGGTCACTATAAAAGCCATTTACAGAACGATCTCTTATTTTTTGAACTGCATCATCGTAGTTTGAAGTATAGCTACATAGAATACTTGGTATAATCCAAGGGGATAGCCTCTCTCTTCCTTGTGTAACGTCCGTGGCAAAGACAAATACATACTACGTAGTAGAATGCAGACAAGTGCCCATGAATAAACAAGAAACTGAAACATTCTTACACACGTCTACCTTGTCTATCATGGAATTACTAAGTTGCTCATATAGATGCACGATACATTTAACATCAAATTACTTATTGTATCACATGGTCTTGGCGTAATTGATTAACTGGATTTTCTTTATGCAGGGTGTTAATTATGGGAACTTGCCTTGGAGAAGAGAATGCAACAGCAGCTGCAATGGCAGAGGAAGCACAAGCAGAGGCCATGTCGACAAATTTTCTTCAGTGGCTGTGTGTTTGATTGTTGGGTGTGGGAAATGTACACGTCGAAGATGTTAATGTATGCAGGGGCTTATCTTAAAGGATAGGAGAGTGAATGTCTGATTGGCTGTTGTGGTTGCCATGTGGCCTGCACAATCTAATACACTTGCCACCCCCATATCTTCCTGCTTACCTGGAATAAGCTCAAGCTTGTGGATGTGATTGTAAGTCCTTGATGGCTGGTATCCTTTGCAGTCGCTTTCAACTTGCAAATTGATTGTGTGAGAATCATGCTGACCACAATTTTGATGGGAAATGCAGAAAATTCAGATTTCATGCACTTGATAATTGTGTGCTTGGGTTTATGAAGAACCTTTCTTTCCTCGTTCTTTGTACAGGCTCATGTTTTAGTTACCGTTTAAAATCTGCTTGATTGAGACTGAGGAGGACAAAATTTTCATGGTTCTTAATGATTCGTAAAAAATATGTGCGCGTCATGGGATATGACTCTCGCTGAGCCCCCCAAGCCTAGAGTGTGACCAATGGTGGCAAAGAGTAATAAAGGAAAGAGGAAACTCATCTTCTTAGTTTAGTGGGCCTAAAATGAGCCCGGGTCTTTTATGGGCTCAAAGTCATGGGGTGGAAACCAAGGAGGTAATTTATTTGATTTTCAGATTAGCTACTTACTACTATTTTTATTTTTATTTTTATTTTTTTCTCAGGTAAGGGAAATCGTATTAGATCATGCCAACCAAAAGCACCTTAACCTTAATATGCTTAAGGCGTATCTTTATGCTTATGTTGTAGTAATTCGTTGTCATTACTGGAACTTGTTCTCAACATATTCTGGTTGCACTCAAGGGCTTATTAAGGGTCTCACTTCGCGCGAACACGTTGACACATTTAATGGTTAACCTTTTCAATGCATCGAACCGGTCAAATTGTGAGTGCCTAAGTTATGTGCATTTTTCATTTCGTATGTCTCATGCGCCTAAGCCAATTATTTGACGTTAGCGTGACTCAAGGTAACACGTTCATCACGTCGTTACCATCCGAACACCTTTTCATAAAAAATATCGATCGGCGGCGCAACCGGAGCAACATGGTCAAGGGGCAAAGGCCTCGGCCTCCCCCTTGCCTATGGGGTCGGCCTCGGCCCCCCATGGGGGTTGGCCTTGGCCTTCCCCCCACTTCGGTGCGTAATGTCCTTTTTCGCTTCCTACACCTCGTGTGTGACTTTGACACCTTGTTCATTACGTGGGTGCCACTCACAGCAATACGCTCCTTATACCTCAACCACCCGACTCCGCGTAGCCCATCAAAACGCTAATCGTTAGCGTGTCCAAAGTTTACCAAAAGGGGGAGTGGCCTTGGCCACCCCAGGGGTAGGCCTTGGCCTTCCCCTAAATATTGGTCTTTGGCCTCCCCTCCCACGCACACTTGTCTTCACGGGGCTTTGCATCTTCGCGATGTTACCAATGCTCGAACACCAACTTTGCGATGTCCGTCGTTCATCACCCGCGGCTGCGCACCGTCTCTGCAGTGCCCGTCGCCCAAAGTCGCGCGCTACCACCGAGTGACCCTTCGCCAACGGCCACGTACCATTACTCTTAACTTTGTCATTACTAAGCATCGCACTCGTCAATTTGGTATAACTTTCACACTTGACTCACACCCCGTCTACGGGACACTCGATGCACGCCGTGCTCTCTCAACGGTCGTCGCCGCCCCCGCACACCACTTCCATGACATGTGCCTCCGGTACCAGGTATTGTCTCGCGACGGCGAGCACCACTTCCATGACGTGCCCCTGGCACCAGGTATGGTCTCGCGACAGTCGTCGCCGCGTCCGCAGGCCACTTCCATGACATGTGCCTCGGATACCAGGTATGGTCTTGCGATGGTCGTCGCCGCGCCCGCACGCCACTTCCATGATACTTCCATGATATGTGCCCACGACACCAGGTATGGTCTCGCGACGGTCTCATGCCGTTGGCATCGCGCCCATGCGCCACAATCAATGTCTCGTGCTGTAGGCACTACACCCATGCGCCACAATCAATGTCTTATGCCGTTGGCACCGCGCCCATGCACCACAATCAATGTCTCGTGTAGTTGGCACCGCGCCCATGCACCACAATCAATGTCTCGTGTTGTAGGTACCGCGCGTTTGCGCCACCATCATGTTACATGCCTCCAGACACCACACTTATTCACCACACCATGCGCCCCCGCCATGGACGTGGAACATGCTTCGACCCACTCTCCGGAGTGTGCAGCATTCCGAGGGGCTCCGCTCGTAATGCTCTAGCACGAGGACCCTTCGCAGCGGGATAGGCTCGTTACCACAAAGCTATCGCCGCCTGTGGTGACTTGCATGACACTAGGCACTGAGCTGCGGCCATATCCACTCACATTACCGGTGATCATCGGCGCCCCCAAGACGATGACCCCTGGGTCACTCCGGGACGGGAGTAGGTCTTTAAAGGGCATCGCGCCTAGTCCGCCTGGCAGTTAGCGACAGGGGCAACCCTCACCGCTGTCAAGTTCTCTACGTGTCTCTTGACGCACCTTGTGGGATTCAGTAAGGGCTTGGACTGATGGCTGGGGCAACTGGCTTACTCTGATCATGCTGTTACGGCGTGGTCAGTCTTCTCAGACAGGTAGAGTAACTATGTGTGGGGCAGGTGAGGCAAATTTGGGAACCGGCAGTCCAACGGAGAACCGGCATTTTTGGACCCCTTGGTGATGTCACTCCCAGGGGACGACACGTGGCATTTTATGACATAGGCATACCTTTACCTATAAATAGTAGACTTTGGACTTCATTAAAGGGACTTTTGCTTGCTCATTCTTACAAAATCACTTTCTCACTCTAGAACTTAAGAGTTCTTGGATTCTAGACAGAGAAACACCAAATTGGACCTAACTTTGGACATAGCATCGGACCCTGACGCGGACCTTGACTTGGAATGTCGACTGTTGGCCCTATTCGCCTCAGCCTTGTCTCCACAGCACTGTCACTCCTCACAGCCTGTCTGAGAAGCCTTGCTCTCTGCCCTTACTCCATCCTCACTATCTCTCACTTTGCATACTTGGAAGCTGATTCGGACTACAATTTTTTTGGCACCTCCACATAGGTACGAATCCATTTTCCTTGGCATCAGAACTACACTTACATTCACCAGCCTAATACATGGCTCAGTTTATCAACAATAGAGTCAGATATCCTATCTCCCTTGCTTTGACAAACTTCCAGATGGGCATAAGTCGTTTGAACTTTCTACCAGGCAATGACTTTAGCAAATTGCTATTAGCTATCTTTCAACATCTTGGACCAGCAAAGCTACCGTTTTGGTCTGCCTATTGAAGATTATGTTGTTTCTTTCTTTCCGTAATAAGGGTCAATTTCCTGACTTTTAGCTAAGAAAGATTAACCCTTATAAGCATTGGGCAGACAACAGGGAGTTTTATTATGATGCTGCATGAATCATCATATTCCAGAAAGCAGCAAAAAAAGAGACTCATTCTAAGAAAAGGTGTTTGATTGAGATTAGCTCATAGTTTTAAAATACTGTATACAAATACGTATATATATATATATATATATATATATATATATATATATATATATATATTGGTGAAATTGTATCCGGTACCAGTATTGTCTAGGTACTCTTCTCAGATATTTCATTGGCCATATTCATATTCATATATAATCCTATATGAAGAAGTGAAACGCCATATGGAAGTTGAGGCAACCCAAAATGGCTTTGATTGTAGAATTGGATGTGGAGTCTAGAACAGTAGGTAGAATTCTTGTTTTTTTTTTTTTATTATACTTTTTTTGATAGAATAAAAGAATTGTATTGATAATTTAAAGTTACATAGTTGCTTTTTTTCTAGAGTTCACATGTATTAGGTCATGAAGGTCATGACATTCCCGTAACTTGGTATACATAATCGAAAAGATCAAAATTAAAACAAAAAACTTAATAAACTTATATACATTACAATTAAGTTAAATCAAAACATATCACATATTGTAACTCAACTTAAAGTAACATAAAATATTTAAATGAAGTATCTCCTTATAAGTTATTTGTCCTTATACAGTTTTAATTGTATCCATTTTGAACAATCTCATTAGCAAGTTCTCATTAGAAAAATAAGTTGTTTGTTCAAGAATGAATTGTTTGTGTGTGAATCAAGACTTAAGAGAGGCAAACTGGAACATTGGGAGAGGCTATAGATACTTTGATCAATATGGAACCTAGAGTTTTTTTTTTCAATATAGTCTTCATATAGGCAATTTATTAAATTGCCCAACAAAATTTGTAAGTTTTACATGTTTTAAGAACCGGTACAAAATATATTATCTTGACTGTTATATAAGTCTCAACCATTATCGTTTGTACTGGCAAGTATAACCTGTATGGAGCTGATACGAAATGTAAATGGTTATGTATCTATAGAAGGCAGGCAACATGGCACGTGTGACTGGTATTTTTGATACCGTAGTGATAATTATGATGTCAAAAAAAAAACAAAGAGAGTTTAAAAGGGGGAAAAAAGTTGATTTTTAAGATTTTGTCAAGTGTAACGCCATCGTTCCGGACCAAAGGTGGATACTCCATGCACAGAAAGGCCTGGATCTTACTAGCTTCTTTGTGGACTGAGCCCATTTCGCAGTATTCATGAATCTCAGACTGTTGATTTCGTGACTTGGAATCCTGGGTTGTGGATACCGCTACAAGCCCATGTAGTTGAGGATAACATACGGGCACTGCCCACTCCAAATTCTGGTATTGGGTAAAATAAATGAAAGCAAGCTCGATCACTATGAGTCAGACTCGATAGAATTTGATCAATCCTTTTTTTTTCATCGTTAAGGTGGAGAACTGAACCAAGAATTCTCTTTCTCCATCATCAATCGAATTATAGTTTACGCAACGGGGTTATTCGCAACGGACTTTTAGCTACAATGGAATGGAGACTGTTAGCGACAGAAGTTCTTCTTTCTGTTATCACTTAGGAGCCGTGTGAGATGAAGTTCACGAGTTGGAGATAAGCGGACTCGAACCACTGACATCCGCCGCAGGGTAAACCACCACTTCTCAGGTCCCCAACAAATTCTTGCCGAGTCCAACCAAATGAAAATAAAATAAAATAAAAGCGGGGGCCTTTTGACATCTTCATCTACAAATAATTCTCGATGTGAAAACACAAAGACAAGGGGCTGATCTTTGAATGGGAAAAAAATGTGGATCTACAGGTTCCAAATGAATTGGCTAGACTTTGCACTCAAGTGTTTCGGTGATTCCACATAAGATTTAGGATTACATTACATTACATCATTTGAATTTTCGGTTTGTGTCTTTTTAATTCTTTGTGAATGTCTTGGGCCGGGCCGGGTCATGGGGGATGGGTTACAGCAAGGGTGCTCTCTCTTCCCTCTCTCACAGCACCCCTGATGTAACCATGTGTTATACAGTTATAGCAGGGGATCCAAATCCGGGCGGGGGGGGGGGGGGGGAGAGAGAGAGAGAGAGAGAGAGATTCATCCATTTGTTTGGTAGAGGCCGAGGAAGGAGTAAAATCTTAAGAATATCATCCACCAAAGTTTGGTGAGGGGAGGATAAACGCTCGATCTCTCTCATGCTGGATGGTGCCACAAAGTTTTGATCTTATCTTCACGTTTGAGGCTGCAGAGTCATTGATTCTAAGCTCAAACCCATCTGCAGCAGTTAGATTTGTAGAGGTGAAACCCCACGACCAACTATTCATTATCCTTCCTTATCCACTATGAAATCTTCAGGTTTGCTTATTTCACACCACTCAACACGATGAAAACTGTGCGCCAGTAAATTTTCTTACTGAACAAACGTGAAGGCAAGAAATAAGAGCGGAAAACAAGTGTTGCTTGCGATAAAATCAGTCCGCCTCTTTTGACAAATTAGCTTTTTTTTTTTTAAGGAGATATAAAACAAGAAAACTGCTATTTTCACCTCCTTTTTCGCCCTACTAGAAGACGTATAAAAGCACAAAATATTCTACGATCACGTTTAATGCAAAAAGAAAAGGAAGAACAAGAAGACGAACAGGCACCAACAGAAATTGATTTCATTAGAAGTTGTAGCTAGATAGTCATTAGCATTAGTGACTTCATAGAATACTAGTGATTCGGGCACATGCCATGCGCTTGTAAGATAAGATAAATGGTGAAAATATTTTCTTAAAGGTAGGCGCACATCCAAGGAGTTACTGGAGATTGTGGGTGAGAGTTAAGGGAGGTGGGGGTTGGTAGGGATTTTGAGTGATCAAAATTAGGATTCTGGGGTTGTCTCGCAGTTGTTTGCTATTATTTGACTTTAATACGCATCTACGAAATGGTTTAAAAAAATATAGCATGATCAAAATGGAAAGTCTATAAAAGGCTTCGGCTTAAAAGTGCTCTCCCCTAATAACCGTATCTATAAGGTTTCTCATCCCTCTTGAGGTACAAAGGGAGGTTTCTCGTTCCTCTTGAGGTACAAAGGAGCATATCCACGGGTCTAACTTCTTTCTTCAGTAAACAATAAGAGTTCATTACCAAGTAGAAGAAATCCTTAGGATGTAACAACAAAGGAAATAGAGACACCTCAGATGTAACATGAATCTCTGAATGCAGCATGTTACATTGAACACAGCATAGCAGGCACATCTGCTAATCATCACCAGTTCTGACTTTCTCACCTTAATGTCAAACTAATTAGTTCTAATTGCACTGACGCTTCTCGCCTAACAACAAAAGAAACTGCAACCTCACTCTTTCAAGAAAGCATCAGTAGATTTGATTTGCATGATTGGGGGGGGGGGGGGGGTTATCTAACTAGATTTGCTGAATTATACATCAAGCAGATGGTTTGAGAAGTGTAAACATGTTTGCATCCTCATTAGCAGGCCTTCAGAAGAATTGGGAATACTAGTTTCTGCCTTTCCACTCCTACTCGATTCCTTTTACCTGCCTTTTCTTTCGCAAATGGCAGCATGTTCTAGCTAATTAGTGGCTGCAACAATCATGTGTGCTGAGAAATAGAGTGCCTATCAAGAACAAATGTCTTGTAGGAATTTAATAAGAATCATGGCGTAAACGGTCCCATGACAACGTCTTACAAAACTTGCCCTTCTTCAGGATTCGACGCCTTTGAAGCGCCTGACTAACACAAATTCTGTACAAACAGTGCGTCGGGTCAATATAAGGGAAAGGTTGTTATTACCAATTTAAAAGGATGCTCTCACAACGGGGGCACACTTCTTTTTCTTTTGAAGCTCTTTGGTCTATTATGGTTGCGGGGTCAACAAGCGAAGATGAAATGCTTTTTGATGTTGTTGACTTGTGTGGGGGAGAGAATAAAGCAGTACTGCTAGTACTCATAGCAAAGTTGTGTTTTCTGAGTGTACTAAGTAACGCAGCATTTGGTTGTGATGATGATTAATCCAACACCTTCAAAAGATAAAATTATTGTGTCCAAATATTCCATGATCTGCTGGTCCCATGAATCATCATGCTGCCCATGGATCAGCTTGTGCTGAACAATTACATATAAGCACTTCCATTGATTGTGTTTCACATGCAGGTAGGGCAATAAGCTCTGAAATTTGTGGCCTAATTGATGACCAGTCTTTGGCATAGAGTGAATCGCAAGAATTGCTGATGATCTGTTGGGATATTATTCCTCACAAAAAAAAAGTGAAAAAAAAATGAAGAAGAGGTTTTTAACAGTTCTGAGAGTATCAATATTAACGTTCGGTAGACTTCTACAAATCAGGGTGTATTTTGTTTGATGAGATCGACTTCTGAAGTGAACGTGATTGAAACTCTGCTCGATAATAAAATACCCAAGCTCGATCTTAGAAGCGAAATTATTTTAACGTGGCCGGTAATTGAGACTTGGCTCGTTATATAGCAAGACAAATCCTCGTTTAGAAGTGGACAACATATCGAGTTTTAATCTTGGTAATCCAACAGTAAGAGTCACCCGACTTCTAATTGCATCTCCTGCTTCAGTTATGCATACTTCTTACCACAAAATACATTAGCTCTAGTTCTTGTGCCATTTTAACTCTAAGAGAGGTTAATATGAGACAAGAAATCAAAGTGGCAAAACTTGAACCTAGCAGTCTTGGCCTGTTCAAGGGTCCAACTCCAAGCATTTTATTCGATGCCAATCCATATGTTCTCATAATCGATATCTGCATTTTACATTTACCACTTAGGCTCCACTTTAATCCGTGGCTAATAAACTTCAGCGACTTTCTATGCCCCGCAACGAAAGATGAAAGCAATCAATTATCAAAGAAAGAGACTAGTTTAGCAGGCATCATATACGTAGACACATGACAAGATCTCTGGTGAAGGTTAGATACCGGCCAAACATCAGGATGTTTGATTTTAATATGTGTAATGATGCAGGTATTGCTTGCTACTCCAACCTAATCCTCCCACCCTTTAATCCTTTCTAAGCAGAAGATCAACATGGTCGGTTCTTTGGACGGCCACATTCCGTCATCATGTTTAGCCAATATTTCACTTGCAGTCGGCCCTATGGTTTTAATAATTGAGCTTTGGCAACATTCTTGCATCTCCATTATTAACAACTGCAGACAACATGTTGATCAATCTTATGGCATTATTATTGACTGATAAACCATGCTGCCTTTTGAGAAATACAAGTTGATGAGAGGGAGCTCTCAGCCTCTAAACAATGGCATCTGACCAGCCGGTTAGTCAAAGCGTGCAGCATTTGCCATTCTGATCCCTTTACACAAAAAGTAACAACAACAGGGATATCATTCTTTTGCCTAAATTTGTGGACGGAGGATGGTGTTCGAGGTCAAATCTACATGTTGACAAGTCGTTTATGTTACTCCAATGTCGTGGTTCAAAACCCTGGGTCCGGCCCCCTGTCCTTTTTGCAACTTTCCCCAACTCTAATTTGAACACAAATACCTAACTTGTTCATCGTTCTTGAAAAAAGGATGGCTGATGTGACAGGATGTGTGATTAAGAGAGAGAAAATTAGCGTATTATTAACGGTCCTAAATGGTCACGACAATACCATCCAATGTTCTCTATATTCGAAGCCGGAGGAAGTGAAACCCATTTATTCTCATGTGAAATACTCTCTCGGAGCCCAGAGCTCTAAAATATTCATTTTTCCGGTTTTTGGTTTGCTAGAAAAAGGACTTAAACTGTGAAACAATTTAATATTTGCCTGAAAGGAGCTCACATCGAAAAAGCAGATGATCAAACACAAGCACAGGAAAGACGGAGGGCAAAAATTAGATCATTTGATAGTTTTTGGAACCTAAACAATTTGACTATTATGCTGGTTGTAAGAAGATATATAGCTATAACCTTTCATATAACAACAACTTGATCGTTAAATACTTTTAGTTACTTTGTAAGTAGTAATACTATAATTGTGCTACCGAGAATTGTAGCTGAAGGTGCTAAAAAAAATCATTAAAAAGAATTAAGGATCACGCACTAATTATCGCTATACAAGAGGTTGTAATTGCCTTTATGACATCGACAGAAGCCAAAATTTATTCTTCCATGACATGATGGACGACTTTTGAAACTAGCGCTTTCAGAAAAAGGAGAAAAAATAAAACGGAGGGAGGGAGCACATAATTTTGCTAGTCTCTTTCTTAAAAAACATTTACAATTGAAAAGTATGTGACTGAATTAGCTGGGCTAACTTTGATTTAAAAATGCTACAAAAATACCAACTTGCTTGCGCAAACAAACCGTAAACATACTTAACTCCAATAATTAAGTGTCAACCCAGTTCTACAAGTAATGTATAACGTGGTAAACTTAGCCATATATAATGATGAAATCCAGTTCTAGAAGGCTGTTACATCCAGAAGTTATTAGGATAATACAAAATCCTAGGAAATTAAATTTTGTGTCACACTTGTTTTCTTAAATTGGCTGCGCATGCTTAGACCTGCTAATTAACAGCATCTCAATATTCAACCATGCATGAGGTCAGATCCAGAGAGCCTGACCAGGCAATGTTACAAGAACTGCCCCTGCCCTCTGGACCTCACATTTGAGAGGGATGGCTTCACAGTTTCTTGGGGATTTTAGACATCTAACGAAGAATCCGGGCAAACTTTTGGGTATTAATCACAGATAATGTGACATGTTGATGCCATGATGGTGACAAAAAAAAAAGGGATGCAATCAGGCCATATTAAGCACCACTTGGTCATGTAATTGTTTACAAGAGGTAACTTGAAGTGATTGTTTAATTTCAACAAATAGTTAGCCAGACAGAATCTCTTAAAGTCATAGCTCAGTTTTTACTTTTTAGACAACAAAACTCCGATATGCTTTGGAGCAGAATGCCTATCTGAAATTTAAGCCATTAGATCAGACCGTTAGATCATTCATGTGTATATGTTATTCTTACTTATTACATCCATCCTCGCAACGTCACATGAGCGATTGTCATGCGGATTTCTAGAGAAATTATAGATGAGAGCAAGCCCCTCGATCAGATCGTAAGTCTTTACCATCCTAGTCTCACAATCCCCATAATGAAAATGCTAGATAGTAGCAAACCTAACTTTACAACAACAAGAGCGCGACTTCTGTATATAAGATAGTTTGACTATATGATGTGACTCATACATGAAGTATGAGTACACGATACTAGAGTAGACTAATCAAGCGTACTGAGCCTTTCATTAAGCCTCGCTATCTCGAGCGAAGCTTGTCAAGTAGAAAAGAACTCATCATCACCCTAAGCCGAGCACGTAAAACGATCAATACCCACACCTTAATAAAGCTGTAAACGTCAATCAACACAATAATTGACTCGTCGAACCCGACCAACTCCACTGTTTTACCATCGATACGAGCTATGTTCAACTCTAATCGCAACGTGACCGATGTACAAGCTTTCCCTTATTTCCCTCCCCTTCCTTCAGGAAAAAAGAGGAAAGGTCCTAAACCTTTAATTCAAACTGAACTTACTAGTTTCTTACTTTTCAATTACTCAGCTTTAAACCCACAAAAAAAAAAAGTTTCAAAGTGAAAAAAAAAAAAAGAAGAAGAAAAAGTAACAGAGGATGTTGCATGGCTTGGAATTCACTCAAGCTCCTGGGCCCATTTCGTGCGCAGACTCACTGGGATTGCCCACGAATTTCGAGGCAAAGGGGAGGGGGGAAGCGTTGCCAAATCCGTTTAAGCAACGTCCTGTCACTCTCTCTCTAGCCCCATTTATGGTTCGTTACGCTAAATCCTCACAAATCCCAGTGATTAATTAATGATGATGTGCTTCTAATTAATGTTGTTAGGAGAAGATTTGGGAATGAGAATGAGGGAATTTCACGTAACCTAGGACTCCCCGTTAAACAAACACCCATTTAACTATAGTTTGGCGTCAAACGACTGCTGCTTAAGTCTTCTTAAGTTTATCTCGTGCTTACTGTGTGTTGCTTTTGCCGTACTCAATTAAGGTTTCTAAGATTATGTATTAGCAGGGTTTGTTTTTTAGCAGCCCATCTCCCGTAATGAGCGGGACAACCTTCACCTTTTCTTTGGCTGTTGAGCTTATTGTATACGTTGAGAGACATAAATTTCATGCTGTGCAAATAATAAATTATATTTTGTTACACTTTAATATATATAAATTTTGTAGACATCTCTCCATTACTATAACTTGGTTTTCAAGTTTTTTTTTTTGCAAGGTATTGGAGGTGGTCCATAGAGACCCAACAGGCAGTTCAAAAAATAATTCTTTAGCCGCCATCTACTCTAACTCATCACCGTGTTAAACCCACTCAAAAGAAGTCTGGCCACATGTAAGAGAATTTCGTGCGAGATACAATTCCAACATCGGATAAACAATAAATAATACTTCAATACGTAAGCCTTATGAAACCTCTCTTCTCATTATCAATTTATTTTGAGTTGGATGCTTTCACAAATCCTATTCACTTTCTTTGACAAAAATAAGAGCGTGGATTTATAACCTGTGTATGTATTCGTCACAACATATCCGTCGTGACTACTTTTCCTGCTT
This sequence comes from Escallonia herrerae, assembly GCA_033070095.1. Lineage (NCBI taxonomy): Eukaryota > Viridiplantae > Streptophyta > Magnoliopsida > Escalloniales > Escalloniaceae > Escallonia > Escallonia herrerae. The sequence goes on along the minus strand of JAVXUP010000047.1, from coordinate 833,688 downwards.
ATCGTCACGGGTCTTGGTGTGGAATTGGCAAGTCACAAAATAGGTAACAATAATGGTGTGGTTACTCGATCAGTAGGCTGTTAGTACTCAATTTTAATACCCTAAAGAGAGCTGAAACCTACAATGAGACAACAGTGGTTAAGAGGGGGGCACATCTTGTTGGTACCATTTTGATTCTTGACCTCTTTATGGAACTAAAACACAAGATAGGGGACGTAGCTCCAGTTCAGCCTCTCGTGACCTTTAGCTAGAGGGTTAGTAACCGACCCAGCAATATGACAAAATAATGGTTGCGAGTCGGTTTTATATTATCCTTCAGCTAGCATATAATGTTATCATGTTGTGTCCAATCAGTCGATTTTCATTAACATGCATGAACCTTTGCCTAGATATGTCGCACTATTGATTCAGGTGACTGTCGTCTAGTTACTAGCACCCAAGTTCTAATAATGCGTGACTTCTTAAGGACCAGAGGGAGGGAGTAAGAAAAAATTATTTACCGTCGAGTTCGAATATATTAGTTAATACATTCGTGCATTATCCTGATTCTCTCCTATAATAGTGAAAGTGGATTAATTTTTTTTCACAAATGATTGAATCTGTCACTTTCTTAACGAGCAATCATCATGTTTGACATAAATTTGGAATTTAAACGACCGACTGCAAAGACAAAATATTCATACTTTCATGTTCGCACACGCTTATTGATGATATATAAAGTCCTCGACTATCACAGATCTAAGGACGTTCTCATATAGATACTGTCAGTTATACTTAAATTAAACCTCAAGGCCCTTTTTTCAATAAATCCCTTTGGTATCTGCGAGATGTCAGAGAGTCGGTGCAAAGCGCAGTGAATTAGACTGTGCATTGCACACCAGCTCCATTACGTGGTCGGACACCTATAGTCACAAGTGCATCCCTGTCTAAGGTGCTTACATAAGAACATTACATCCAAACTTTGGACATAGGAATTTCAAAGCAACCAAGAAGGAAAAAGAACACAGAAATTGCACTAGTAGACATCTACAAAGGTGCACATGTTATCCAATATACATATCCTTTATCCTCTTTCCTGACTAGGATAGGGATCACTTGTCATAGTTAAGGTTACAACAGAGGTGCTGTAACTATAGTTACAACCGTCCAATCAAAATGGATGCACCATGAGTTACCGTGTCACCATCCCACTAACAACACATTGAAACGTAGTATTTTAGACTTAATGGCCAACGTTTCTTCTGTCCAAACCATATTGTCTCTCCTAAAACCCCTTCTCGATCTCTAGAAATACATCTTCATCCCCGTCTTTGTAATCAGATTCTCTTGCCAATTGATCCACCTCTTTAGATTTGGTTGTTATATGACGGTTGGTAGATCGGTGGTGCTTGAATGCTTGTAATTGTACTGAGGGACGTTATAATGGTGGTTGTGTATAGATCGGTGGTTGGTGATAAGGTTAAACTGCAGTGGCTTTGGTATTGAGTGATCGTATGTGGATCTATGGTGCTGAGGGTGGGCATAGAACTGCTGGTGATGGTGGTGGACAACTACACGTACACCCGACGATGGTAAGATCGAAGTTTTGTGGCGTTGGAGGGCAGCCTCAAATATTTGGGGAGATGGTGCCTTCCAACAGCTACTTCGTCACCAAAAGGTGGAGGTGTTGTCGCCAGCAGATCGATTTGTAGAGAGAGAAGATCGGGAGCCTATTTGGACTTCACGTAAAAAATCGGGCAACGAAACATACGTCCGTCTCTTCTCGAAATACTTTTAGCTAGTTGCTGAGGTGGCACGATCTGATATATAAAAACTGAAGTGATCTTTATAACTAAAGTGACAACATCTCTGCTGCAATCCTACTTACAGCTCCAGCTCCAGGATCCTCGTGACTACCCCAGATGAAAAGAAAAGGTACAAACACTTTATGTACCATGGTGATGGAGTAGAGAATTCCCCCAAAATACAATTCTCCATATACACTGTAAAAGAGAAGTATCATGACCGACGTAGCCTTTGGCCAAATTTGAAGTTCACTTACCATGCACGTAAAGTCAAACTGGTTTTGTCCCTGAACCAGGAGGCAGAAAGCAACCAAAGCCAACTCTCTTGCTTCCACGGCCAATTAGTGAGAATGCTGAATTGGCAAGAAACTCCGCACCATCATTTTTATACAAGTAATATATTTGATTAGTAATTGAAGTGAGGTTACGCTATAACCAAATCGCTTCAAATTTTATCATTGCATCTCTTGTTGTTAGACACACTGAGAGAGTTCGCAAATCAAAATTCTTAAATAAACTGAGTTGTTGGCACCAATTTATGAATGACTTAATCATATGTAATTAACCTCTACTAGTGCAAAGTAATTAGATATATATATTTTTTGGTTAGACTATCCAGTTTTCGGACACCACATTGGGAGCAGACTAATCCGGGTTCGAGGCGGGCAGGACCACATGCGCGGGGAAACTCACCTTGCAGGACCACATGCGCGGGGAAACTCACCTTGCCAAGTTTTAACATAACTGCATTCCCAAGACTCGAAACCGAGACCTCTGGCTAAGTTGGGACAACACCTACCAGCTGACCTACGCGCTTGGTGGTAAAGTAATTAGATTAAGAATGCAAGGCATAATACGGGATCGAAAAGACCATATGGCAAAGTTTTTTTTAGATGGCGAAGATTATCCTTGAACGATCTTAACAGCGCACTTCAATATTATTTTAATGCGTGTTTGTCCAAAATTTATATTCAAAATGTCAAACAAATACTGAAATCTCCTTAATCAGGGGACAAACCCTACCATTCAAGAAAGTTTACTACTACAAGAATATAACATATATAAGCAGGCAAAGGACAACTTAATAATCAATTATCCATGTGCTTTTAATTAAGTCTGCGAAACTCTTGAAGGGCACTTTTAGACGTGTTACTCTCAAGAAATAATATAGAGAAGATGATAAGCAAGCAAAGGACGATTCATTTCACGTTACATTACAATCAAAGGCGTGCGATAGCGTGTGAAGCCTTACACTGGCCAGAAAAAAAAAAAAAGGCAACGTGCGTACTCACAACTAGCGGTCAAACTGTTCCAGGAAGCAGTCATCCTTGTATCCCACGAGGGGCGTTGAAGTAATTGCACTAGAAATTTTTTTTTTTTTTTTAAAATTGTTTGTTAAAAAAACGGTTCATGGGTGAGATTGTTTAAGGCATAATGAAGAATGCTCGTTATTAAGTCAAGAATGCATCTGTTAGCTCTGGTTGTTCTTCATCTAGACAATCCGACTTTCCGAGTTTTATTACAACTTACTAGATATTTGATATGGTTATAACTATCCTCTTGTAACTCTGAAGACGTTACTTGTATAGTTTAGATTAATCTAAAAAGGAATTTGCTAACGGATCCGTTTCTTCTCAAGTGATAAAAAAAATATATGATTTAAGTTTCCGTGCATTAACGGTATTTTCTACAACAATTATAACGCATAATTTCATACGTCTTTATTTCTTCCGTATCATATTTATTACGATCATTATAACACTGAGTTTCACACATTTTTACTTCTTTTGTACCGTCTACACAAAAGCATGACGCATGGTATATTACTACAAACTATTGAAATATATTACCATAAAAGTTAAGATGCTACTGATTAGCAATGTTGTTAATGTGTTTATTTAAATAATAATGTCTTGTCCAATGAGATGCTCAAAAAGAGGACGGAGAACCCACCTTGGCTTTGACCAGAATTCGGACTCTTGCGCACCTACACGGTCAACACGTTAAAGTCTGGTACAGGATTCTCTAAACATGATAAACACACGTTTAGAGCTAACAACAACATGCCTTTACAATCAAAACTGTGAAGATTAAGTTAATGCAAAGGCAAAGTAGTGGCTTGGACCTCACTCAAAGCGGTGGATGTGGCTGCAGCTTCACGTGCGCAGGTGTGCGGCCGGCCGTATCCGACTCGAGTTACGAGCGGACACTGTTGAGCAGCAAAATGGCAAATGCGTGAAGCAACATCCTCTGTCCAGCCCCAGTAAACAGATAGGAGTAAGCTCTATTATATAATCTGATGTAGATGTTTCACTGAGCTAAGTTAGATCTTTCAGGGAATAAGGAATGAGATTGACTGGTTTTCACGTTAGCTGAGCTAAAGTCCCTTAGCATGTTCGCAAAATCACTTTGTTTTAACTTCATTATCTCAGCTATGAGTATGGCCATGCACAGTTTTGTAGGAAGAATATGTAGCGGAGCAAGCAAGGAGGAGATAGCAAGATGAAGGCATGACCATGCTTCCTTAAGGAAGTCCCACGAGACAGATTTCTTTTGGGTAATCACTCGGCATAAGATAAATTATCCTATCAGTTACTTTTTCGATAAGATTCGCAAGATAAGTTGATACGCTTTGGAAAGAAATTATTAAAGTAAAAAAGCAAACACTTGCTGTAGTGAAATCAGAAAATTGTTGAAGTTTTTCTTTCATTTGGTATCTATCTTTTAAGAATTGAAATCTAACACCAAAGCTTATAAATCATTCGCTAAACTTTATCGGTGTGTATATCATATAGTGCTATCTATATACGTATGGGCTAAAATCTGGTCAATCTCAAAGCGGATCAAGGTTTGAATCACCTAACATCACGCTTCCAACAGTGACACAAAAAATGGGTTCGTTCTTTGGAGGCTAATTGAGATTTTACTAGAATAATCAGAAGTCATTAAATCTTGACACACTATTTGACCATTGTAACGCAATAAAGTAACTTTGCATACATTTTATAAACACACACAACAACTTTTAGCCAATTCTACTTTAAGCAAATCAAACATGATTTTGTGGGTCAATTTTAATATGATGAGAAATCCAAAAAAATTATTTTTGAAAATAAATAGTGAGTGGACTCTGAGAGACAACAAACTCTATTTTTTTGCATTACACGTACCAAGTGTTTCCTTCACAAACACGTAATCGAATACTTTAGAGAGCAAAAGTGTCTGATTCATGCTGCATCGTCACCGATCACCATCACGGCAGCAAATGTGGTTCGACCCCTTGAGTCAGGGCTTTAACTAGCCCGGCTCCTCGGCCTCTTTGCCGCGCCATGGCTCGCGCTGGTCCTGCCAAAATTACAAGCCCGCGAATAAAATAATAATAAAATGAAAAGTACAAAAGTACCACCCAACAAAATAACAAAACCCTCCAACTTACCGTGCCATCACCGTTGTTGACTTCTCTTCATCGTACCTGTGGGGATGGACTCCCAGTTCTCTCTTGTCTCACGTGGCATCCGCATGCAGATGCGCGTGCTGACAGAGCACAGGATTCCTCCACGTGTCCGTTTCACAACAGAGCCGTGCATCACCCAGAGGGAACAACTCACTTGTCTCCAAACGTCCCAACAAGATGTGGGTCCCCAGTGAAGGACTCCCCCCTGGACCCACCCCGAACTCCCCTAACAAACACACTAAATTTAGCACCAAGTCATGCCCCCCCCCCCCCCCCCGAGCTTTGGAACTATGCGGGACCACCTTTCCAATTTCTGTAACAGCCCATTTGAAGCGATTTTTGACTCGTCATTATCGTCCTCAACTATTTTGTAAAATTATTCTTCCCAAAATTTATTATCTATAAATCAGGAGACTTTTATTTTACACAACATTATTCTGAGCTACTCGTTGCAGAGTGACTGACTCTTCCCCTTACATTATATGGCATAATACAAGACGTTCTATAAAAATATCGATAACTTTATTGTGGTATATAATTTGTTGATGAAGAGCTGTTTAATGGTCGTAAAAATCTTGCTTGCATAATGATACATGACTAACATGAGGTCGTACAAAAATATTGACTCGTGATTTCACTGTTGGTGTCTGTTTTATTGATGAACTACCTGGTTGACCATCGAGTTTGCAAAAAAATTAATTTTCTTATACTTTCCTGATCTATGTATGACGTGGTAGGAAAAACACAGAGCGTTGTCAAACTTAAACTTTTATACTATTTTGAACTTTAACTTAAAATGTATTGTAATTTCATTAAAAATTGCAATAGATTTTGTGACAGTTATTATATCTATTTTTTTTTGGTGTTTTATACATGCACAAAGAAGTGTGACTCGATGAAACGCTTTCACAAGAAGCGAATATCTCTTCTTCATTCAACACGACAGAGCATATACGAGTGACATTATTGGCACTCTAATTTGGTAATGACGCTTCTTGTGTGACTATTTCTTGCATAAGTATAGCACATTAAATTGTTATACACGGCGTGAATTCTTAAATCGAAATGTCAAAAAGAACTACCCTATGAAAATCGTAAATACAGTAATGCACTTATGACCTATTATGTGGTAAGAGCAGGTTACCGATCGATCGAAGCACATCGGCAACTTCTTTAAAAGTTCTGGGGATAGGGACAAAACCATGTGGATTCACTAACACTTGAAATGTACTCCAAGAAAAAGGTTAGCAAGCATGATTGAGTGAAATTTAGTTTACCAGCTTCGGCTGAGGATAGATATTGATGTATTTAAGTTACTTGGGTCGCCACTTTTGCCCTCTTTTAACGCGTTTTATTAGGTTTGATGATGCCTGACAGACAAAGTTATTACTTAACATGTGATGCTTTGCTCCCAGGTTATTGATTTTGCATGTCTATGTACTTTCCTTGCTTGCTTGCTTGTGATTTAACTGACCTGTGAAACCATAAAAATGTCACGGCAAAAGGGTTCTCTCTCCAGGGAGCATTCATTATTAATGCTGTGGGTCTCAGTTCATTCAGTTGCTAAACCAGTTTAACATCGCATTAAAGACATGGTTCCACCAACACCAAAGATTAATTTTCTAACACACAGTTCTACACGGAATCAAAATGTAATGGCAAAAGATTCTATCTAGGAAATATTCAATCACAATATCACGGGTCTCAAATACGGAATACTTCATTTAGTATGTAAACTCGTTTAGTATCGCATCGAAAGCACGTATTTGAGTTTCACCCGGTAGCATTGCAAAAAATAATGTTGAACAAGACTACAATCATGAGCAAAAAGATAAAGAATTTCTTCCTTGTGAACTGACGACGAGACCGGAGACGATATGCCAAGGTTCAGGTTCCCACAAGACAGCTAGCTACCTTTAATTTAGCGATGACAAAGTGCAAGTCTTTTGTAAAGGAAAAATCATTAATATTCCTCCTTTTATTTTACCATGGAGAAGGTATCTTCACAACGAGAAGCTAATTGACCACTCATTCTTCGCCGTTGCTTCCAAATCCAAATTACCCCCCCTGTAATCTTGGGCCGATAGAGCATCATTGAATGCCAGCCCACCACGTGTCATCGCCTAAATACCTAATCCCAGCCTTTGGCAATATCCAACACTAAGATCACCTACTCCAGCACGTATACATATACTGCCCGCAAAGCCGTCGCTTTCTGGGTATCTGCGCAGTTGAAATTGGATGAATTTTCTCTTAAAAAAATGCACGCCTAGTGAAAAGTTGCGGCAAGCTTTACACTATTTTGCCTTCATCAGGTCATAAAGGTTGCCTTATTCTTTTTTTTTTTTTACAGAACTTTACATTCAATATACACGTCATTTATCGAATTACTCAAACGATAACCAAAATAATCGCCAATACGTATTTTCTAGAAACACTTTTTCAGGTCTTGTCAATAAAACTAACAGCAAAAAATGTTATATATGGAGGATCCAAATCCGGGCTTTTGACCATGCATAATTTTGCCTTGGAAGTTAAGGGGGAAGAGTACAAATTATGAGAAACTATTTCCCCCTGATTGCAAGTAAAACCATTTTCCCACTAATCATACCGGGGTGAGAGAGAGAGAGAGAGAGAGAGCATCCCATCAAAGAAACAAGAAACTAAACCAGAATCAAGGTAGAGATTTTGTCCAAAGACCGAAAAGGATTGAAGAGAGAAAATGGAAACAGCGGTACGTTTTTGACCGCTGCAAGAGCTGACATGCCGAAATGAAACGCCCCTCCTTTCAAGTAAAGGAACCAACCACCAAATACTACGTATTAAAGATGCCCCGATTCGAGAGTTTTCTGAACACAGCGATAATGGTCAACCTTAATTACCATTAGATTCTAATCACCAAATCAGTGGGGAAAAAACAACCGTTAGTGCCAAAATCATAATGGTTAGTATATTCCGACTTACTAAACTTCAATTATCATGAAATCTCCCTAGCAATTGGCATGAGAACGTAACTATTCTTGGTGGTTATCATTCTGTTTTAAAATGTCTACTCTCCAGTAACTTTGTTTTGGAATACAATATAATTTTGATGTCGTTTCACGATCTTATTCGTTATACTCTGAAGTTATTGTTAGAAGTCGCTTTTTAGTCTTCGTTAGTTGTTTGGTGGCTCAATTTCTTTGGCGATCTGCAATTTTACTATCATCCCATAAATAAATACTTAAAATATTTTTACCGTCGTTCTCAACAACGAAATGTCTCTCTCGAGACAGAAAAGTAAGAGATCAGTATCTTTAAAGGAGACTTCAATCAGGAAAACATAACTCTAGGCTTCACATGAGAATTTTATAACAATAACAATATAACTGGAGATAAGTATATTTCCATCACTTGAGACAAAAAGGATATTACTTCATTAATTTAATCCAGCACCCTTTTCAAGTGGTGCCAGGCTCGTTCCAAAACAAAGAAGTGTAAGTACTTGACAGAGGCCCTGAACTGGACCGAAGCTCTTGTTTAGTGCCTTAATTTTCATGAAAACAGTGCACGTAGAGCCAAAAAATAAAAAAAATAAGAAACCAAAAAGAAATCAGAAATGTCTTTTCCACTCTTTTCGTGCCTTTCATTATCACTAAAAGTACTTTTAACCAGGACGTTGAATTTTTCTTAAAAAAACAAACAAAGCAGGACGAAATTTAAAATTATGTCAACAAAATCAAATATATGCCGTATGAAATTATATGCCTGATGGCTACCACAAGGTGCTATTTCTATGGTTTGTTTAGCGGATGATAATGCTAATTTGTTATATATTGTATTTTTAGCCTCTTCTCCCCAACTGGTCCAATAGAATCACAGTAAAGCTCCACATTCAGTGGCAGGGTTTCAAATTTTCTCCAGATTGACTATCAGCTGCACGAAGATGTATTGGGTGCATCTTGCCCAGGGTAAGGAAGGCGTGTTAACCCTTTCTTCAGCTTTGGCCTCTTAACTTGCCGATCAGGGAAATAGATGTCCGTATGAATGGTTTGCCTTTGTATAGTCTGCAGCTTTCTTTCTTGTTCGGTTCGATTGCATAATAATACTCGCGTGGTGTTTTGTTTCATGGTACTTTATACTGTAGTGATCTACTCATGCTGAATAGGGTTTGTCATCCAATTTGTATTGTTTCCTTTGTAACTTTTATCATTTACCTAACTTGGATGGATATGTCATCCTTATCATTTCTTTTTTGTTTTAGATATAGTAAGAACTGTAATTTTATATGGCTCCGTCGATGTTGGAACTTATCATGTCTTTCTTGTAACTCTCTTCTTCACATCTTTGGCCCTGTTTGACATAGCTTTTTTTTTTTTTTCAGTTTTGGAAACTGGAAAAAAATAAGAGCGTTTGGTAATTATTTTTTTCTTTCAGTTTAAAAAATTAGTTTTTAAATCAAGGCTGTTTTTGAAATTTTCAAAAATGATTTTTTTTTCAGTATTAATTTTTTTTTTTACCACTACCACCACCCTCGCACCGCTAGCAACCATCGCAGACCGCCAGTAGCCACCTCTGGCGATCACCGCCAGAGACTACCGGCGGCAACCTCCAGCAACCACCGGCGGCCACCTTAGACGACCACCGCCGGCAGCCACCGGTCACCATCGGCTACTGTCTCGCCCCACCACCGCCACAGCAAACCACCATAAAAAAAAAACTCAAAAAAAATTGGGTTATCAAACACTCACTTGTTTTTATAAATAAAAATAAAAATTAAACTGTATTTTATTTTTTTTATAAAAAAAAATAAAAATAAAAAAAAACTGTCAAACAGAGCTAGTATATATTTTTATTTTTTAAAAAAGAAGGCCGCACGAAATTAAAGATGGGAGTGTGCATGCAGGCACGTTTGTTAGTGGAGAAAAAAGGAAAGGAAAAATTAGAAAGGTGGGTCCCGCAAATATAGCAGCCCGGCATGTTTCTCCCTCCTACAGTAGCAGACATGTAGGACCCACGTGGGTTGACATGAGTGGTCGACATCAGTCCTTAGCATCCACGTCATTTCATCAGCTTATCCACCCGTTTGAGTTTTCACTTCCTCTCTTTATTTTATTTATTTAGTTGGCTTCTTACTTAAGGAAATGGTAATGTCGTCCCTATCTGCTTTGGCAAATGGGTATACCCGTTAGGATATGGATAAAACTCGATCGGGTCTGAATAAAATCGGATTAGATAATTTTTACCTAATTTTTTTGGATAAAATTTTTTAGGATCCGTACCCTACCCTTGCGGGTAGGGTATTACTCGCGGGTACATGCCTAATTTTTTTTTAAACAAACATATTTTAACAGACTTTTTGTTTATATGTTAAGCCTTTTTTAACTACTTAACGTAAACACTTAATAGTATAATTTTTCACTAATTTCCTTTTCGTAGTAGACTACAATCTCTTTCTAGTTGCATTGCTACACGGCAGTGATGATCTCAGATTCTCAATTCCAACACAATCACTCCTATCTCCGGACAAAACAATATCTCAACAAAAAAATCAAAACATTACCTACAGGCTACAAATTAATTCTTACTTTTGAAGTAATAAAAAACTTAAATACGTACAAAATATAAACACAAATAATATAAATAAATTTGATAGGAACGGTGGTAGCGCAGTGGTGGCGGGTCTGATCGAAGACGACGTGGCTGCAGAACGACGGCGGATCTGATCGAAGACGACGGCGGAGGCAGAACGACGGCGGATCTGATCGGAGACGATTGTGGCAGCGGAGCGACGGCAGGTGGAGGCAAAGCGACGACAGATCTGATCGGAATGACAGTGGCGGCAAAGCAACGGTAGATCTAATCGGAGACGACGGTGGCGGGATGTTGGTTGTCGATGGATCTGATCTGACTGGTGGCTAAGAGAGATCGTGAGAGGATGCCGGCCGTCGTGCGAGGAAGAGAGAGTTTAGAGAGTGAACTGTGAAGGAAGAGCGGCGCAATATGAGAGAAGAATGAGTGAGTGACCGAAATAAACCCTAACACTTCATTTTATAGTTTAAAAAACGGATAAACCCGGTAACCCGCAATCCGACCCGGACCGACCTGAAAATTACGGGTCGGTTCGGGTACGGGTCTATTTTCGGCGGGCATTCAAAACATGTACTCGTACCCGGTATTTTGGCCTGGGTACGGTTCAGGTAACGGATCCGGATAGATTTTTGCCAGGTCTAGGTGTAAGTATAACCCAATATCCCTTGGTTTTTAGAGAAGGGCAGACTCTGGGCTTTTAAAATTTTATGTAAGAATTATTCTATGTAATCTCAGTAAGTATGTCAAAAATCAGATCGGTAGTATGCTAAAGGGTGCGTTTTGATTATACCTTAGTTGTGATGTATGATAAAGACAAAAAAAAAGTGACAGACTAAGGGTTTTCGCGATGAGTTCCACTTCTTGTGTTATGTTATGTTCTGTTAGGTCTTTCACGAATACTAACATGACCGAAGTTGATGAACAAGTCAAGTTTTTTTTTTTTCAAGTACGTTAGATTTCTTATATTTGTTTGTATTAATGTGCTAACTTTGAAGAATCCCTCGTTCAATACTTTTATGCTTTGGAGAGTCCTCACGGAAGTGGTTCTTACAAATTCAAAGATGGAGGCGTGAGCCGTGCATTAGAGTGAGAAAGCATGTCTAATTACACATCTTTTTTCCCTTCAACGCAACAAATAAAAATAGTATCTATTTATCCCAGAATCTCTAGGAACTCCAAAGCATTTTTCTTCTTTGTGTACATGCACGTAGAATCTCACCCAAATTCACAGTAGTCTTTTCAGGTTCTCTGTGTTCATGCATTAGATGTCATATTGCTTTTTGGCCTTAAAGCTTTTGCCATGCGACTGTAATACAAGTGGTGTCAACTTGGGTTTAGCCGGTAAGTTCTTTGGCAATAACTAAATTATTCTAAATTACTAGTCTAGATTATTTAAAATTGTTGAATTAGACGAGCCAGATATATTAGAAAAATGGGCTATGAGGGGGCAATTTGTTATTTTATAGCATATTTGATGGCCCTAAATGTTTGATGTAATAAAAGGAGGGCCTAACAGAGATAATGTGTTAATAATTTTTTTAATGATCCTAAATAGTCTTGACCATTCCCCCGACTTCTATTATTTTTAGCTTACATCATACTGTTGCGCTTCCGTTAACAATTGTTGTGCTATTAAAAGTTGGTCAAATCTCCTCTTCAGACCTGATCAAGTGGCCTCCAGGCTCAAATGCTTTTATTACTTACGCGATGAAAAAGGGGAGGCACGATAGTCTAGTGAGGAGCACGTCCAAAAAGAAACTCTTCCCTTTTTCTGGACAAATTTTTGTTCCAAAAAGAGGTTAGATCAAATTTTGTTTCGGCCGATTACTTCAATTGACAGAAACGTTGTCAATCACTACGTCTCATCGCCACAGTTTTGACAGCACTTTTGTCAAGAATGTTGTTATTCTTTTTATTATAATTGCCAAAATAAAAGCAAGACTGTTTTCTAAATTTACAACGTTTTTGTATCACTAAAAGAAGTAAGAAGGAAGTTGTTAATTGTTACAATCAAGATATGAGTAAGATAATTTCTTTCTTCATGTTATGAATATCTATCTTTACGCTTCTACGTACACGTCTACACTTCAACTTATCGCTATGAAATATCATACTGCTCATGAATTAATAGTATTCATATCAAATTGCAAACAAGCAAGATCCCCCTATCTTGATTGTAATATACTGAGAGGAAACGGCTTCAGAGAGAAGTAAGTTCAACAAATTTTATTGCTGTTGATATTGTAATATGAAGCAGTTGGTCTAAGTCTCTCAGCTAACACTATCAACCACGTCATTATTTGACGTGACGGGAATAGTTAAAATTACGACGACGTGAGACTGGCTGGCCGGCGTTTTACATTCTTCACGCGACATTGATGTCTTGAGGATTTCTTATCTCTTTCAACAGCTGATCATCCACAAGATTAATTGACATTATCAATAAAATTACCGGGAATGAGAAATGTGAGATTATATGTTGTCAGTTACTTGGTTCCAGAAAATAAATTACAACTCTTGCATATCAATAACTAATTATTTTTACGTACTCTTTCTATTCTAAATAATTTGATGAACTTTTTTGTAATCCGTTCTACAAAAATTATTTATTTTTAAATAAAAAAATTTCTATAGGTACTTTTACATACTTAGCCTTTTAATACTTTTTTTTTATTCTACATTCTCTCCGCATTTAAATTTTCGTCAACTCATTTTTCCTCTTCTGACTCATTTTCTTACACTTTTTCATTTATTTATGTCTTCACATTTAACAGTCCACTGACTCATTTTCTCTCTTCCAGCCAACTTTCGTCCCTTCCTCTCTCTAAAACGTAGAATGAAAAACACACAATATATCATCTAAATCATTAATTTGCTTGAAAAAATTGATTAAATTATGGAAGACAGAGAGAGAATTACAATAATTTTATTAATTGATGATAAAAATTGCTACTAAGAGTTATCATTAGAAGTGTTAATATAAATTCTTACTTAATATATTTAGCTACTGTAAATTTTTGTTATATAGAACATTGTTTTTATCTTTTTATAACCCGCATAGCAACAAAAATTAATCCAACCTATAATGTACTCGTCAACTAGAAAGTGACACCGATTTAAATTCATTAGTCTAAATTAACACCATCAAGCTATTGGTACTTTTCAAATGATTAAATGGCTTGACCGTGAGTCTTGGAAACCTTCATCAAAATTGCTTGGAGTAAAAATTGCAGAATATACTTGAAATACAATCAATTAGGATATCTATTGATGTATATACGTGAAACTCAAAACAAAGACTTGCGAATGCAAGCTCACCTTATAATTATTATTTATACAAGTATCACAACCTAGTACCAGAATTTCTTGTTGTACTACAAGGATTTTGGTTGTACTGCAAATGTCAAAGTTTGTCATGGGTAGTGAACTTGACTACGAGCTGAATACTTTGGTAAAAAAAGGTTGTTACTCAAAATAGAAAAGATTTCTTACCTCCCAAGGGGAGGTCATGAATGAACCACCTTAGCTTATGAGTCATACGATTGATTAGAAGGTTCGCATCCGAGGCTTCATATGAAAATTGAGCCTTTCTAATACGACTGCATCGGCATGTCACACATAATTTACTACAGAGAGTTGAATCAATTTAAACTTGTAGCATTTCTGATGCTAAATTCAATAGTTTACAGTAATGGAGTTAGCTTAATGGTTTTGAAAGCATGGATGAATTGTAATCGGTGATATCCTGTGTTCAGCCCTGAGCGGAAATAAACACGTTTAATATTAATTATTAATTATATATCGTTAGTATATATAAAGACGAAATGTCACTGACAATTTTGAATAAACAATTACGAGAATAAAGCAGGTGAGATGACTACACTGATAATCTAATAATGAGAAGAGGAAAAAAGAAAACATGCAAATAGCCATGGAGTACCTAAGAGTATTAATTACGTAAGCTAGAATCAAAAGTAGGAAAGGAAAAGACATAAAATTGGCCGAGTAAAACCAAACGCAAGTTACTGACTGCTGTTTAGCGCTGAATCACCCATTTGACCTTAACTGTGGTTCGGTCATCGAAGCGGTCAGATAATTCGCTACCTAAATCTGTTCAAGCTAACCCATCTTCCCCACGCACCCACACTCCACGCCCCCTCACGCACCTCGTTTTAAATGCACATTAACACCCACAACAAACATTTACGCGCCAATTTAGTTGTCTTATTGTTCTTTTCTCTCGTAATTAACCTGAGTTAATTTTTCATTTGTAACAAATTTAACCGTTTTTTAAACAAACCCAGTGCATTTAAGAGAGAGTCCCTTGGAACGGGTTAAACTGATCAGTTTAGTCCGTGTTTATCTCACATCTTTATCCTTAATTTTAGACTCGAGTTAAACATATTTTTAAAACGTAAAAGTAATTATTTTAGTCCTTGTTTCGGAATTTGTTTGTTCAGATTCATATTCCTCACAAGGACCAGAACAAGAACATCATTCTAATCTGAACGTTTAGATGAACAAGTCTATTCTGAAATAATTTTTTAAAAAAAGCATTTATTTAAATAGTTTGCAAACGTTTTATGATTAAAATCATATATATTTTATCTGCATTTAACCATAATCACTTTTGAAAGCACGAGCTGAAAGGAGCGCGTGCAAACAAAAACAAGCAAGCGGTGAGCAAAAAGGGGCAGCCGTACGTCGACGACGGAGGGAGGGATCTGGTCAACGCAGTTTGACCAGCTTCACATAACAAGACTGTCAGGGGTGCGATGGTAAATAGGAGTATCTTCTTGGGGTCATTTATCTTTTTAACGTTCCGGCTGTCTTTCTTGTTGTTGGTCTCTTCTGATAAAGCTCCCCCCCCCCCCCCCCCCTCTCTTGTATATAAGGCCTCAGTTTGCTTTCTAACCTTTCTCTTTATCCCCATATCTCAGAAGAATTTTGAAAGACGAACAAAGGGACACGTCTGCACAACACCTATCTCGACCTACACCCCGTTTCGGTGTATATATAGAGAGAGGTATGAGAACAAGGAGGGGACTTTGTTACCCCACGGTAAACATGTGCTGCGAGAAGAGGGTTTCGAAGCGGCGGGGGGACGTCGCTGCAGAAAAGACGAGCAAGCGCAAACGCCGGAGAACGTCGCCGGAGACCGCCGGAAACTGTGATTTCTTCGATGCTTTGCCTGACGATCTCGTTTTATGTATCCTATGCAAGCTCAGCTCCACCGCCACCTGTCCTGCCGATTTCACCAGTGTCTTGATGACGTGAGAATTCGCCGTAAACGATTCGTTTTGCTTTAGATTTTTTGGACTTGTGCCTGATTGTTTTCCTTGTTCTTGGAAACAGATGTAAGAGACTGAACGGTCTTGGTCTTCAGCCTGTTGTGTTATCTAAAGCTTCACCGAAAACGTTTGCCGTTAAAGCTAAGAACTGGACCGAGTCGACTCACCGTTTCCTGAAACAATGCGCTGATGCCGGAAATGTTGAAGCCTGTTACACACTCGGCATGGTGAGAGAACAATATTTGGACTCTCAAAATCATTCTAAAAATGTAGATTTTATTCATTTTAATGGGTTTTTTTTTTGATACGGTCATTAATGAGATTGATTGTTCACTTACAGATTCGGTTTTACTGTCTCCAAAACCGAGGAAGTGGAGCCTCTTTAATGGCCAAGGCGGCGATTAGCTCTCACGCGCCGGCACTCTACTCCCTGGCCGTGATTCAGTTCAACGGCAGCGGCGGCTCTAAGAACGACAAGGACCTGCGAGCCGGCGTGGCGTTGTGCGTGCGTGCTGCTTTTCTCGGCCACATCGATGCGCTGCGGGAGCTCGGCCATTGCCTGCAGGACGGCTACGGCGTGAAACAAAACGTCGCCGAGGGACGCCGGTTCCTCGTCAGAGCCAACGCGCGCGAGCTGGCCACCGTGCTGTCGACTGCTCCGTCGGCTCTTGCGTCCGGCTCGTGGCTGACGTGGAACCCGCTGCCTCACCACCGGCACGTGGTCGGTTCCGGTTGTCCATTGCTCAGTGATTTCGGGTGCAACGTACCGGCTCCTGAAGCACATCCAGCTAGCCTGTTCTTGAGCGAGTGGTTTACGGATCGGGGGGCCGCCCCTTGCCCGGGGCTCCGGTTGTGCTCTCATGCAGGTTGCGGGAGGCCCGAGACGAGGAGGCACGAGTTTCGGCGGTGCTCTGTGTGCGGCGCAGTGAACTACTGCTCACGCGCGTGTCAGGCACTCGATTGGAAGATGCGCCACAAGTTGGAGTGCACGCCGGTGGAGAGGTGGATCGACGAGGACGGGGAAGATAACGGGAATGGAAACGGTAACGGAAATGCAGTGTTCGACGGAGACGGGGACGAAGCCATGGCCGAGAGCTAGTTGGGACAGTGACTGACGGTAACGGCACGTGAGTCTGTTGATGGGATGCTGAGGCGTTTTGGGGGTGGGAAAGTAAATACGGCTTCTTCTGTGGTAGCTGTTTTGGGTAGAGGAAGTCGTTTGGAGAATTTTTGGGGGCGATTTTGTATAAATACCACATCGGCTGCCTTTAATGTTCGTACGTAATTATAATCCTAACTCTAATTTTCCCTCTGCTTTACATTAATGCCTCCT
Source organism: Escallonia herrerae (assembly GCA_033070095.1). NCBI lineage: Eukaryota > Viridiplantae > Streptophyta > Magnoliopsida > Escalloniales > Escalloniaceae > Escallonia > Escallonia herrerae. The sequence goes on along the minus strand of JAVXUP010000047.1, from coordinate 816,255 downwards.
TCCCAAGTGGTTCTTCTCATGAATGTCAAGCTGTCTCATTAATTTTTAGTAAATTCTGATCCTTTTTTAGAATAAAAATTACTTTTGTAATCTTCGTTGTTGTTTATACGGGACACGAACTTGTGATCTTATACCTTCAACCAGGTATCCGGAATGGCACCCCTCTTGTAAGATGTAAATTCATTCTTACAATGGAAAAGGGTCCTCGGGTTTGGCTGTGGATTCTGGTATTATCACCTGAAATTGAGACTTAATGGTCACAAACTGTTTTGAATCCCTCTTCCACAAAAGGGACAAACTGAGATAAGAGGAAGCCCAACAGAATTAGTCAGAGGAATTGAATAGATGACCACCTACATTAATAGGTTTGAGATTGCCCTTTGGCTGTAGGCTACAGCAACCAAAATTCATAACCCGAGGCACACCAGCTCGCTCTACTGAACCTTTCCTCAATGGAAAGACAGTTGTGAAGCAATTGAAGGAGGGGGAAGGTAAGAAGATGGAATCCTAGGTCACTTAATCACCATGTCCCTTTCCTTTCCCTGTGCTGTTCTGGCTTTTGGGTGTTAGTCAAAAAAAAAAAAAGGCTAGGAGATTGACCAGGAAAAGGAAGAGTAGATTGGAAAGAAGGGAAAGGAATAGGGATGAAAGAGGGACAAGGAGAGATTGGTTTTGGAAATGGGAGGTGTATTGTTACTATTTTTTGTCTTCAGCCCAGGAAAAAGGAAGGGAGTGGAGAAGCAAGGAGCCCATTAGGGGGAGGAATGAGGTCAATAATTCCATTTTTTATGTGCACAAAAAGGCATCAAATGGTGGTGTAGTGTTAGTGGTGGTGCACTTATTCCTTGTTTTCTCAGTTTTTCTCACTTTGCAGCTCAGAATCGGGATTCAAGGATGGGCTAAATTAAGTGGTCCTCTGGTTTAAAGCCTTTGTTAGTTGGAGCTGCAACCGATGTGGTTGAGGACGTGGGATACTCTTCTTTATTCTTTTCTAGTACTGTGGTGCCTAAGACTGTAGCCTGTAGGGATGCTGTGGCGGGCAACAGAGATGGGGTGAACTCTGTCTATTAGGCCAGCCTTTTGTATGTCAGACCACTTTTATTAGTATTGGTATATTTGATATCGTTACGGTTAGTTGTACATTAATTTGAGACGGAAGAGTCTTACATCAATGCTATTGCCGCCCTCTAACTAGCTATTTTGAGCGTGTTTCGTACTATGTTGAGGATTCCTCTTATTCTTTTCATATTCAATAATTCATTCGATGGGCGGTAATTGCTTCTTGAGGTTTGAGTTTCGTACTATGTTGAGGATTCCTCTTATTCTTTGCATATTCAATAATTCATTCAATGGGCGGTAATTGCTTCTTGAGGTTTGAGTGCAAACTCGAAACAGAGGGTTGCAAGAAAAACCGTCAAATGAATCTTGAAACATGACATGCCCCATAGTCCAGCGTTTAACGATGGAGCATTTGTTTGGGGATTGGTCAGATGTGAATTGCTTGTTGACACCGGGCGAGAGAATAGAAGAAGAATATTGCAATTCTTGTAACTTAACACCCAAAAAATGTATGTGCACTTCTCGAGGATCGCATTAAACTGCCAAAAGTCGTTCCCAAAAGAATTGTCGAACCACAAAATCTTCGAGTTTGAACAACTAATTAGTGATTTTAATCACGATGAGGTGACAAACGTCGTTATAAATATTTTTTGGGATGTCTGTTTTATCATTTTCTTGATGCTAAATTGAAAGAATTAATTTAGTAACGTATCGTCGGTCGGTCCGAATTGCCCTCTTGAAAAACAACCAACCTACTATAAATGCGAGGAAGAAAATGTCAACTCAGTTGGTTGAAAAGATGTGAGAAAGTTTCTGTCATTTGTGGGTCAGTGACTCTCAAAATTTCTCTTCATTATTATCATCCATTCATATTTTACTTTCAAACTCTGCAATTTTATTAAAATTCTTAAATCATAACGGAACACCGCAGATAAGCTAGCTTAGTGCGAGTTTTGATTCTTTTGGTGTTGTGTTTACCCTTGTTACTTCTGTTTCTGAGCCCTACTAAAAATGGAACTGTACCCAACAATACGGGGGAAAAAAAAAACCTAAAAACCTTTACAAAATTTAGGCCCCGTCTGTTAAGGGAAAACAAATTATGTATTTTAGCAACAAAAAAACACGTGAAAATGTGGGTGGAGATAGCATTTTCAATATGAACTATGAACCACAAATTTCAATTACATCACATGAGAGTATAAATAGAAACAAAAAAAAAACATCTTCAGTTGTTTTGCATAAGCCAGCGTTTTTAAACTGAAACTAAAGATTCTCTTTCTGATAATAAAACGTTTTATGGTAAGAACAAAAAAAACAAAGACAAGGCTACATTTTCATAAAAGTAATTTGAAAAAAAAATTGAAATAATAGTAATAGGGAAGACATTAACGCGAGGATTCGGCAAAAAGCTACTTTAAACAATGAATTTCATACGAAGAATTTTCCAACGCTTGAGAGACATTTTCAAATTACCACCCAAATTTCCTTGGGCCAACTCTATCACCCAAATTTCTGGGGCACTGCGTTAGGCCCAAATATCGAGAGAACTGGGTTGTCTTAATTGTACTTGTAATAGGCCTGTCTACCATCAAACTTTCTGCCCAAACCAAAGCCCAGATATTGTCACTATTTTGGTCCAAAAAGTTGCAGACCGGTAATACCTGAATGTCAAACTGATTTCTGAGCTGTTGTTGTCGAAAGTTGCTTCACGCGCTGCTCTGCTTCGATCGGCGAACGGGTAGTAAATCTCTTCTTGTACAAATTTGATCTATTATTCGTATGAATTTCATCTCAATTATGTGATGTATAATTATGTAAGCGCTTTTTAGCAGTGACAGCTAGGGTTTTAATTTTGGAGCCGAGCTATTATCCATATGAATTTCATCCCAGTTTCGGTCGTCTGTTTTCTATACCGAGTCTTAGGGTTTCATATTCGGTTTTATGCTTTAACCTAGGGTTTTTATGCTTGCTCTAGGTTTTGAGCTTGAAAATGGGGTTTATAATGGAATTTGCTGAGAATTTGATACTGAGGATGATGGAGGATCCGAAGGAGAGAGACCGAAAGTTCAGGGAGCATCTTTATACGATGAAGGATAGGTGTAAGAAGACCAAGGAGATGTGGGCCTTACCAATCCGTCCGTATGGTTTTTGGACGTTTGACCGCCACAATGCCCAGATCTTTTGGGACGCTCAAATTAGCCAGGTTCCTGGTCGTAGGGACCCTTTTGATGACCTCCTTCAGACCTACGACTCTACTACTTCCAAATCTAAATGAGTGGTAAGCTTCGGTCTTTTACCCTATGCCTACTGGAGTATGTTTTTGCTTGTGTATATGTTTGTCTGAGGTTTTGTGTGTTACATTTGGTGGAAGCCATTGCTTATCTGTGAACTGCATGAAGTTCGGATTGTGTTGCGAGAATCGTTTGGTTTTGAAATTTACATAGGGTGCTTGAAGTGTAACTTGTGGTGAAGTAGTGAGAAAGGACTTATATTTGTTAGGACATTATTAGACAACCCTTGTTTTAATAGGGGAGAGAGAAAGAGAACTATTTATGTAGCTGACCAAAATAGTTTGGGACAACGCATTAGATTAGTTGAGGTTGGTAAAGCGTGCTCCGAGCTGATTCCTGAATTCTGTTTATGATGCACATTTTGTTTTTCCCTAACTCTTCTAAAGTTGACTTTTGCCTGCTGCCTTTCATCGATTTCGGTTTACGACAGCAAATTGGTTTATACTTCTATGCATTGACCAAGAGGCACATATTGAGATGAAGTTTAGGGAAGGAGAAAATATTTGGATGTAAAACATTTGCGTATGGATAATTTTTTGTAAGGTATGACCATGAGTTTCTTTTTCTACTGTTTGAGATTGTTATGGAGAAGTTGCCAGAATTTCCAGCACAACTTATCAAAATCTCAGGGATGTCTATCCACGAGCAGTTTTTTGGTCCCTACTACTAGCATACTTAAGGTCATAACTCAAATCACGTAGTAAGTGAGGCATTTATTACTGATCTTAATGGCTTCACCCTGTCAAAGCATAAGAAGTTTTTTAGGGTTAAATAACACTTTAGTATCCCGAAATCTCACATGAAGGTCCGAATGATCAAATTTCATAGAAAAGGGTCTGTAGTTTTAAATTTCGCAATAAGGACGAACTTGTAAGACGAGGGAGAGAGCTTAACTGAACCTGCGTCCATAGCTTGACAGTATCTTGTTCCTGTATGTTCGATAGAGCCAAAGCTACCCCCCCCCCCCCCCGATCGGAGTATGTTGATTAACCCCCGAACCGTACAAGATAGTGCATTTTTTTGTATCCAGATATACACGAGGTCGTATACACCCCCATTATCGGTCGTTCTTTGCCGTCAAATTCCTAACGTTCTAGGCAAAACTGTTAGGGGCAAGATTGTCCGGACATGTTTAATTTTTTTTCTCCTCTTTTTCACTTCTTCTTCTTCAGCCACAACACACAAGTCACACAACCACTTGCTACCCTCCACCCTCTCACACCATTACCCATCACCCACCCACCCAAACCATTGCCCAAGCCCCACCCCATGTCAAGAAACTAAGTACTTATTTGGTAACTAACTTTGAAATCCTGAGCCTTATACACATTCAAAATCCTAACTCTTTGATTTGTTTAATTTCATAACCTCCAATTTTTGAGTTGGAGGCATGTACAGGTTTGCAAGCTCCATTAATGGAGGCCTATACAGGTTTCAATGGGTCCTCAGTGTTCTTCACTCTCCCAGTGGACGCAATGAGCCCAGCGGGACAGATGCGGCAGAGGAAAGCCATGCGGCAGTCATTTAGGACGCTGGCGATGGCCGGAGTTAAGGGCGTGCTGATGGAGATTTGGTGGGGGATTGTGGAGAGGGATGCGCCTAGGGTTACGACTGGCAGGGGTACAAGGGTTTCATTGAATTCGGTTCTTTATGGTCGTTTTGATCAAACGGGTTAGTTTTGTGATTGGGAATTGTGATTTTGAATTGTTACCGATTAATGGATTCCGATGGAGGTGGTGGAGGAGGGGGTTTGGAGGTGGCGGGGCAGCACCAGGAGTGGTGATCGGTGGGGGAGGGGGGGGGGCTTGCATTGTGTGGCGGAGGAGAAGGAGTCGGACGACAGGTTCGCGAAGGTGGACATGGTGGTTTCGGGGTAGCGGCGGTGTTTAGGTTTGTTGGTGAGTTTGGTTTGGATATTGAGGTGGTGAAGGGCAGTGGTTGCTGCTGCCATATGAAGTGGCCTAGACTCAATCTCTACGCTCACGCGCGTGCTTGAGTTTGTGTGTCTATTTCTGCAGTTGGTGGGACTTGGGTAAGGGGGCTGACTGGGTTGGGAGGGGTGGGGTGGGTGATGGGTGAGGGGGCGGGTGGATTTGTTTTCTAAAGAAGAAGAAGAAGAAGTGAAAAATTGAAAAAGAGGTGAAAAAAATTAAACCTGTCCGGACAATTGTGCCCTTGACGGTTTTGCCTAGAACGTTAGGTCTTTGGACGGAAGTCCTTACTTATTGCTAAATTGAAACTACAGACCCTTTTCTATAAAAATCAAACATTTGGATCCTCAGGTGAGAATTCGGGGTACTAAAGTGTATTTAACCCTTCTTTTTACTATAGTTTTGATTTTTCTTGAAGACTGGGTAAAAATTGAAGTTAGGTTCTTTGAGATGTTTCTTTTGTTTAGAGGAGAAATATATCAAGTATCTTCGAATCATTGACAACCCAAAAAAAATAAAAAATCCAATTGGTTAGTTGTACACATTGTGTTGAAACTTGTTGTACTATTCCGTTCAGAGGTGCAATAGTTTCTGGCCAAATTTCCACTGGAGGTATTTATTCTTAGTAAGGGGTTTCTGAAAAAAAAAATGCTTTATTTTTGTTTGGGTATTTTTGGGCATGAAGCAATACGATGTCGTATTTTAAGCAACTGAGAAAGCACTAATTTCAAGTTAATGTTCAATTCTTAAATGAAAAAGTGAAGAGGAAAATGTGACCTATTTCTATCAAAAATTTGACGTTATATTGTAAGAAAAGATCAATTGGTAAATGAAAAGTGAAGAAGATTAATGGGGAGACTTTATAAATTTGACTTGTTTTTATGTATTTTTGTATTTGGCTTTCCATATGCTTAAACTAGAACTGCTTTTATGATTTTCCTGTTCCAATATATTTTCTATTGAGTTTTACATTTATGCATATGAAGACTGATTAAATTTTAGCGTTGGGTACTTTTGAATCTCTCCAACGAATTTGTGGCAGCATATTGCAACTTAGGAGAGAAGCATTGGATTGGCTCCTATTTCGAGCGATTGCAACTGCCAAAAAGAGTGGCGATGCTGCAAACAAACAAATGCTCCTCGTAGCGGTTGCCTTTAAGAAGTGTAGCTATTTTTTCGAGCACTAGACGTGGGCTAACCCCCTATTATTATCATCAATTATCTATGCCCTCGTCCCAAACTATTTTCTGTCAGCTGCTTGAGAACGTATCTTCTGTTCTCCCCTGTCTAAGCATTAGTGCGTTATATTTATATTTAAAACCAAAAAGAGAGCAGATAACAAAACAACATGCCTGAAATTGGTAATAGAAGGTTTCAAAATTGAAATTTTTGATTTTTCAAATCAAGCCGTTAGGGATCGCGTAGACGGCCTTGATACCACAGAGTTGATGCCTAACCATGAGAGCTTGACCTTGCACTAGATGGGAGGTGCATTGTACACATTCTGGAAATCTTCCAATTTTAACCACCCAGTTTCGAGCTTGCAATTGGTGCTGTTCTATATTTTTTTTTGGCGGGGGAGGGGTCTTTTCTGGAACATGATGTGTAGGAACAAGGCAATTCTTTGGGAAGCCTTTTAATTGTTTTGACATCTCAGTATCAATAGGAGGAGGAGCAAAATGAAGGAGGAGTTCCTTCTTTGACTATTGGAGTTCTATGGTTTCCCATGTTTGAAGAGCAGTTTTTTTACTCTCTGGAAGACAAACCACCTATGTTTCGTCAATAGTAGTAAGATAGTATTTTTTCAGGACACACTGCGGATACAAAACCAGAACTCCGGGATATGCACCATCAATGTAGTTAGTATGAATGCAGTTATTGTACCTCATGCTATGAAAATTATTCAAGGACATGTTGTCTACTACCATCTTCTCCGCAGTTTTATGATGTATATATCCTTGCTCTATAGCAAACCATGAAGTGGGCATATTTTTCTGACGGATGTAATTCTGCTTTGCAGCAGAGGGAGGTCAAAAGCTATTAGCAGATTGATCTAAAACCTCTAAGGGATGGTGTGGATTAAACAGCTTTCTTTTGCCAGTTATGTGGCCAGATTTGTGACCAATAAGTGTCCATGATGTTATGTCATGTTGAAAATTGTTGTTATTATTTTCATAAACGTTATGGTTTGTTGAAGATACTTACTGTTGAATGAACATCAGTGCTGATTGAGACTGTTCGGTCTACCTTCTACCTGGTCAAAAAACCAAACCATGTTGATGTTACGTAGCGATGTCATGAACAGGCCGTGTAAATACTTCAAGTAAAGCACAGTTTGAGTTCTCCTGGCTCAGGATTAAGATTCACTACCCACGAGTGCTTTCAAAAGCAGAGATTTAACGACCTTCAGAACTGCCAATTTTTCTTCTCATTCTTGATCAAGTTGGTCTGCTGTGAGCGTAGGAAGCTTTGTTTGCGTGAACCAGAATTATTGATGAACCATGTCTCCAATGAACTGAGAAAAGAGGACAGCATTCAACAACTGCCCAAAATTAAAAGCTTTGCAATTTAGGTACCGTTTGAAAACGTTTTATTTATTTTTTTTTTCAGTTTTGTAAGTTGAAGGAAAAAGTGTTTGGTACTCATTTTTTTTTCTTCAGTTTTAAAAATCAGTATTTAAACTGAGCCGTTAATGTCAGTTTTTTTTTTCTTCAGTTTTAAAAATCAGTATTTGAATTTTATTTTAAAACCACCACCCTCCCAGCGCCACTACCACCGCCCACTGTCGACCAACGTCGGTGATCGCAGCCGCAGGCCACCAGCCGCTGGTCGGCCAATGCTAGCGACCAGCGTCGGCGACAGGCAACCATCATTAAAGACCATTGTCGCCACCGACAGCTACCGCATGTGCCCCGGATAAATTTTTGGTGCGTTAATGTCAGATAAACAGATATCAGATAAATTCTTATAATTATCAGAAGATTTCAAAATGGTAAATCAAAGCACACACTAATAATTCTCAAAAATACATCAATATCTAGCACAGTGGCCCCAAGCCTCTGTACATTTCAAATTCTCCGACACAGTTTTTTCAAAATAAAACCTAAATGATAACAATTTGTCTCAACATTACACTCAAAATATCAGTACTAACTCTGGAACAAAGGTAGCTAACTCTTGATCACTCAGCTAGGCCTTCGATCCCAAAGTCCCACCTACTGATCACCTGAAAGGAAAAACAATAAGGGGATGAGTCAAATGCCCAGTAAGGTCGCTCGAGGACCAATCAAACGGAAACAAAAATATCTGAGAAACAAAATTTTGAAAGCATAAAAGTTCAAACATAACGGACATCAAACCAAATTTCGAATGTCAAAATATAACTGAATACGGAGACAGACACTAGAGAGCCATTCAGAAAGTGGTCACATACGTCAATACTGACATATGAGACCCATTCAGAAAGTAAGATCGCGATCTTTAGCTCAACTCTCCTGAGCTAGTTCGCGTTTCAATTCACGTAGGTAAGTCAGACTTAAGTCACATACACTGTGAGATGACTCATAAAATTATCAAAATAAAGATTTCAATTTAACACAATCAAATATCGAACATGTCAAACAATATACGTAGTTTACGAAATAAAGACAATCTTTAAAACGAACGATATCAATATCACAAATTCTAAGGTCAACGAATTCGACGGAAATTAACTCACACAAGTCGTAGCATTGAGAACAAGTTATTTATAGTGAAGCTCAAAGCAAAAGGGAGAAGAAGAATCACTTAACTCAATTCGGATTTAAAAAAGAAGCTAAGGGCTTACATGAGCGATTGGTCAATCACTGATTTGAATTTAAAAAATAAGCCCTTACCTTATCCAAGCCTTTGAGAAATACACTCCTTAAGCTCCACTTTAGAACTTTCAAACTTTCCAAACCTTCTTCTCTCTCTCTCTCTCTCTCTCTCAGGGGCGCAAAGGAAGAAGAAGTAGAAAACCCAAAAAGGCTAGAGAGGAAATAAGAGGATTATTTATATGGGACAAAACTTTTAAGTTTTCATTCGGCCGAAAATAATTTTTGGTCGACCGAAAATAGTTTTCATTCAACTGAATCCATTAGAGGTGAAAATGGTTTAAATATTTTTTTTTTCAATTCGATCAAAAATGAGTTTTCAGTCGAATTAAAACTTTTAATTCGACTTGATTTTTTTTTTTTGCATTCAACCGAAAATGAGTTTTAGATGGAATTAAAACTTTTAATTCGACCGAAAACTTCAGTAGCTCAATACGCACGAAAAAAAAATCTTTTCATTCGACAGAAAATGAGTTTTTGATCGAATTAAAACTTTTAATTCGACCGAAAACTTCAGATTCCAAACTTTAAAAAATCAAATAGTTTTGATTCGAATGAAACTACTTTCATTTGAAGCAAAACAATTATCCTTCGAAGTAAAGCCATTTTCTTTCGACCGAATCCTTCAGACTCCAAACTTTAAAATCAAACCATTTTTCTTAATTTTAACAAAAGAACACAAATGTTATTTATTCAAAAATATTAATTTCACATAGAAAAAGAAAATTTTAAGATATTATACCTCCCAGGCCACAGCCGACCACCGCCATGCCCTACCACTCATCACCACCAAAAGAAAAAGGGCTAATTACACCTATGTCCCTGAGGTTTGGGGCAATAATTACACGCGAGCGATACAAAGTTTCAAAATGTAACACTTATTGTCCATTGACAAACGGAATACAAAAATACTTAACGGTTTTGACAAAAAGACCTATTTGCCCCTATATGCCCTGTTGAAATCCTGATTTGCCCCTGGGAGGCAGAAAGCGGATGAAAGTCCACGATCGTGCGACAATTCTTTATTATCCCTTTTCTCTCTCTCTCTCCTCTCTCTCTTCGCTACCTGTCTGTTCATCTTGCTTCATCACCAAAAAAAACCCTAAAAACTGCTAGTTCGTGGAAGATTGAGGTCGTGGTTGACGTGAGAAGGCTGCGCAAGAAACAGGTTATCATTCACGAACCCATTTACAACCCAGTGTCGATCCTTTTCTTGAAATGTTAATACACTGTGTTTGGGTTTCTTTCCTGTAAAATGTTGGTCTTTTTAACACTCATTTTCTCGTAGATCAACACATCGTAGATGATTGCATGTTATGATATTCCACTACTCAGTTCGAATTTTAGGGTTTACAGTTTTCTCTGTCAATTTAAATGTATGTCTGTGATAGCATGCAAATGTAAAGTGTCTAGGGTTTTTTTTCTTGAGATATATCTTTAATTGAAAATGTAGTGGGTTGCATGTTATGTAGGTTAGTTGCTCGTCATGTATTTGTTGTATCTGTTTAGGTATAGTATCTTGCGGGAATAAAAATTGGGGGTTTTCTTTAAAAACCTTAATTAGTGACAAATGATGTTGTGTATTGTTGTTTATGCAGTCTTTAGCCCTTACATGTTAATCTATAGCCTTTACATATGTATTTAAATGTAGGAGTTTTTTCTTTTTTTGATCTTATACCAGGTTCAGTTATGGCTTCTCTTAGCCATGATCTTAGGGTGCATTATGATAACAAGTTTGAGTTCACTATACCCAATGTTGATCCAGATAGGTACAGTTACATAGAGCTATTAGAGGACATATGTAGTCTGGGACTTCAGGATGTTTTGAGCAATGTTAGTGTAATGTTTGCCATGAGTGCTTTGGTTGGTGGGACTGAGATGTGTATTGACATTGTAGATGATAGGAGAGTGAAAGTGATAGATGTTTATGTGTCTGCTGTGGGGGCAGTACCAGAAATAGTATATGAGACCCTACAAATTGGGGCTGCTCCTGAAGAAGAGTCTGGGGAAGCAGAAGATGATGTAGTTGTTATGCCCAGGGTGAGCAGTAATGAGGATAGGGTGGTGGAAACAGGGAACAGGGAGACCAGGGAGGAGGTTATAACTGAAACAGCTAACAGTGAACACAGGGAGGAGGATATAACTGAAACAGATAACAGAGATAAGGATACAACTGATACATCTAGCAAAAGAGATAAGGATACAACTGATACATCTAGCAGTAGTGAGGATGAAAGTGAAACAAGAGAAAGGGTGAGCAGTGAGGAGGAGAAGGAGGAAGAGGATAGTGATGAGGCAATGAGACAGGGAGGGCAGTGGTGAGGATGTAAATGAAACAGTGAGGGCAGTGGTGAGCAGTGAGGAGGAGAGTGATGAAACAGTGAGGACAGTGGTGAGGACAGTGAGGATGAGGATGTTAGCCTATGGGAAAGTGATGATCTAGATTCAAGTAGTGATGATGAGGTGTGGATGCATGGGGATGATATGCCTGACTATGAAGGGAGTGATGACTGTGAACCACAACATGACAGTGATTCTAGTGTTGATGTTGGGAAGGATAAAACTGAAAATTTGAGAGGAAAGGTCTTTGAAAAGGCAACTGCTGGGCCTATTTTATTTGAGGTAGGCCTGCTATTTGAGGATGTACATTCATTTAGAAGTGCATTGAAGGACTATGTGATACAAGAGGGGTTTAAGTTGGTCAGAGATAAGAGTGATTTTGTAAGAGTCAGTGGGCATTATGCAAGAGATAGCTGCCCTTGGAAAATTCATGCATCTGTATGCGCTGATAAAACAACATTCAAGATTAAGTCTATTGGACCAGCCCACACTTGTGTTAGAGAAGGCAGAATCCCAGAAGCTACATCACCTTGGATTGCTAACAAGCTCATAGATCTCATTAGATCAAATCCAGATATTAAAATTGCTGGTATGATGGCAGAAATGCAGAAGTATGGGGTGCAACCTAGTAGAATGCAGTTATATAGGGCCAAGAAAAGGGCATTAGATGAGATAGATGGAGGACATGCTGAGTCATATGCTAAGCTTCCAATGTATAAGGAGATGGTTAAGAGGACAAACCCTGAAGCAGTGTTGGAATTAGAATACAATAGGCCTGACCTCACAGTTCCACCTTCATTCAAAAGGATGTTTATCACCTTTCCTGCCATGATTGATGGATTCCTAAAGGGGTGTAGGCCATGGATAGGGTTTGATGGATGCCATCTAAAAGGAACATATGGGGGTGTACTGTTGGCTGCCATTTCCATCGATGGGAACAATGGCTTGTTTCCTGTAGCATTTGGCATTGTTGAGAGTGAGAACAAGGACAGTTGGGAGTTTTTCTTTGGCCATCTGAAGAACCAAATTGGAGAGGGCAGGGATGAGCAGCCTTGGACATTTATGACTGATAGGCAGAAGGGGTTAGGGGAAGCAATCAACCATATCTTCCCCAATGTCTACAATAGGCACTGTTGCAGGCATGTATATGCAAATTTCAAGGCTAAGCATCCTGGTTTGTTGTTGAGAAATAGCTTTTGGATGGCTGCTAGGGCTTATAATGCAAAAACATTTAAGTATGCAATGGAAAAAATAAAGGACCAAAGTAGGGCAGCTTATGATTGGCTTACTAACTTGCCATTGTCATCATGGACAAGGTTTGGATTTGATCCAATGGCAAGGTGTGATAGTATCACAAATAACATCACTGAGAGCTTCAACAGTTGGTTAGGGGACTTGAGGTATTTGCCCGTGTTGAGCTTGGTGGAGCAGCTAAGGAGTAAACTGATAGGCAGGTTTCACATGAGGTTGCAATTAGTATCAACTTGGGACACTGTTGTACCCCCAAGGATTTGGGCAAAGCTGAACAAGAATATAGAGGCAGGTAGAAAATGTACACTTCTAGTAACTGATGACAATGAATTTCAAGTAACTGAGTTTTGCATCAACTACATTGTTAATCTTGAGAGGATGAGTTGTGAATGTAAGGCATGGGATGTGAGTGGGATTCCTTGTAGGCATGCTGCTGCATGCATATCTTATAGAAGGGGTATGCTTAAAGATTTCTGTGATCCTTGCTTCCACAAGGACAAATTTTTGAAGGCATATGAAGGTATGATTCATCCTGTACCAGACATGAAGTTGTGGCCTGATATGGAAGTAACTCCTCCAACAGTTTTACCCCCACCTCTGAGAAGGCTCCCAGGCAGGCCTAGGAAAAATAGAAAAAGGCAAGCAGATGAACCAACACCAAGTCGAACCAAGTCAAGCACACTTAGGTGTTCACTGTGCAAGGAGCTTGGACATAACAGAAGGACATGCCAAAGAGCTCCTGTAAGGGCAAGGGTATGACTCTAACACCTACCAGTAGTCTCTGTATTTTTTTTTAACTTCTTCTTTCTAATGGTTTTTTTACATCATACACAACAGGCCACCAGTTCTGCTGCTGCTCCCTCAAGCTCCCAAGCTGCTGCTGCTCCTTCAAGCTCCCAAGCTGCTGCTCCTTCAATTTCCAGACCTTAGGGTTTCAGTTTAAATGTGACTTTTGTAAATGTGCTTAAGGTGTAAACTTTTGTGATTAGCAGTCTTTTTGGACATGACTGTAATGACTGTAATTGCTTAGGGATGCTAATTGTGCTTAGGGATGTTAATTACATTTGCATTGTTGTTGAAAGATGTCAAGATGAATTTAGGGATGTTATTTATATTGGATGAAAGATGTGTTTTGGACTTGACAGTCCTGTGCTATGAGTTGCATTGTTGTTGCAATGTTGGTTTGGGTATGACAATGAGAATGAGTTGTCATTTTGGAGTTAACTGTTACAGGTTTGGTAAGTTTTGGATATGGATGATACATGTTATTTTCAGTTTGGACATAAATGTTACACGACTCTATTGATATTTGGACATAACTGTTACAAAGATGTTGAAGTTTGGACATCTTTGTAATAATCACCATACAATATCTACTGTAAATACTTCTGTGCACATTTGTTGCAAACAACAAGTTACTTCACTAAATAAAAGGTTTGACATACACAAATTACTTCACTAAAGAAACAAGAACAACCATTACATAATAGTCATCAAATACTACAGCCCTAAACCGCCCAAACCCTACTACTTCACTCCAATGGCAATGGCCAATAAACACATCAAGAAGCAGCCTATCAAAGCCATTTTCAACAGTTTCATGATCTCTTCCAAGCTGTCAACCCTCATAACTAGTGGCCTATCATGCTCCGTTGAACCACCAAACTGACCCATGGCTTCAGGTACATTCTGGGTGCCAAGCTGGAGTTCAAGAAGGCCAAGATTGGTAGGATTGCACCATGCAAACATGTTGCACTCTCCGAATGGACATGTGTAGTACAGCTTATGTTGTTATTGTTGGACCATGAAACCCTAATCAAAGCCTTGTGTCCACAATTGCAATTTTTGTCCTCATAGTTCAGGTCACATGGTTGATTCGACCTCTTACGTCCAATACTTGAAGAAGACCTGGATATTGACATGAACAATCTGCAAATGAAAAGGATATAAGTGCTTAGGTAACAAACATGAAAAATCTGAAAAATACACTGGGGACTTTTAACAAACATCAGGTGTGCATATATACCAGTAGATATAGATGCATATATAACAGTAGATGTTTGGGGATTAACGAAGACAGCAAAGCCTAAATTTTGGTTGACAACCCTAATTTCGAAGTAAACCCAAAATTTGCCCTAAATTTGATAAACCCTAATTTCGTAACCCAAGGTTAGCTCAGTTTACCTTTAATCTGCTGCGGCTTTTGAATATCTTACTTTGCAATCACACTGAATCCAAGTTGTCCACCTTCGTGCTTAGTCCTTCAAGCAAATTTGCCTCAGTCGTTCATAGGATTCATTGTTCTTCTTTTGCAATCGCACATAATGTCCAAATTTCACCTTTCTGTCCATTTGTTTAATACCCACTTGAGTTAACAAGTACAATTTGAAATTGGAAGCGGGAAATGCCTGGCACGTGAGAAATTTTTTGCCTTATATTGTTTTATACAGTATAAGGGTAAAGTTGAGATTTTCAAAATACGTATTGATGACATCATAAAAAAAGTACATTTTTTGGACGAACCCTGACGGATGAACACGGGTGATACATTTGAAACACTTTTGGTCACGAAATGTTACATTTTGAAACTGTCCTTGACTGTAATTACCCATAACCTCAGGGACATAAGTGTAATTAGCCCAAAAAAAAACTGGATAATCACACCCTTTTGTTTTTGTAAAACCTAAAAACTAAACTAATTTTTATTTTTTTTAAAACAAAAAATCAAGAAGTGAAAAGTAATTTCAAGCAAACCCGAATAGTTACCTCTGCCTATTTTTTGGTTTAAGTTGCTTCAATACCTGTTGGCACTCTTGTAATGACTAGTTGCAGTTCATGTACTGCAATTTCAGTCGCATGGTCATATGATGTTCACGTTCCTGCAAAGCAATTGCAGGGACCGCCGTTAACATTAATGGAAGTGTTTTAACCTTAAGGAGCTTTAACACCTTCCTATTTTCCAGAATCCGTGCCTGGTATGGATTATGTGTCCCTTTTTTCTTTTTTGGGGTGGGGGGAGTAGGTTTGGAAGGACGAGGGCACAGATATATTGAATTGAATTTAAAGTCCCAGACATTTACATTCATGAAGAGAGCTGTGGTCCAAAGCCTTCCAAACTGTCATACACGAGCTATTCACATTGCTTCACAAACGTGCAGAAGCCTCGTAAAGCATTACTAAAATTCATAGAAAGGAAAAGGAAAAGGCCAAACAAGTCCTCAATTGATTTCTGCTTCTCTTTCGTCACAACTAGCATCTCCATGTGCAGCCTCGACTTGCTTATACGCTTTGGCAATCTCGTCGAGAGGAACCAGAGGGAAATGATTGAAGACGGAATAACCTTTGGCAGCCAACTCTGCAATCACCTTGTTATACTTCTCAGACAAGTGAGCAGCAGTGGGGACGACGATTTGTGCCACGGTATGGCAGGGTGGGATCTTGTTGACTACGTACCACATCTTTGCCGACTGGCTCAGGACCGACTGCTTGTACAATGAACCTGCATGGTGAATAGCTGCATGCGGGCCACCAACCAGGAATTCCTGCACAAGGTCTTGGGCTACTTGTGATGCCTTCTTCACCATAGACTGCGCTTGGCCAACAACCTGCTTGGCCAAAGGTGGAGCGTGCTCATCAAACTTAATTGTTGCTTCGTCTACCTGTAGTTGGCAACAGAATGTCAGTTAAGCTCCGACAAGGCTTGTTTTACAACCCTATAAAGTGCATTGGATTCATTCGGAACTGATATTTTGGTGAAAACGATACATGATGTATCCAAGCAAACTGGAAATTGTAACAGAGAGAAAGGAACCCTGAAGAATGTCCGTCCAATTAAAAGCATTACGACTGCCTACTGATCTAACTGCATTCTCAGAAGCAAAGCATGTGTCTGTTTCAAAAGTGAACACCATATAGTTAATGACGAATGATACTTGTCACAGCGCGTCCATACCAAAAATGCGCCGCGCAACACCATAGGATTATGGCCCATAATAGCAGCAGTATCAATGACAGGGAGAAATGTGGCCAGGTTAAGGTGAGACAACCACAAGGTGGTGAGTGAGAAAGAGGGAGAATAGACAGCTATAGGTAAGAAAGATCAGCGACACTGCATGAGATGAGGTACCATTAAACTAATTCATTTTCCACTAACTTGCAACGTGAAAGAGAGATACACGATCCGATTCAGATACAGCACAACCTAAACAAACTAAAATCCTCGCATAGAAGTACTTGCTTATTGTATCAAGGGGAATTCAAAGGGTTCATAAGTCGCAACAAAGCTCATTACATTAAGTCAGAAACTACAGCTATCTAAGGACGTCGAATCCAATCAGTTAAAGCAGAAATCTGCCAATTCCTCAAATTTATGCTTAATCCTTAACAAACAAACCCTCCGTTTCAAAAACTTTTGTTCCCATTAACCTTTCGCAAATTTCTAGAATATACTTGGAACATCTAACCCCGAGTTGAATTCAAAATGTAATTTATAGATCAAGTAAGTAAGGTTGGACGAATCAAACTAGGTCAAAGAACAACAAGCATAGCCAATATTACATCTTCAAGGAATCAAATGCCATAATATCACGGAAACATCACAGCCAGACATACTCAAAAGTCAAGTCCAAATTAAAAGTAATGTCCAAACGGCACAGGGTTCAATCTCAGATCCATCTGATCCAACAAAAAGCCGAGAGAAACGGTACCTTATTGTCGAGAAAAACAAGGACATCACCGGGAAGGCCCTTGAACTTGTCGTAAACGGGCCCAACGACATTAGTCACGGCGCTCTCCACATGTCCAACCGTAGACTTCAGTGGGCCGGAGTTCTGCTTGGCGCACTCGTACAGGTGCGACACGCACACCACCGCGTTCATCGCGATCATCCTCACAAACCCTAGGTGCTTCAGCTTCTCATCGCTCTTCTCGATCTCGACCTGCACAATAATCACACAGATCGACCGATCATCATCCAGTATTTCTCACAAGCGTCTATGTCTAAACCAAATTGCTGCGTCTCTCAGCGATAAGCCGACAACATGAAACGCTAAATAGGCGTGAAAATAGAGGTTCTGAACGCAAAAATAACCGCGATCCTTGATAAAAGTTTACACAGTACCTTGTCCGAAGCCATTTTCGAGTACTGGAATTCTGAATCTGGACTTGAAGATCTGATTGATGTTTGCAGTAACTGAAGTAATGAAGTCTGCAAAGGGTTTATGAAGAAGAATCGAGTACACGAGGGAGGTGAAAGGCATTTCTGGAGCTTTGCAGATCAATGGTGTGAGGGGAAGGCACGTGTCAGTGGTGGGTCCCGATAGATTCTTTGGGGCCAATCAGGAACGAGCTTGGGGCGTAATTGTCGAGGAGAAAGTAGAGGCTATAGGAAGGACACGTGGTAAGGTGGTTGCGATGTTGCGTTTCTTTTCAGAAAGAAGCATCTGGAAGCAATTTGTCCGTCCTAACAAATTATGATACTCTTTTAGGTGGGATTTAGGAAATAAATTACTCCCACTTTCACTAAAATATTGATCATAGTTTTTTGGTTGTCTTAAAAAAAAATTGATTACTTTTTAAATTAAGAAAGATTATATAGATATTTTTTTTATATTTATCATTCTTATATTTTTTATTCTATTTCTCTCTATATATTTAATTCTTTACTAATAAATTTTTCTCTCTCCTATCTCACTTTTTCCTTCCCTCTCTTTTTTTCTTTTTTGGAATAGAATGAAAAACTTGTAAATATAATTCATATCCTAAATAAGTGTGTGGGTAAAAGAAATGATCAATTAATATGGAAAGAATATGAGCTTCTCAAAATTCAACCAATGGCGAATGCATTGAATTCAAAAAAATGAATCTAAAGTACCTTTATACGATAATTTTGATGTACTTTTTCATTAATCTACAAATGATAAATTTTCATTAATCTACTAATGATAAATTTTCTTTTGAAATGTGAATATGCTTAGACGTAGTTTTTTTTTTGGAGTCAACGTACATATTTCAAACTTTTGTAGTTGGGCGTGTAAAATAATAATTGCACGTTTTACGTGAAACTTTTAATATGACCTATTAATGTGTACTTGTTGCTCACTATGGAAAATAAATGTGTTTATTCTTTAATTTAACAATATTTCAAAGAACAGCAGAGATGTACCAAAAAAATGCCGCTAAATTTTTTTTAACGATAAAAAATGATCATTATAAATTTCAGTAACAGCAACAAGACATATTTAGTGACAATCTTATGTCGTTAAATACTTTACAGCATCTCTGCTGTACAAAAAGAGATCTTGATCCTAAGCACTGATATTGTCATACTTACCCTTGTTGAACATCCAAGACACAGTGCAAAAATAGAAAGACCCTTAATCAGTTCCCTCTCATGGGGCATGAATAGCTTCCCTTGGATGCTCGGGGGGGGGGGGGGGGGGGGGGGGACTTCAACGACATATCCAATCTCAGTGAAAGGAAAGGAAGCCATGATCTGCTGGATTGCTCTCGGATTCAAAATTTCCGCGATAATATCAACCATTGCAGACTGGTTGATCTGGGCTGCTGTGGACCTAAACTAACCTGGACCGATGGGAGGAAGGGACTGGCGAACACTCAAAAACTACAGGATCGGGCTATAGCGAATTCAGAGTGGTGCATCAAATTCCCGAAAAATCAGGTGTACAACTTTCCTAGAATATCTTCTGATCACTGTCCTATTTTTGTGTGCTGTGCTGGTAGGTTTATTCACTCTAATAGTGCCAAACCTTTTATATTTGAGGTTGCGTGGACCACTCATGAAGGGTTTCCTGCTATTGTGCAAGAAGCTTGGAATCCTAACAATAACCACCAGAAGCTTAGTCAAAAAATTATGAACTTTAGGCTTCGTGCTCAGGACTGGAATAAGAAAATTTTTGGGAATATTTTTCAACAAAAAAATAGAATATGGTTAAGATTATTGAGTATTCAGGAAGCCTTAGCCAACCACTCTTCCCATAACCTTCAACTCCTTGAGAAGGAGCTTAAGATAGACTACCAGAACACCCTTTTCCAAGAGCAATTGCTTTGGTTTCAGAAATCCAGGATTAAGTCTTTGGAATTGGGAGACTGTAATACTAGATATTTCCACATGTCTACTGTGATAAGAAGGAAACGTAATAGTATAGAAACTCTTAAGAATGAACTTGGAGCTTGGATTACCAAACAGGAGGACCTTGTCAAATATATTCGTGACTATTTTCAATCCCTGTTTAGGAATGAAAACACTGATAACACTCAGATAAATGAGATCTACCAAGACATCAAATGCCCTAAGATTGATAATTTTGACTCTAGGATGTTAGGTGCCCTGTTAAATGATGAAGAGATACATAAGGCTTTTCTTAATATTAGTGCTTTTAAAGCCTCTGGTCCGGATGGCCTTAATGGTTTCTTTTTCCATAACTACTGGGAAGTTATGGGTCAGTCCTGCTGCAGTTTCATTAAGGATTGCTATAATAGTGGTATTATGCCTAAAGACAATAATTTAGCCTTTGTTACCCTTATCCCGAAAGTGGAGATCCCTCATGAGATCTCCTAATTCAGACCCATTAGCCTCCTTAATGTTACTTATAAAGCTGTGTCCAAGATCCTGGTGACTAGACTTAAACCCCTATTACACAAGATTATTGGCCCAGCCCAGTGTAGTTTCATTCCTAGGAGATCCACCATAGACAATACCATCATCACTCAAAAGATTATACATACCCTTAAGCATTCCAAAGGCAAGAGAGGAGGGTTGATCTTCAAAATAGACCTTGAGAAAGCTTATGCTAAGATGAGTTGGAGTTTCATAGAACAAACCTTGATCTCCTTTAATTTTCCTCCAAGTTGGATTAAAATTATTATGAGTTGCATTACGGGGGCCTCCATGTCTGTGCTTTGGAATGGCCAGCCCCTTCCCCCCATCACTCTTGGTAGGGGCTGAGACAAAGAGACCCCCTTTCTCCGTATATTTTTGCTATGTGTGTGGAAAAATTATCTCATATGATTCACCACTTAAATATATATAAAAAAAAATGTCTTGTGTCGCGTGCCTCTAAATCTGGTCCCTTCATATCGCATTTGTTATATGCTGATGACCTCATGTTGTTTTGCCATGATAGTAATTATAATTGTGATACTTTCATGCAGATTCTTAATGATTTTTGTTGTATGTCTGGTCAAAAGGTGAATTTTAAGAAGTCTAAATTGTATGTTTCCCCAAATGTTCCTAATCATAGGGCTAAGGAGATTAGCTTGAGATGTGGTATTCCCCTTACCTCTAATATTGGGGTTTATTTGGGTATTCCAATGGTGCATAACGAAGTTTCTAGACACTTATATGATGGGATCATTAATAAAATGCAAAACAAACTTGATGGTTGGAAAACTAAATTTTTATCCTTGGCTGGTAGAGCTACCCTCATACAATCTGTGACCTCTACTATGGCTAATCATGTTATGCAAGCCCAAATTTTGTCCAAGAAAATTACTGATGACATGGATAGGATAAATAGGAATTTTTTATGGGGAGACACTGAATCTGCTAGGAAGATCCACTTAGTTAAGTGGGATAGGGTCTGCCAGGCTAAAAAGCATGGGGGTATTAACATTAGGAAAGCTCAGCTCAATAACATTGCCATGACTTCCAAACTTAGTTGGAAAATGATTGTTAATGAAGACCATCTGTGGGTTAAGGTTATAAAGGCCAAATACTCAGCTTGCTGCAATCCTAAAAATTGGCCAAAGAAAAAGGGGGGATCTCACATATGGAGAAGCATTAGAGCCACTATACCTATCATGAATTGTGGTATTAAGTGGCATGTCAAAAATGGTAAGTCTATTTCCTTTTGGAAAGACTAGTGGACTGGAACTGGACCCCTTAATCCTGATCCTGATTCTGATACTAACATGACTGTGAATGATGTTATCTCCCATGATGAGGGCTGGAATGTCCAGGCCCTCGTTAGATACCTTCCCCAGCTCTGGAATCCAGGCTATTACTACCTTACACCTCCCCATATACCAACCTGAAGAGGACTCTCCTTTTTGGGGAGTGATGAAAAATGGTAAGTTCATTACTGCTAGTGCCTATAAAATTGCTTGCTCTTTGGATGTGCATATCACCTCTAATTCTGATTTTGATTGGATATGGAGCTCAAGATCCCCCCAAAATTTCAATTCTTTCTCTGGATTATCACCCATGGGAGACTTCTAACTAACGAACTGAGGGCTGTGAGGAATATTAGTCCTAGTGCTACCTGTAATAGATGCAACAAAGACCCGAAAAATATGGATCACACCCTTAAGAAGTGTCCCAAAGCTAAGAATCTTTGGACTAAGTTGTTTATCTCCAATGTGTTTGAGCAAGAGTTGGGATCAAATGCTATTGCTTGGATAAAAAAGAATTTGCAAATAGATAATAATTTGTGTTTCATGAATATCAATTGGAATTCTGTCTTTTTGGCTTGTTTTTGGTAGAATTGGAAGGAAAGGAACAAAGAGAGGATTGAAGGGACCACTTTTGAAGTTTGGCCAGCTTGGAAAAAAGTGCTAGAGCTGGCTAATGAACTTGATCTCATAACCAGTAAGCATTCTCTTCCACTCAGCAAATCAACTAATCCGATCAAATGGTTGATGCACTTTTCACGTACCCTCAAAATTAATACTGATGGATGTGCTAAAGGAAGCCATCAAGGAGGATATGGAGGAATTATACGAGATGACCAAGGACAATGGAAAGGTGGATTCTTAGGAAGTCTTCTAACTGATGATGGCCTGGAAGTGGAAGTATTTGGAATCTTCAAGGCTTTACAAGTTATTGAAAAACAACAACTTCACGGAGTAACGGTTGAAACGGATTCCCTGATGGCTCAACAGCTGATGACAGCCAAGGAGAATGAAGTTTTTCACCCTTTATTTAATATTTTGCACGACTGTTGCCTTTTGCTTATTGCGACACAATCTAGAATATTACATATATTTCGTGAGGGCAATTAATGTGCTGATATGCTAGCAAAAATAGGAAATAGGCAAGATGGGGCTTTTGTTTACCTCAACCAATGCCCTGTTGAAATACGATCACTACTGCTTGCAGATGTAAATAAGGTGAAATACCCACATACCTATGCTGTTTGAGTAAAATATTTTGTTCCTTTGTATCAAAAAAAATAAATATGAAACGCCTTCCTTCAATTATAAGATGGAAAAAAGTTCAATTTTGCCACTGTAAACGCATTTGCTATCTTAGTGTCTACCATAACGTGTTTGCCAAACACCACCTACACTTTACACAAATAGCAATAAGTTTACATGTTTGACTCTGGTCGTCACAAACCCTCCGCACATGTACAAACAAGCGACTAACTGCACGACACGTGCACGCACGCGCACATACATTCTATTAGAGTATTTTTTTTTATAAAATATCCCTTTTCATGTAATAATGGTCTTGAGAAAACGTTGGAGTTTTTAAGAGAAAAGTTTTGATATTTTTTAGTTTCACATTTCTTGCTAGTGAGAACAAGCAACAAGCTAACAGTAAAAGTAGCAACAAGTTTACATGTTTAGCTGGAGCTGTATCCACCCCTCCTAACTGAAAGCTGATTATAATTACTCAACAGTATGTAATCAGTCCTATTGCTTAGGGTTTGAATTGACATGCTTAACCTAATAAGATATCGGTCACCTTTTCGTCTTAGCTAACACAACTGAAACAGAATTGTGAAATTGCAAGATTGGCCTCAAAGCCATGACTTCTTGGCTTTCTGCAAGTGGTTTGAAGCCTTGCTATCAGATCCCACAATATGCCATATGTTTTCAGTAGTATATCAATATATCTAGTCTCTCCCATGCTTACACTGCTTAAAATTTAACCCTAAGACATGCGTAAACTCTTAAGGCACGCAGCTTTATAGCGTTATTGATCGAGTGTCCCTCTTTTATAAGCTAAAAGATGCAAGCATAACTGATTGTGCCTAAATAACCGAAAAAGAGACGAAGAATTATGAGATCAAATATATTCAATCTACTATATTGACGTCTAGTTCGCCATGGAAGTTTAAGAAAAAATTCCTTGAGCTTTAGGTTTCGGGAAGGCGTGAACTATATATCAAGTATCGTGTGAGAACCTTACTCTTAAGGCCCTAGCATAGGACTTGGAAGACAATGTTCTTGCTACGAATGTATTCAGCTAATACAAGTACAAGGATACCCCGCAGAATCACATTCCAAAAGCTTTTAGGAGTTTCAGGCAGCTTGAGATTTCTGGCGCTTCATATATTGAAGGATAGGCTCCTTAACCTGTGGGAGGACAATAACTGCTGTTAAAACCTCAATATATCGAAAATCAGAATGTGAGATCAGAAGAACAGATAAAAGGCATATTCTTAGGCAATACTTCAAACCCAGTGAGTTAACCAATAAAGTAAAAAGTCATGGTAGAAAATTGGAACCATACCATGCTTGCTTTCCTGCAACGCTTGTCTTGGGTAGACCTACTACAGATAACTGTGTCAACCTCATCACGGTGATTGTCTTTTCCATTAGCTCTGCCATTCTCAACCCCAGGTGCAAAACTCTCTCTTGAAGCTACTGGCTGCATAATTACGTACCATCGGAAACCTTGAGCTTTCAGTTACAGTAACTTTTTTTGATACCAAAAGGGAAACAGGACTAACCTGAGCATTGCTTGTGGGGGTGTTTCCATGATCCTTCATCTTCGAAACAGTCTGGTCACTCCTAAGAGAGCCGTTCTGATAGGTAACGGATCGGCCTTTTGTGCGTGTGATGTCAGAACCAATGGAGTGGAGTCCACCGCAGGTGGACATGTCCCTGTGGTTGCTCCCTGATAGCCATAAAGTATTCTTAGTTCAGTTGTTAGTGGTAAACTAGAGAGTAGAGGTCCACCAATTTGTTGTAGCACTGATGTACCTGTTGTCTGAATCTCTGGATGATTGGATTTGCCATGTGATTCTTTTATATCCGCATCCTGATAAATTTAATTGACCTTCAAAAGTTAAGTACAGCGATATCTGATGAAAATTCAACTATGCACCCAAAGAAAAAAGATAGTTGGTACCATAGCATTCATGTCCAACGCTTTCTGGACTTCCATTAGTTTTTTCTCAGTTAAATCTGAATGGATCACACGCTTGCCTGCGACAATCAGAGATAGAGAGAGTAATATTTACAGGCCATATTATGCCACGTATTAAGAGGGGAATTGTATTTTGATCACATATACCTAGTCTACGGTTGCTTGTGGTTTCAAGGAAACCATCTTGTGTCATTTTATCAATTAGCTTGCGCACGGTAGTCTGGTTGGCTCCTCCTTCAAGCTTACTCTGAAGCTTCGCAATGGTTATGTAGTTCATTGGGAGTGCATGGTACAATGCCTACAACGAGAATAAGAACTCAAACAACATTAGTACGTTACCATAATCCTTTTTCATCATCCAAAGAGATAAACTTCATGCATGATTTTTACCATCACATGAATTGACTAGAGAATCGACCAGTCAAACGATTATGTCAGTAAATAGGTGTAGTCCAGAGCTGCCATGGCCTTAAATAATAGACATTACAATCTAGTTTTACGTGTTTTTGTGTGATGATGTTAGTAGAAATAGATGAGTATCAATATAATATTGATAAACAGACAACTCCTGCCAGCTCAGGTTTGACCACCAATGGAGCAATATTACCAACTCACCTTCATGTACATATGATCCTCACCCTTGCTCTGCTGAGCTTTTTTGACAAATGGAACTAGTTGCCCATCCGCTTCTTCTTTCACAGCGTTGAATTCGTAGTCGGATTTCTGGCATTGTGATTTCGTTACATGCAAATGAAAATCAGCAATGATGACAAGATGGATAAGACAAATAAACCAAAATCAAGAGTAATAAGTAACCTTGTGTTTGTTGATGATGTAACTCTCCTTTCCAGTCTTCGATTTGGTTAGAAGACCTTCCTTGACAAGTTTTTCCACAATCTCTGAAACCAGGCAATAACGCTTTTATTTTTTAACGCATTAGATTTGCAGGAGTAGATGCCTTACTATGATAGCTGTAAAATTGACCGTGTTCTCCAATTACCTTCAATCAAAACCTGCAATTGACAAAAAAGTGATATCAAGATCAAAAGAATTGAAAAGTAAATAACAAGGATATTCAAGTAGCAAGTTGAAGCAAAATTATGTTTTATAACCGTTTAACCATATGAATTAGAAGTCTTTACCTCTGAGATGTCAGGGAAATTTGAGAGAACATCAGTGAGCTCAACAGTGTCGAGGTGGTGAGAATTCACCCAGTCCTTTATCCGGCCTAGTTGTTGCTCATCTTCAGCTGGATCCTGTGTATCATCTGCACATGGACAGCATTTAGTACTTCTCTGTAATTACTCTACTATATGATTTTTCATAACTAAGATGGTACCTTCATCAACCATGGATGTATCTTCTTGAACCCTTTGCTTGTCTGCAAAAGAGAAGTATCTTATTTAGAGCTCAAACTACGGAAAATATTCCAACAAGGCAGCGGAACGTAGGGATGGATATTTTACCTATTGGTGCGACTATGTAGTGATCATCTTCTGAATGACTGGCCTGTAAGTAGTTATTTTGACAAACAGTTAACGTAATATTTTAATAGCAAACCATTTTCAGATATTTCATCTTAGCATACTTGAGGGCCTGGGAGAAGAAGAAGAACAAGTAATGTGGCACTTCACCTCGCTGTCCGATGAATCATCATCTCTATCAACAGAATCAGCTCCCAAACTCACATCATCCTCAATCTCATCATTTTCATCCTCACAAGGATCAAGCACACTTTTAACCTGTTCAAGATCCCAATAGAGTGTTGTTTAATGTGTAGATGAGCCAGGGATTAAAGTATGTCATCACTCCTGCAATCTCCATCCCTTACCTTGAGAGCTAACACAAAATGCTTGCTGTTGACATTGCCAACCTCCATCTTCAAAGGATTTTTTGTCCATGGATTATAAGCTTCTTGTTCAGTGCAGCCTCTGAAAAATGGAGGCTCATAATCCACAGGCTGCAAGACCAAGAAGTCTGTTACTGTACTGTTGTTTGGTCGAATATAAAGCTAGAAGATAACCTACTCTTTTAGAGGAATTAGTGACTGATTTTAACAGCAAACATCCTAAAACATCCCGATAACGATTCTCTTTCTGTTAGATTTCAGATGCAACAGTGTAACGATAACAACAGAGCAGGCACACTTGTGAAATTTTTGAGAAAAAACATCAATTTTTGTCATCCTTGAACAAAGGGGAGAACTGGCAGACATAGATAAATCAAACATAACAACTACAACAACAAAAAGGTGAAACCTAGTTGATAAAGGCACTCACAGTCACATCATCATAATAGAGGAGTTTCATCAGTATAGTGCGCTGAAACGGTAGTACAACATTTGTTAGAGACTTTAATCATTATCAAGAGAAAAAGGCGAATCATGCAATGTATCTAGCAAAAAGTCTCAGCAGATATTACCTCCTCTGGCATCTTATCCAGAGTTCTCATCAACTGAATCAGTGTGCGAACCATTTTACAAGCAGAACTCCTGGGATCCCATTTCAGAATCAAAACAGCTTATTTCGTCTGAGTCATAATTGAGAGTCAAACCGACTTATTATGACATAAATACCTCATCTGATTGGGAGTAACTTCCGTTGTGGAGTCACACTTGAATGTTCCACCCTGCTTTTTATCCCCAGAGCGTTTGACATTCATCGAGACCTCTTGACTATCAGAATTGGAGTAGCTGAAAGAAACTGCAGGGAGGAGTTACTTTCAATACACTGAGACAACCTATATCCACTTTTTGCTAAAAAATCATTGGCTAATTTGACTGGAATGACAAGATTTTCTGGAAATCTTACAGGCATATTCCTCAATCAGTGGACCTTCTATAGCCTCACACACAGAGAACAGAAGTGTTTTCAAGTATTTCTTCTGCAGTGCATCATAAACACCTGCAAAACAAGGGAAACTTGTAAAGAATTCCAAAAAAGAAAGAAAAAGATAACAAAGTCTGATTCTCATCAAATTAATGAAATTCGAGTGCCTTTCTCCATCCAATCGATCAGTCTTCGTGATTCCGCATCCACAGGCATAAGCTTCTTGATCTTCATCTCTGTTTTGTAATTGAATCACGTGAAGTAATCAAAACTGAAATTTAAATTTCAGGTTGAAAGTTTGAACATTCTGTATGACAAATAGCTTACCTAGAGCTGGAACAGTCTTGTCATTGAAATACTTCTCAGGGAAAAGGCCTCTAATATAGCTAATATTGAATATAGCTATGCGTAGTAGGTTCCTTGTCTGGTTCAGGTGACAGCAAAGAGCAACAAATCAGCATTCAAGTATTAAGCAAATCATAGGAAATCAAGCTCATAAAGCATTATTATATGGCCACAGATATGTTAATCATCCTAGCTAGAATGCCTCTTAAGTTGCATTTCAATGACTAGAGCATGTAAAAAAAAATTGTTACAGAATTTTGGTCTACTGTTTAAGTGCATTGTGTAAGGAACAGAATCAACATAATTTGACACTTTTGACGGACAGTTGGACAAACAGAGATCTGAATAGTGGTGAATTCAACTAGAAGTTCTCAGTGACCTTAATCGTCATGCCAAAATGTTCAGTTCATCAGATCAACAGGTATGTTTGGTACGTAATGAATCAGATACTGACAATGAATCATAAAGTCGTTCATACTTCCATTTTCAACTAAATCTCCATTTAACTATAAAATTTCCATGCAAGGCTTCACCATACCAGCTTCACCTTTAAAAACCAGTAGTTGCATACTAATTTTGGAGAAAACTAGAACACTTACTGTCCACACACTGAATATCTCATATTTGATCTAGCATAATACAGCAGTAAAGGGCCGAACAAGTAAAACCATAAGTACATTCTCAATTGAGAGCTTAATATACCAGCTATCCCCTTGAAAACAAAATTCGTATCAATAGTTTTGAGAAAAAAAAACACTAAAAGAGTTTAGTGTAACTTCTTCAAAGTATAATAGGAAGTTTGATATGTATGTAAATAAAAAAAAACAGATCATTTCCACAAAAATAGATCTGAGGTCTGATACAACGCGCGTCAGTAGGTAAAATGATCTGAACTCGTCAATTCATAACTAAATTTTCATAGAAGAGATTAGTATTCCTGGTTGACCACGAGCAACCGATTGATTTCCACAAGAATTTCCAAAAACCAAATTTCACCAACTTGCGACAAATTCAAATACATCAGGTACTTGAAACTCTAAGATAATCACCGATCAATTTCCAAACACACGTCATTTGCAGACAAATCACAGTCAAATCTCACACCGGCACTTGCAGAAATTCTATCAACTACTGTAAAATATCATCCATCTAGTTGCAGTGAAATAACATCTTAGGTTGAATCTAATAAGCATCGACAGGTAAAATCACCTGAAATAGTGAAATGAGTAAGCAATTTTTCATTGAACAGTTTATTACTCCAAAAGATCCAAAGAGTACGTCAAAACATATAGCAGCTTTCCAGATGAAACCGTATACAATTCGATTTAGTACGAACTAATCGTTGAAACAGATACAATTTTCATCAAATAAAGCAGAAAATGATTGATCAAAACAAGAAGCTGATTAAAACGGTGGAGACGAATCGGTTGTTACCAGGAGCAGAGAGTCCTGCTCGGTGATCTCCGATTCCTTCACTTTCTGAGCAACAACCTGACCAAATAGAGAGAGATACAGTGAGATTGCAGTAAAATGATCGGCGGAAGTGTAGAGAAGTGTTTCTCAAGGAGATGGTCTCTGCTCACCATGTTTGCAGAATTGCAGTTAACAGTATGTGTTTGTGGATGTGTATGCGTGTGTTTGTGCGTGAACTCTGTGTGTGTGTGTGTGTGTTGTGTGTGAGAGAATGTGGAGTGTGAGCTGATAATTTGGAGGAAGTGTGGAAATGGCGGGAGGAGAAGTGGCGAGGAGCAGGGGGGATTTATAAAATGAGAACTGTAACCGTGGTTGGTTGAGAAAACCTCTCTGTGGTTAAAAGAGGGCAGGCAAACGTGAGGGAGGGCTGTGCGGATGCAGTTTGTGTCAAAGGCAGGGGCCCTTTCGGTCTATTCATAGTGTGACGTGGCTCTCTGTTACTTTGATATCATTTGATACCCAAGATATCTCTCTTTTTTTTTTTTTAAACAGTACTCGAATTATAAGAAAAAAAAATTCAACTCAATTGCGGGTGTCGCACAAACTCAAGTCCCTTTTGCCCTAAAGTCCCAAAGTAGGATGTACCGGAGGTCACCAACGTAGGTCATGGCCTTTTATGATCCGTCATTAATCCCGTCTAGATAAGTATCAAAATATATCTTGTATTGTGCTTATAATCGCGGCAACTAAAAGATAATAAGAGATCCATATCAATGGTCTCGGTCATTAAGAATGGTGTGATACATAATAAAATAACTTTCTTCCTCCTTAGCCTCACTTTTCATCATGCCAGCTCTTTTATTCAACGATTTTAAATGATCGGAATCAATGATCTAGAATTATGTAATATTTACTGTTTGACAAACTTTTCTGTTTACAACAAATGAACAATGTAGCACAAAAATCACCTCGAAGGGGCCTGAACTATTTACACGACTGAAACAACTTATTCTTGAATTTTTTTCATTTGGTTACCTTTTTCTCTTATAAAATACCATGACCAATATACTACAAAGCAGAGACAAAATTGATAAGCGCCGTTAGAAAGAAAGAGATAGATACTGAGAAACCAAGAAAACATAGCTCTGTTTGGTACATCTGAAAGTCATCCACGTATTCATTGACACAGGTGAATCCTGCCTTGTGGGGAGAAAGCTTCGGCTACCGAATTTGCAAATCATCATTGCCACACAAAAACCCTTCATGATATTCTTTGTAAAAAGGCTAAATTGCAAATAAATCTGAAGTTTATAACTTTTGACAACTGAAACTCTAAATCTTTTCATTTGGACAAGCAAAACTCTAACATCTTTAATTTAAAAACAATTAAATTCAAATATTTATGACCGTCAAAATTAAGTGGACAGCTGTATGTGCATCATTTTGACACATAATCAGTGAAATAATCTTTTGATCTTTATTTGTAATTGTACTTATACTTCTTAGAGGGTCACGTGCATACCAGTGACAGACATCCATCTGCTTAATTTAGATAGTCGTGCAATTTTGAGTCCGAATTAGTTTACACTAGAAACGCCGGGTTCTTAATACCCAAATTACACGCCAACTCTTTCAACCCTCAAGAAATTATTAGCAATTTAGCCT
This sequence comes from Escallonia herrerae, assembly GCA_033070095.1. Taxonomy (NCBI): domain Eukaryota; kingdom Viridiplantae; phylum Streptophyta; class Magnoliopsida; order Escalloniales; family Escalloniaceae; genus Escallonia; species Escallonia herrerae. The sequence goes on along the minus strand of JAVXUP010000047.1, from coordinate 785,160 downwards.
TGTAAATAAGACTTCATTGAATTAAAACGCAATAGAATTTGCGCTTCACAATATTCAAAAAAGAAATCAAAGACAAGTTGAGTATTGGCCAACATTCGTTTTCATGTTGTTCAAGAAAGAATCAACACCAGAAATAAGTGTTACAAACAGCAGAGCTGTCATTCCTATGCTGATAACCAGCAGTTGCCGTCAGTCAGTTTTTGGCTTTCGGTACACAACCTCTGAAGAAAATTATTAAATAGCTCACACATGATACACCCATTACTTCTTCCAGCCTGTTCTAACTTCAACTCTCCATTCGCCAGTCTTCTCAATTAAGGGCCTCATAATCCTAGAAGAAGGCCTAAGATGCACGACGACTAAATTTACACGTCCACGAACGCTCACCTTTCCAGAGGGTCTCCTGTATTAGAGCCTAAAGGGCAAACCGCCGCAGCAACTCTCTCGCGAAGGTTGAATCTCTTGGCAATCAGCGGCCGGACATCTTCAACTCCGACTAAGCTCTCCAAAAAGGGGAGTAGCAAAAGCAACTCCTTGTCTGAGCGGTCATCGAACCAGCTCTCAATTGGTATCCCATTGTCAACCTGGAACCCAAATGCCTGAAAATGAAAACCGTTAACATGGGAATAAAGCTGATCTATAACTTTCACAATATATCTCACAAACTTGCTAAAGTTTTCAGGTCTTGGATTCCACACATCAAAGAGAACATTTTTGAAAGAGCACAGAGGGCAAAATCGTTTCCATCAGTATTTGTGGTGCAGGATTGTCAACAACATAGATCTTTAGACACGTCAAGTCAAAGAACTTGATCCATGTTCCGTGCACAAAAAAAACATGGAGTTTCAAACGAAGAGCAAGAAGCATGACTTAGCAGTACCTGGGGAGAGTTGTCGATCATTACAACACGCGCTAAATCACGGCCGAGAATTGATAGATCTTTAAGGTAATTTCCCTCAACAAAAACACAAGACTCGCGATAAACCCGATGGCGAAACACCTTCCTCTTTGGATCCAGCACATTTAGAAGTTGCTCAGCATAAATGCTTTGGCTTGCAGTAAATATAATAATCTCAAAAAGGCCAGCTACCCTTTCCATAAAATCTTGAAGATGAGGACGGCATCGAACAAAGACTGTATGCACCATGAGGTTCAAATGCACAGAGAAGGTGAAATCTGCATCCTCACATGGCTCGAGAGTAGAATGCACCAGGGTCTCTGCCAAAATAAAGGAGATAACCACTTGATTTAATGATATAAGTGCGCAAGCCAGAGTTACATCAACAATCTCGACATCCACAAACTGATATTAAGGTGAATCAGAAATTCACCAGAGTAGGTAAAGCACGAGATAAGACATGGAAAGCTTAAAAGTAGTATATTCAAATAATATGCCTCTTGCCATGGGGGAATGGTCAGGTGCTCTGCCTTGTGCTCCTGCTTCCCACCAATGCCAAAAACATATTATACTATCCGAAAGAAGAGTAGCATTGATTAACACGGTAATTTTGCAACTTTGACTTGGTCCTTTCACGTTGACATTCTTCTAATGAAAAAGGAGACCATTCACGAATTACAGGTATTAAACCACCTCCTGACTACTTATGGCTGACGAGAGATACCAATGTCTTCCAAACCCAACAGAAGCCCGGATAACAGTGGAAATCACTGAAAATTAGCTTATCTAAATATCAACCTCAGAGTTATTGCAAGAAATTATAAATCAAAAGCAACCATGGCAGTTACTAGTCAGAAGATTTTAGCTCAAAGCCTCAAACCCATGGAATAGTTATTCACCTAACAGGAAAAGGGAACCAACATTAAGAGAATTTCTATTATGCTTACCATCCAAGTCTAAAACAAGAGTAGTTGGCGGACAACTCCGTGTCTGTTTAGGTAGTAGCACACGGCGGAAAGTTGGAACAACTGACGACAATTCTGGTAAGTTCTTTATGAAAAAATATGGATCGAAATCATCAAATTCTTCACATTCATCTTCTTCCATACACACATCAGTTGATATATGATCATGGTTGTACTCGTCTACACATTCCAACTTCGAGTTTTTCATGGTAAGATATATAGCCGATACTTCAGATGACAGACCCCCTCCTACATCTGCATTTATAGGAGTTCATAGCATTAGTACCAGCAATATAATTCAACAGCACCTTGTACTTTCCACATGAATTACTCGCATTTATTCGCATTACCAGGGCATGTAAGATTCATTAAAGAAATTGTGTCCTCCTTGGAATCATTAATATCATGGATTACTTGACTGTTTTGCAGATCAACTTGCAAGTTCTCTTTTCCATTGTCATGAAACTGATGGTCCCCATTCTGGAAGAATTTGATAAAATCGGCTGTGGCGAAAGTGATGGAAGCATGGAATAGAAGATATAATCAGGACAAAGTAAATTGCTTCAGAGCAAAAGCACAGAAGAGCAACAAGAAATTGGAAAAAAGGGAAACCAATTCCATTAGTTACCTCCACTGGCAATTTCCGCCCCAGCAACCCTAGAAATGTGAAAGGCCGGAGAGAATATAGTTTCCATCATGCAATGAGCAGTTCCATCATCACAATCCTAAAGTATCAGCATTCAATCATACATCATATTCTTGGTATCGTTTATACTAACATTTATGAAGCTCACTGCATACCAAATTCTGAACACTAATACATTAAGTGGTGATTTTGCACATATTGCCACAACAACCCACTAACGCTATCAGTCCGATATACAATCAGCCTGGATAAACAGTTTAACATTGAATACTATCTAGATGCCAGGTACATCTCTTCAACCAAGGGACTTCCAGATTCAGATTAACAAATAGTTAGTAGGTATGGCAATCTTTCGCCTAGGCAAGGATAGCAGGAAGGAGCAGTCACTATGCAGAATCAAAAGTAGTTGAGCTCTAACAACATAGAAGAAACTCAACAGTCATAGGCAACTTGCTCGTCGACAATGAAATCATCTAGCTACAAGAGATATTGCGCTCCAAAGAATTAGCACATTTGTTCTTACTTGTTATTGGTTTGATCTGGACAAATAGATTTCAAAAGACACGAAACAAACTTTGAAATCAGTTACTTGTGGAAAAAAGAGTAGGGTAACAGTTACAAGAGCAGGGAGTTTTTCATGGTCGAGCTTACCTACACCCTTAGGAGCAACCCACTTTTCAAACCCTGTGAAATTACAATATTTTGGCTTCCCTAAAGTGCAAGGGCCTAACATTAGGAAACTCGCCCAAGTTTTAAGTCACTTCTACATCCTGCAGCCTATGCCCTGTAGTTTATGCACATGGCACAAGACACATCATAACTTCAACTAAATTCTTGTCAGGAAGACCATTGAAACCCCCTGCTCATGCTACCAAAATAACATATACGTACATAAAATGGAGAAACAGATGCAAAAAGGCCAGCCCCAGAACTCATGTCTCCCTCCATTGCAAGCTATGGGGTGGGTACCACAATTCATTTCATATTAACATGCGATATAAATTGTGGTCTCCAGCTCACTTCAACAAGGTTTCTTTGAGGAAAGTTTATCCAGAACCGATTCCGATTCTTTTTATTCTCGTATCTCGAGTTTAAAGAGCCTGAAAATTTTACCATCTCCTTCTTTTCAGATTGTACAATAACAAAGACCATAATATCGAAAATTGGTGTTTATTCTATAAGCCAAATATGAAGTCTTGGAGCCAAAAACAGGTAGCATTTCTACCAATTGCTTTCTAAACTATCTCAGCCGTCCCTTCATATTGTTGCATATTACATAGTGGAAGACTATTCTAACGCAATCAAGTGCCACTGACATCAATCGACATAAGCACGACATTGTAATATAATCTTCAGAACTTTGCATTTGAAGGAGTTGGTGCAAGCCAATCGCACAAAGAATCTAGTTTCAAGGAGTTCAATGCCTTCATTGACTCGTTATGCATTGTGTTGCCTAGGAGATTCCTTAACATGCAATGCGAAATTAAGCAAAACAGAAACATTTACCAAGCTGAGGAAGCTAGAAGAAAGCATAACAAGAAAAACATGGCTAGAACTAGTGAAAATAAAAGCTTACTTGCTAGAAATATATCAGAGAACATGACTTTAGATAGGCGATGGAAGGAAAGGTTTCCTGTACCATTCCCCAGTTAGATTGAGACAAGGATTTGATTAAGTTGAGTTGGGTTGGGTTTTTTCCTAGTAACTATAAAATATGACCACAGATACACGGACTATGATACATGTTCCCTTTAAGCTACATAAGATACATAGAACTTTGTGTTTCTTAAGGAGCATGAAAATGAAACTATTAATAAACAAATTATTTGGCAAATGAAATTGGAGTGCAGTTAGCTGGAAAGGCTGGAAACAAACTAGAAGGGAAATCAATGCCGAAAGAGTATATAATTACTTTAGGATCCAGCGCGGCATTATCCATAGACTGATTAGCATCATGCTCCAAAGACATAGCGGAAGTTTCATCATCCAACATTCCATATCTGGAATTTAAGTTTGCTGCAGTATCATGATCCGTACTTTTTTTGGGTTGAGCGCCAGCTGAAAGTAGCATCACGAGGATTGCACACGTAAGTCTACCTTTGTATACATCAATATAAGAAAATGATCTTGTCAAACTGATGCCTAGCAAACAAAAAATATGATGAAGGTGGCAGATGATATAAATCCGTCATGCGCAGGTTGTAAGCCAATATCTTCATGGTGTGATCAGCAAATAAGCACAGACACCAGATGAATAGGGAAACACGCCATGATAATAAAAGTAAATGAACATGTGAACCAACATTACATGTTCTATCCAAGTGCCCCTCAGAACCAGCCAAACCCAAGTTTATTCCATATTCACCTCGGATAATATCAAGGATAAATCTGGAAGCAATAAGCCCTACAATAGGCTTCATAAACCGCTGAACACAACAAACTGATACCTGGCACAAAGTTTCATAAACCCCTGAACACAACTAACTGATAACCGGCACAAAGTGGTAACATATAAAGCCCTTAAGATCACTCTTCAAGTCAAAGAAGTGCCCACAAAATATAGAGAATACAGCATATATGTATGTAACCGCAATACAACAACTACTGGCTGATATCATGGTCACTACAACTTTTGGGTGAATCATTGTACAACCATTAAATTAGCTTTCACGTCAAGGAGGGAATAACATAGTTAGTTACAATCCTCATGAGTGATGTCTCCTAAATCATTCTACATATATAAGCCACCTTATAGTGATTTCAGTCGAGTATCCTGCAATTACAAAGTGGGATACACATTACAATGATCAGAGCTATAAAGTCGAACAACATAATTAAAATATTCACTTACAAAATCTTTGCTTTCTAGTAGAAGAAGTTATCAAGTCCGTAACTTTCTTCTCTTGAATTTGCACATCTCCCGACACCTTCTTCTGACCCCTTGAAGCCTTTGGTCTGACAGGTCCACGAGAAGAACTTCTTCCGCTCACCTTTTTCTTGGTTTGCATCTCCAAGTTGGGGAAGGATATCCAAGTTAGATGCTCACTAGATTATGCGCTTCAGAACACTATAGAAACAGAGTTCTACAGTCCCCTTTCTGGAATGCCTGTGCTTAATACAGTTCAATACCACCTTCAAGCTAAAGGGCATTACGCTACACAATCAACCAGCAGGGTATCATATCACCACCTTCAAGCTTGAAAGTTTTGATACAATAAAAGAAATCAGTAAACATGTACTCTTGAATAGCAACCATCTTGTTATATTCTGCAAAGTATAGCTATGACAAATCAATAAGGGTGGGTGATCAAATAAAGAAACATGGGTAAAAAAGCAAGTCAGTGTGCGTGCAACGTCTGACAATATACAGGAACGCTTGCCAACACATTTATTAGGTATATAAACAGTTAAAATCACCAACAATAATACCTTGGAAGACTTAAATCGCCACCATCAAACTCAAACGGCAAATACAAAAACATTTTGATGCCCGTACTACGGAGAAGTTGCTGATGCAGAGTGAGAAGCTAAGAAGCACGGACTCGGGTGCGGGTGCGGATACGCGGATACGACATTTTTAAAAATTTTAGGATACGGGTGCGGCGGGGATACGGCATATTTTATAAATTATATATGCTTAGTATTTAATTTTTAAATAATTTAAATCTTAATAATCATAATATATGTGTTTGATATATGTGAAAAGATATTAATATTCTAACCAAAGTAGTGAGTTTTTAAGTTTAATGGGTTCTTTTGTAAATTTTAAAACTTTCGACCAAATTAGTTAAGTTTAATGGGTTGTTCTATAAATATTAAAATTTTAAAACTGAACATAATAAAGACTTTATGTGGTATCACTTCTATTTTTATGAAATAGTGGGGTTGATTTATATAATAACTTAACATTGGGGTCCTTACATAATATAACAAAACTAATGTCCTTAAATAATATGTAAATAATATAACATAACAACAAGAAAAGTCAGCAGAAGAAGAAGAAGAAGAGAAGAAGCACATCGAAGCAGTGGCGACTCTGAAGCAGGCGCAAGGCGCTCGCCGCTGCCGCAGTGGGTCGCCGGGACTCGGCGCACGGGGACGCCGCAGTGGGTCGCCGGTAAGTCCCCTCCTCCTCCTCCTCCTCCTTCTTCTCTCCAGTGTCTCCTCTCAGATTTCCGGTAGCCGCCGGAGTTCCCCATGGTCGCCGGAGTTTCCGATGGTCGCCGGTGGTGACAGATCTGAGCCGATACGCACCCGATCCGCACCCGGGATTTAAGAAATTAAAAAAATAAAAAAAAATGGTGGACACGCACCTGACACGCACCGGTGCCGCACCCGAGGCGCACCCGCACCCGACGCGTATCCGGTGCCGGTGCTTCACCCTAAGTGCCGCACCGGTGCTTCATAGGTGATAAGATATGACATAGAAAGTACATATTTCCAAAAGAAAGTGTGACATGAAGACATCATGACTCAGAACTAGATTCAGTTCAAGTATAACTGTCTTAAGGCTGTATAATCCAGGTGTCCCCTCATATAACGGAAAGGATATCATGTACGATAAGTGTGCGTGTGGTTCTGATTCCTATGCCTCTGAATCTACGTTTCAAGCTCCAGTTATAATCTGTTACTGAAACAGAGCATGAGGTCCTCTCCCCATCCCTTACTGCACCCATATTTCAACACACAACAGTAATATTATTAACCTGTCTAAAGAACTCTGGGCATTCCCTTCAGTTAGAACTTCTAGGTTTTTCCAGCTGACAGGTTAATAATATTACTGAATGGAATATTTTCCCTTCAGTAAAGTTCATACAGCTCTGTGCACATAAATATTTTCCCTTCTTGTGTTAGGTTTGCAAATTTCAGCTATTGCAAAAAAGGACTGGATACATCAACACAGGGTGCCCTTCTGCATCTTTCGGTGCGATGACTTGGATTTCCTCCCCAATATGATCCAAGATTCATATAATCAATCTGGCCTGACACAGGACTCAATCCATTAGAAGCTCGACAGTCGATTACACAAGTCAAAGCAAGATCAATTGATTACACAGCCCCTAAAATAAACCTCTCGTTGGACTAATCTGACTATAGCAGGCGCGTTCAAACCCTCCCTGCTAAATATACCTCCAGTAAACATCATCTAACGAACTTGTCCCTATCTCCCCATATGAGACCCCAAGCCTAACATTTAAACACTTGGCTACCAAATCTGCACTCAGCAAATCCTCTTCTCTACGGTCCTCCGCTACACAACTCGAAAATTAACTCATCAATTAACTATTTATAAAAGTACGCTCACACACACATTTGCAATTGAAACAAACAATGTGAAGGATACAGTACGTCAATGACCAAGCTTTTGCAGCTCAGTCAAAAGCTCAGTGAAGCCTTTTACAAACTCAAATCAAGCACATGCAGCAGCACAAAGTCCAACAATTCAAGTACACTCGATCAAAATTTTCAAGCTCTATCACCACAGAACAACAATTACTAGCAACATGGATGGACCAAAACAAAACCCTAAAACTCTATTCACAGAAGCACTTGACAAATAACAAATCAAAGCCACAAATTAGACTAAAAGCAAGTTCAAAGGTACAAACCTGACCCGAAACCAATCCCCAGAAGATCACAACGGCAAAAAGATAAAACTAGCTCCACCTGCAAAGTACCAGCAAATTCAGCCATCGAAGACTAAACGAGTAATTTGAAAACCGTTACACTGAAATTATAGGGTTCTTTTACCAGCAAAAGTTGGGTGCTCGGAGGATTTTCCCTCCAAACGAATGAAAAAAATGAAAAGAGAGGGAAAAGGGTCTGTGAGGAATCGGAATTTTATTTTGTTTGTCAGAAGAAAATTGAAATTTTGTTGGGAAAATTTTTTGAGCTCTTTTCATCTGTAAGTATAAGTATTGTCTTAACAGAGGTCACTTGGTTCCCCACTCGCGCCTTTTGACGTGTATGAAAACTTGCTTTTTTCAGCTGACATCTGTATCCCCTTGGCATTTGTAGAAGCGAGTGGGGTACAAATGTGAGCGGAGCGTGTTGGGTTTAGTGAGGCTGCAAAATTAGGAAATTGTGTTCTTTTTCTTTAATTTTTGTTCGTTCCTTTGTCTTGATTTAATTTGAATATATGGGTAAACTTTCCACTTTTAGAGTTTACAAATTCAATTCCTTTTTAATTCTAGATTTTAAACTTGATCAAAAGAAATTTTAAACCCAACAGTTAGTTTTCACACAATAAATTTATTTCTCGTTGCATGCAACGAGAAATAGACATGACGTACCAAAAAATTAGTACATAATTAGTTTTTTATTTCAATAATTCTCTTCTCGACAAATTATAAACATAAAATTTGTCTTTTAAACAGTTATAATTTTTTCAAGGTGAACTTCTTTCTTCCCAAACTAAGGGTTCGTTTGACAAATTTTTTTTTTTGGTTTTCAGTTTTTAAAGAGCAGCTTAATTTTATTTTTTTTACAAAAACAAGTGGGTGTTTGATAACCTTTTTTTTTTTTGAGTTTTTTTTTTTGTGTTTGGTAACCCTTTTTATTTTGACTTTTTTTTTGGGTGGTTTGCGGTGGCGGTGGTGGTGGTGGGGCGTAGCGGTGGTCGACAGTGGTGGTGGCCGGCGGTGGCTGCTGGAGGTGGCCGCCGGCGGTGGCTGCCGACAGTCGCCGGTGGCTGCTGGCGGTGGTCGGAGGTGGCGCCGACAGTCGCCGGTGGCTGCCGGCGGGCGGAGGTGGCTGCCGGCGGTGGTCGCCGGCCGCCGGAGGTGGCTGTCGGCGGCCGGCGGTGGTGGCCGGCGGGCGGAGGTGGGTGCCGGCGGTGGGAGGGTGTTGGTGGTGGTCTCCAAAAAAAAAAACCAGTTTCTGGAGTTTTTTTTTTACTCTGCAGTTTAAAAACTGGTTTTTTAAATTGGAGAAGGAAAAAAAAATGGTTACCAAACGCATTTTTTTTTTCAGTTTCCAAAACTGGAAAAAAAAAGTTGCGTCAAACGTGGCCTAAGTTATCCTTCTATTAATATAAAGAACTAAAAGAATTATTGATCAATGATAATTAATGACATCTTACTTGTGTTTTGCTCTTGAATGACTGTTTTCAGTAAATGACTCGTTCGGGAATAGCTTAAATCATAAGGTGTTAACAAGCGCATCTCAAGTTTCGAGAAAACTATTGAATATCTGACAATTATTTTCCCTTTGAGAAGATGATCGTACAAAAAGGGTAAAAAATAATAATGTAATAAAAATTGTCACTTTTGCTAACCAGCAGGAGTACATTTTCTGAATTTATTCAAACTTCGAGCGGCCTCGTGGGGGGAATCTGAAAATGTTCAGCGGCGAGATGTACGGAATCCAAATTTTGAATTTGAGGGGTATCCAATGTGTAGCGCGTGGAGGAACAGACAAATCAAATATCTAAATTTGGACGGGCTCGGGGCTGGGCCAATCAGCCCAGTAGGGATGGGCCGTAAACAAGAATTTCAAGCACGGAAGCTCATTTAAGGCATACTTGTTTCGGTTCTTTCTTCGGCAACTTGGTTTCACATAAGCCCAAGAAATCCAATCATAATTAGCCCATGATAGTTGGGCCTCTGGATAATCAGCCCATGAAAGTTGGGCCTCCATAGTGGGGTCAGCCTCTGGCCATTAGAACCTTTTGAGGCCTGTAGGTTGTGTAGATTGTTGTCAAATAGTAAATTCAGTGATATTTATGTTGATACTATCGATGATAATTCTTAGCAACACCAGATAAAAGTCATTAAAAAGATATTACGACATAGTTTTTATTTCTGTTTTCATAAAACTAGGTAGCCACCAAAAAATTTCCTTTCTAAAGTTTGTTCAAATGTAACACCCTTCGTGGCCTAAAAAATAAAAACTGGCACACCGTTTATGTGGCACTAATTACAAAAGCGTTTCTAGAATTAGCATTATTTGAATCGTAATATTGCCTTTAATGTCTTGAACCGTTAAAAATCATGTAAACAATCTGCAAATGAACCTCCCGACTTAACCCGGATGCAGTTCTGGAGATTGCATGCGTGAAACCCGCTAGATATTTGACTGAATTTTCATGTAAAATCCCCTGAAGAAACTAGGTAAGACCATGATAGAGATGGCACCATTTCAACTAGATAGCACGCAGGGCATTCTAAGAAGGATATGAAAGAAGCAAGTTCTGCAATTAGCACTTGGTAAGTTCGATGTATTCATTCCAATTTGTGGATTTATACCGTACAAGTATTTTCAAATTAAAGTTAATAAATTTCCTCCGATTCATATTTTCTTATTATACAGAACATCATAAAATTGAGTTAACTAATTAGAATCGGTAATTTAGAACGTCCAGAAACAATTTTTCTTGTCAAGCTGATACACGTCATGTTGTTGGAACTGAATTCCATGCTTTTTACACTTGCCTCTGGCTTGCAGAGGCTTACAGGAATCACAAAACAACCTTTTATATCACACAAGTTTACGGCTCACCTAGGCTTTGTTTGGATATCATTTTCGTTGATTTTGTTTTTATGTTTTTGAATTTGTTGAAAAGATTTCATTTTGAAAATTTATCCGGTTGACTGCACGACAAGCCAGTGGTTTCTTCATTTCTAGAGAGAGCTTCAAGCACTCTGAAAGATCTACCGGCTCAGCCGGAAGCCATTGAAATCGATGGATCAGTTGAGCAAGCCACAAATGCACCGTGGCCAACCCTAACGCCTTGCCGGGACAGACCCTGCGACCTGACCCAAACGGTGCGAGCCTCAGATCCGAGCCCGCGACCGAAAAATCCTCCTCAGTGAACCGCTCGGGCCTGAAGGCCCACGGGTCTTTCCATATGGACGGGTCGTGTGTTATGGCCCACATGTTGACCATTGCCGTCGTGCCAGCTGGGATGAGGAATTTGCCCACGTGGACGTCGTTGACAGCGAGGCGGGCCCACGAGAGTAATGGGCCCGGAGGGTGCAATCTGAGGACCTCTTTGACTATGGCTTGGAGGTAAGGCAGGTAAGGCAGGTTTGGCACGTCGGAATCTTGCACGTGCCTGTTGCGGCCGACGCACGAGTCAATCTCTTGCTGGGCTTTTGCTTGGATGTCTGGGTGCAAAGCCATTCTGGCCAGGATCCATTCAAGGAGGATGGCAACTGTATCTGTTCCTCTGAATACCATCTCCTGCATCAAATCACATCACAAGCAACCAAAATTAGTTTACTAATCAGGCTTCAGGCCCAGTTTGGTCAGTGAAGCCTCCGAAAATTAAGCAAAACTCCAAACTTCTTATAAAAATCTACTATTTATATCTTTTCTACGTAGTTTGAAAGAAAGACGGTTGCTCAGTAACCCAAGCCCAAGCAAACTATAACCGCTGTTTATGCTGAGGGGAGTTATAGCACCTTTTTGACACATGCATGAATAATATGTTCCAAGTGTTACAGGCATGTAGCCATGTCACCTTTGACACATGCATGAATAATTAACTGTCGTGCAGTAATTTTCGTCTCTTTAACTATTCTTTTGCCTCGTAGTGTCAGTTTCAAGTATTGCGGGCAGGTCACACAAACAATTCGAACTCAATACTTGGCTGTCATGCAATAATTTTTCGTCTCTTAACTACTGTATTATATTGACGCATACGACCAGTTTTCTTTCCTCATTTCTATTGACAATGAAGTAAAAATCTTCATTGTTTAAGACATGGCACCGTGCACTGCAATTTGCAACCTTAAACACGGTCTTAACTTCACTAAAAAGGTTCTGCATGACGAGAACTTTCAAGGATATCTACGGCAAGATCATTGTCAAAAGTTCATAGCAAGGGAAAAAACAAGTTTATAAGTGTGTGTTAATTATTCATGTATTAACATACTTAATGCATGCACTTTGTGTTAGTAGCTTAGGGGTGCTATTTTTAGCAATCTTCATGCTGTGTGTGTGAGGGAGGGGGAGTTTACCCACAAAACGGCCACCATATCTGCATCAGAAAGTTGATCCTCTTGAGGCAAAGAAAGCAAGACACTAAGAAAGTCAGTCTTGCCAGAGAACTCTCCACCTCTTCTCCTTTCTTCTATAATCCGTCTCACATGATCACTGACCTTAAGTGCTAGTCTATGACACTTCCTCTTGACTCCATAAAAGTCCAAAAACCCTAATAAAGGAAAATAATCACCCCAATGAAACTTTGTTATCAACTCATACCCCTCATTCACCATGAAACCTAGCTCCAATCCCTCTAACCCTAAACAACTCCCATACACACTCTCCAGAACATTACTCAGAGAACCATTTTGCAGTATCCCTCTAATCTTCACTACCCCTCTCTCACTCATCTCTTTCCGCACTCCAGCAATCATGTTATCGACTACATGTTGTCGAACGCCCTCGAGGCTCGAAATTCTCCTGGGGGAGCGCCAATAGGCGCCAGAGGGAGCAAATCCAATGGCACGCTCGAACATCAGGAGCCGGGCTGATTCCTTCGTGGGACGGTCCGAAAACGAGCTCCCGCACAGGATTTCCTTAGCCGTGTCGGGATCACTGCTGATGATCACGCGGGTCGCGCCGAGACTGAATGCCATGAGACGCGTTGCGCCCAAGGAACAAGCCATAGCGGCTAGTTTTCGGTGAGCATGGCTGCCCATCTGTGGTAAGGTCCCCAAGAAAGGCCAACCGATGGGACCACGAAGCTTTGATGGGGTTTTCTGGTGATAGTTTCTCCATGCAAAACCTCCTGGAGTCAACCAGAGGTTTAGGAAGAAAGGCAACAGAGACAACAGTAGTAGTACAAGAGTGAGAGGATAAGTGGCTTTCAACCACAGGATTAGGAGAACTAGGCTTGCCAACGTAAACAGCTTCATTTGGAAAATCAAAAAGTGGCGAGTAATATTGGTGGAAAGAGGCGCGTACTTGTTTGTCCTGAGAGGATTGCATGAGGAGGAGGTTGGTATATATAGACCATACCACGTTGAACGTGATCTGAGATATGGGCATGATACACATCTAGAATTCTGTATTTTAAAATGTCTACAGAGGTAGAGGAGATTAGATCAGTCAAAAAAACTCATTTGCTTTTTGTACAAGATCACAAGTTTGAGTACATAAAGAAAAATATTTTGAGGTTATTAGTTTTATTCAGAAAAGAAAGTCGAAATGTGAAAAAAAAAAATTAAGCGGAAGCAAAATTATTGACAAAGTCTATATGGGTCCAGACAATTCCCACAAACCTGGATATTCATGGACAATTTCCTAGGGGTCTTACTATTGCTGCAGGTTTAACCATTCCATATTTTGGGCCCTTAATTTTCCTGAAAGAAAAACATGGAGATTTGAAACTAATTGAGTCTAAATAGTCGAAAACACAGGAGGGGCAATATTTAATCTTCTTTCTATTTTTTGAGAAGAGATACTTAAACTGTACTTTCAGCACTTGGACTCCATACTGAAGCAATTATATAACAACATTAGAGACGAGTAAACGTCAAATAGCTAATAGTGAAGCTCGACACCTCAATTGACTTTGTTATGTTTCATACACGGGGATTTTCTTTTGCCTAGAAAATAGTTAGGATGCAAACAGCTTTTTGTTTAGCCAGTGGACGTATTAAAAAATGGGGCTGTGGCTCCACCAGCATGTCTGGCTGGGCTTGCTAATTAATCATGCTGATAGAACATCCGTACGCTGATTCACACCTGCACTAGTAGCTAAACATGGTCCTGGATCCTCTAAATATGAAATCAACTGTGCAAATTGAATGGTTGCATCACAGCGAAGCAATGACACACTCCTCGCTACCATATCCAATGACAGGCCTGCCGGGTACAGGGTATGCCAATGTCACCTCTTTTGGATCGGAGTGTACACAGTATGCAAATGTTTGGACTAAACGCCTAAAGCATTTGGATCGGAGTATACAATACGCAAACGATATTATAACGTTGGAACTGGGAACACTTTTGGGTAGGAGTCTCCGATAGTAATCAAACAATCGGGTTATCGCATAAACCAGATCCACCTAAAAACGTCGGATTCGTAACATATTTGATCTATTGACAGGCCTCGCCAGGCAAAAAGTCCGAAGTGGTTAATGCTCATGGACTGCAATAAATGAGGTGCTTTCTATCGTATCAAATACAGATAACTGAATGCCTAAAGCATATAATGAAAAGGTGATCCGACTAGGAACAATATTTAAGGATGCTATTGACCACACTTCGCCATCAGCGGTGTCCCACCACCTCCGCATTTGGAAAACACAACACCTCTGGCACCATCCATTCAACAGACAAAGAAGGGTCTAAGAAGAACCAAGAAGGGTAAGGACCAGCTATAAAATAACCTCGGCTGTGGAAAATCATGAGATCCACCCACGAGAGCACCCAATAAAACATCATGTCCGATAGTTCTTTGTTGTTTTAGCAACCCGATATATATCAGTCTACGAGTAAGCTACATAAAATGTATGGAGCAACATAGTCCAAGGAAAGTGAAGTCCGACTTGTGGACACCTTCGGTCCACACGATCTCACTACAGTTTCCTTTCAGATAGATCAACAGAAGTCCGCTTTACAAAAAGCATGTAAGAATGCGGACAAAACTATATTACCGGGCAAAATTGCCCGTTAAATATGCTAAAGCTGAGACCAAAACCACCAGTGGATGCCAGTCTGGCAGGGACTTGGAAAAAGAACTTTTTAAAGGCAAGATTGAAAAGCAAGCGATCTTTGTGCCGAAATAATATTTAATGGCACAACGTCTCTAGGAGCATCCTAAAGAACCCAAGCCTGCTTAAGTGCAATGCATACTTTTTAACTTTCCAAACCCAACAAAAATGCTACAGCTCTATAAATAATTATTATATTAACTGTCCTCATACCAATCTAGTGCTAATACTACCACTGCATCTAATAAAAATATGCTTAGCGGACCACGTTCTTTTTCGTGAGATTTCTTTCTAGTTTTAGCAAAGTGTATCCCAAAATTCCACTACCTCATTGCCAATAAGAGAGAGTAAGTTGTGGTTATTCTGATAGTGGAAATCAAATCAAGTACTACTGGGGTAGCTAGGCGAAAGAATCTTAGCATGCAAAACATGCTGGAAATTTTCTCCAAATGTTAGGGACAAAACTCCCGCTGCACCACCTTGTAGTTGCCAGACCAGCAAAAACATTGGCCAGCGGCCAACCCAGCTTCATGCCATTAATTCCAGCCTTCATAAAGAGTCAGTTTAAGGAAATCACAGGATGCTCAAATCACAAGAACACTACGATGGAGTACGAACACACGTGTTAAGCTAAAGTGGGAAAGAAGCCGAGTTGCCCAAGAATTCACAACACGCAGATTGACCGCGACGGCTCAAAAGTAATGCTGCAACTACAATCTTTGCTTTAAAAGAAAAGGGCCACTAGTTTGGCAGATATTTTCACTGCTACAAAATTCTTTATAGAATGAATACAAAGGTTTCAACCTCTATTACCTCGGTTTGCTCTGGGTAGCTATGAAATCATAAACCATAGCTATATGTTAATCTAAATGGAAGAAAAACTAAATGAAGCATGTAGCTTTACACTAATCATTGAATGCAAATGACCAACCTAAATAGCTATCTTATAAGATCTTCCTTCCACCTTATCGACCAATTGCAGCATCCCAGGAGTACTTCTCGACCATCAAGGTAACCATCTTCATCCCTCCATCCCTATGATTACGTACAATGACTGATCACTTTTGGTAACTCTCATGTTTCAATGATCACTTAAGTACATGAGACCATATAATGAACCAATACGCCATCAAAGACGAGAAAAAATGGCTGGATATATTCAGTTTTGAGAAAAGCATAAGCCCATTGGATAAACCATCTGCAAACACGCATACATCCCCCATCATGTTGAGTAACGTAATGTGAAATGGAATGCCGACTTGTATTGGAGAGTGGCTAAAGAGGTTTGTAAATCAAGAGGAAACGGACTCCAATGGCAGAAACATGGTTAATAGACGGACTCCTTCAGGGACGCACTGGGACGCCCCATGTATACTCTACACTTCAAAAGCTTTAAGATACATTCCGCACATAGTACAACAAAGAGATTACGACAATTAGAAATCAGACGAAGGACAGCCCGACAATCTCACGGCTATAATAGGGCTCACTGAAGCATTTCTAGGCACACCAACCAACGTCAACACTGTCAAAAAGGGAGACTGATGCAGCTCAACCAACAGGTGAAAACCAATTTGCACACGGCACATAATGTGGTATAAAGATATGCCAAGACAATAAGAGTTATCTTCCTAACTAAATTGGCAAAACAGCCATACTGATTACTAAATAAAACCCAAGAAATGAATAAAATAGCACAAATATGGCTCATTTTACTACGTACTCAGCCGGGTATACCTATTAATGGAATGCTTGAACACTACTAACAGATGTTTCTACAATGTCTCATGTTTCATTGTGGGGCAAGCAAAACTTTGCTTATCTTGGAGGAGATGAAGGAACATGAAACTTGGCCATTTCCACCCATGCAACAAGTCCAACGGCAAGAATTATCCACCCAAATATATCATACTTCAGATCACTGCTCGCCTTCTTCACGGAGCTCTGAAACAAAACGAACCAAAGATCAGCAAGTCTTCATCCAACAAAAGTTGATAGAATCAAGAAAAGGGCAAGTTAAACACTAAACAAAAGCTCTAAGTTGAGAAGTAAAAGGCAATTGGAAAAAACTTAACAAGTAGCTGAGGAAGATGAAGAAGCATAGAGCACAGAAGAAATTGCAAGGTGTAGAGGAAAACTTGGCTGATAGGCTGAGTTGCAAACCAATGCGTAAGGCAACACGGGCACATCAATTTCCAAAAATCAGATATTTGACAGCGAATATCAAAAGAACACGCACGCGCATATAGAGAAAAGTGAGTATAAGGTGACTCAATAACTTTTCCTATAAATGGAAGTTTTGATTTAAGCGTTTGATTTCATGCTTTACTCACTACAAACATGCATACTGATTTTGAAGTCAATAGGAGGTCGAGAGGTGCCTCATCAAAGTAGTGTCCCAATCCATATTTATTTCCAACTATAAAATCTGATCTACTAAATGGAAAATTCTTGCCCTTATATCAACTTAAAATTTGGTGTAAATGATTAAGACAATTAAATCATGTAATCCAAATGTTGATTCTCTAAAACTTGATTCAGACAAGCAGATATTTAGGGCACTATTGGTAAGTTACCTAAGGCGTCATCTCATACTCACTTTCCCCATATACTCCCATATATATCAGTTTGATCCAATTGAGATATCACAAGATACGAATGAAGATATATCATTATGTGAAGTCATTTTTAATCTGTCCTAAGTGAAAAAAAAACCACATTATACCAACTTATCAAACATAAAGTACATTGTTTTCTTTAACGCATTTGGCTAGTTTAAATAACAATATGCCCATCTTTGATTTTGTGATTCTTAAACTCAAACCCCATCCCAAAAGATAACACCAAATAAAGGCAACAATCTCAACTCTTGTTAAAGCAAACTATCTAACATACCTGCAACTTCTGACATGGATGACCAAAATAAGAAAAATGTGACACAAGTATGTGAGTCCCCCTGCATGTATCCTACTAACTGCCAGCATAAATGGCAGCTTCAATCTAGGCAAGGTTAATCTTAAGAAGGCTTGAAGGCCAAAATTACACTTTGCAGCCGCCTACTAGAATTTAGGTAGCACGGTGTCGGACACCGACACCGACGGGGACACCGGACACCGCAATTTTCAAAAAATCAGATTTTGGATACCGCAGGACACTGCTAATTTTTAATATATTTTTATTTTATATATATATATATAATAAATATCAAATACATTTCACAACCTAAAATAACAACAATAATGAAAAACTAATGAAACAAGGAATTTAAATAAATACAAGTCATACTTGAACATTTATTTGGTACTGGGCAAAAAAGCGAAGTTAAAAAAGAAAAAAGAGGTCTTTTAGTAGAATGCCAACAAAGGGAGAAAAGGAAACAAAAGGGAAAGACACGAGAGATAAGGGACCTGTGGGTCGGCGAGAAAGAGAAGACAGAGAAAAGAAGGAGACGACTGACGAGACAAAGAGAAGAAGCAGACCTGTGGGCAAGCGACGACTGTGGAGGACCTCCAGCGACGATGGCAAGAGATCTGGCGACGGTGGACAGATCTGTCGGCTTCGGTATCCGGCAACACCGGCGCCTTTCAAATCTGTCGGCTCCGACAACATCAGTAACTTTCAGATATGTCGGCTCCGGCAACATCGGCGACAAATCTGGCAACACGGCGACTAGAGAGAAGAAGACGGCCGACAGATGAGGTGAGAGAGAAGACGACGACCCCCGAAATTACTTCCAAAAGTTCCAAAGTAGCCCCAAACGGTCCGACGCTGCACATTCCCGTGTCTGACACTCCTCGACGAAGTGTCCAACACGGTGTCGAAAATATAAAAAAAAATTCCGACACCGATTAGCCATGCCCGACACGTGTCGGGCAGTGTAGAGGGTGTCGGGGTGTCCGTCCGTTTAGTACACCATACGGTCCGTGCTTCCTAGACTAGAATATAATAAGCTTCAGTTCCCTCATCCAATGGTTACCTCTCTGCTGCATGGGCAAGTTCATTTTGAGGTGTGTGAAGCAACACAAAGATGTAGACTAATTGTTTCATCAATGATGGGTGAACTTGGAATATGGATATGGCTAATTAATTTCCTTTCCGGGGAAAATTCACCTTAGTTGCACAAAGGCGTGCACCATGAAGAATCTGAGGTTGGGAGCGGCTTGAATAAATAAATACGTAAAGAGTATTATCACTTTTTTAGTATAGTTTACATAGCCAACAACAACAGACAAAAAGGCTTTAAGGACTTGAAGGAAGAAAGAAACAAGGAATGAGTTGAAAAGGGCTTGATTTTCAGGTATTCTCTCACTTGTTCCATGCATCTCTATCCAGCTAACGGGATCGAGCATATTAGCTTGGGACGAGATTTCCTAACTTGGGATCCGAGGAGAGAGAAACGTCACCACAATAGGAGTTTCTTGCAACTAAGAAACTCATGCAAAGAGAGTCGCCGTTCCAAAGGCATGCGCATATGTATGCATACAGTAAAGTAAGACAATGAGGAAAAGATCAACAGTTGACTCTGCTATTTGAGGAGGTACAAATGAGAAATTATACCCCACAAAAAGGAGAAAACGATCATACAATGACCAGAGAGAGCTAGTTTCCTCCAGGTAGAAGACTAAGCAAAACGTAACACGCAGTCCTTGAAGAAGATACTACAGTTTATTAGCAATCTGAAAATAACGTTAGAAACCAAACCTTTGCATTTGGAGTAGCAAAAGGTCCTCCAGGACCTCCACCCAAAGCCTGTTGACCATAACCAGCTTTCTGGAGCTCCATGTGCAATTGTGGTGTCTAGAAGATGACAATTACAATGCACTCAGTAAAACTCGAGCATATTCATTTTCCACAAAAAAGAATTTCAAATAAAAAAACTTAGATTTTTATACCTACCATGACACGGTGGCAAACGCGGTAACAAATGATAGTGTGATAAATAAACAAAGGAACAACTGAGCAAGCACTAAACAAATAATTTCCAAAACATATTGCATCCCAGCAAAAAGGCATAACCTCGATTCTCCACCTGTCCAGTAAAATCAATCAATAACTTAACTCAAGGCTGATGAGGCTTTTTCTACACATACATCAGCTTGTCCCAACACAAGCTGGATCTTTACTAATCATTGATACCCTGTTCACTTCTCAAGATCTCACACACAAACCCGAACATATAACCTATATGTATATCCACCTCCCATTACATCTATATAATTCCGTGTCTTAGATGATCCCTACTTTCATAAAACAACCAAATCCTAACTAAGATCTCAGGGGGTAAAATTGGAACACAATGTGTTGCATTTGCATAATAATTAATTTCTTTTTCACTTTTTTGTGTGTGTGTGGGGGGGGGGGGGGTGTTAGGGGCGTCAAGAAACTAGCAAAACTTCATCAAAAAGGAGGAGATGATGGTGGTATATCAAAAGCCAGCCCCTTTTAATGAATAAAATTTGGACTTCAATTGAGGTGGCCTATCCTAGTATATATTACCAAAGAAACGTCAAGAGGCCTAATCCGACTAATTATTCAATAACAGCATCACTAATCCATAGTGTTTTAATCCGAACAGATCTGAACAGATTAATGCCCAATCCATGGAGGAAAGAAAAACTTCATCCTCCAAGTCCAATAAACCTAACTAGCAACTACCACCATAAAATATTAAGAATAATGTAGGGTGACTTATATATCTACACATGTATAGAGGCACACATATAGGTGCATGCGTTTTGCACGTGTATACAATTAAGATTGGATCATTGCTGGATCCGATTAGACTCTAACCATATTCGGTAACTGAGACAGATAAACGAAAGAAAACAATGGACCATATTCAAATGCTTAACAGATTTGGATGCAAAATCCATTGGCACTTGGCAGGCATGTGTCCAGGTAGGATACTACTCTTCCATCGACAGTGTAGCACACTCTAAAATGATAGCACTTTCTTTCAGCTGCTTCTACATTCTAAGCATTTTCACTTAGTCCGATCCCATCGTAAATTAGATACGCCTTCAGTCACGTTATTGAGTATGAGAAAAAGAATCAAACACAGATGAAATACCTGTGCACTAGCTTCCAAAGACTTGACATAAATCTCATTTCCTGGATTCTGAAAGACCAAAAGTTTCACAACAAAAATTCTGTTAAGATATAGATCATGCCAATACGATTGTTTCTGATAGGCTCAAATGTACCTCATCAACAGCTTTCTGGAAACATAGAGATGCCCTGTCAATATAAATCTGTGCCTCTTTGGGGTCAGGAGTCATAAGCGCAACAGAAGTGTTGGCATTCCCTAAACAAAACAGTGCCTCGTGTTTTGCGGGATTAATTTGCAAGGCCTCCTCCATCTTCACCATGGCATCTAACACATTGGATCATAGTCCACAAAATTAAAATTCATTAGTAGTTCATAATCAAGTCAAAAAGTACAAGATTTCAACTAATGAAATAATTAAAAATAGTAAACAACCAATATACCTTTGGTAATCCTCTTTGTTTCATTCATATCTCCACCAAATGCAGCTAATTCGACTAGCGCTCCAGCCCATTTCAACAGGTTCTGCAAATACATACACAAATTCCATTTCGTATTTCCAAAAACATTTCAAATGTATTGTCCATATATGAAGCATAAACTTAAAAGAGACAACTTCAACTATCCTTACTGATAAAGAGCTCCACTGGAGAAGCAACTAGTCTACATTCCATACAATCCATACCCAAGCATTCATAAACCATGAATTTTTCATACACTAGCATACTACTCCTCCCTTCTCTATATAAATATACAGAGTCCCCTTTGGCCTTTTGCGAATCCCAGAACAAGGTTTTACAATGTAACATTGACTTTATTCATCATACATGCCCTAGTTTGACTTGTAAACTTCTTGAGTTCTTGAGTTCAATTTACATTTGAACATTCAAACCCTATCCTAACAATCTGTAAAGAGACAAAGAAGACAAACTTTACAACTAAAAGAATATACATATAGTATATACATGTACATAAATTACGTTCTCCCTCCGTTTCACAATTTTTGTCCCCTTTTACCTTTTGCAAACCCCTAAAATATGATATGGTACATGCAAACATTAATTTTACTCGGTTGTTTTAGCCCTAGTATGACTTGCCAAACAATACATCTTTAATCTATGACTACTATTAGAGTTCAACTCAGTGTTTGGATGTTTCAATTCTATCCTAAGAACTCGCAAAAAGTCAAATGGGGATTAAAATTATGAAATAAAGGACACAAACACAGGCACGCACTTATATACATGTATTTGAGTAACATATGCACGTCAATGTGTAGATACAAAGCTTGTAATCCGGAGATATTAATAGTGAGACAAGAAAGACAACAAAGAGAGATATATTAAACAAAATACGTACTTGCTCCATTTGATAACTTTTGTTCCTTTCACTTGAGCGAATTCCTAAAATATAACTTTGAACATGTTACTTTGCTCGTTTTTTGGCCCTAATACGACTTGCCAAACAATGAAAACTATAAGAGTTCAATTCATTGTTTAGATGTCTGAATCCTATCCTGCAAACTAGCAAAAAGTCAAAAAATGGACAAAAATTATGAGAGCAGATGGAGTACTACACACAAAAACAACACATACAAACATACAGACACGTATACGCTTGTATACATGTATTTGAGTAACACATGCACGTCAATGTGTAACTAGAAACTACAAAATCAGGCGAAATATTTATGAGATAAAAAGCCAAACAAAGAGCGTACATATTAAACAAAATTCAAACTCCCTCCATTCCACGATTTTAGTGCCTTTGACTTTCTGCGAACTCCTAAAATAGAATATGCCTATTCGATCAATGTCTACTATTAGAGTTCAATTCAGTGCTAAGTTCTTTGAATCCTATCCAAAGAATTCGCAAAAAGTCAAAAGGAGACAAAAAATGAAACGAAGGGATTACTATACAAACACACGCACTCTTATATACATGTGAGAAACATACGCACGTCAGCGTGTAATTAGAAACCTTAAAATTAGGCAAAATATTTATGAGACAAAAAAGGCCAAGCAGGGAGAGTATATGTTACATAAAATACATTATCCCTCCCTTTCCCACCTCTTTGATTTTTCCAAACTCCTAAAATAGAATATTGAACGAACATGTAAACACTGACTTTTCTCGTTGTTTTGGCCCAAGTACGACTGGCCAAACAACACCAATTCCAAAGTCAGAAGGGAGCAAAAATTATGAAATAGAGGGGGTATTATATACCCCCACTTATATACATGTGCTTCAGTACATAGAAACTAGAAAAGCAAGCGAAATATTTGTGAGGGAGATTGAGACAAACATCGGCGTCGTAAGGGTTTTTGGCGTGGTTGGCTTCAGCAGTCATACGGACGTGCTCGTATATCATGTACCGCTCGATGTTCAGTTCAGACGAATCCATCTTCACTATTATACTCTGTGTATCTTCGAGGGCTAGGGTTTAACAAGCACAGACCGAAGAACAGAGACAGTAGAAGTTATTATCAGGGACCGTGAAAATAGAAAAAATTGCAAAGTGCCTACAAGGACGGAGTAACCGGTCACACATAAATACACTTTTGCCCCTTGGTCAAGTCAAAAAAAGAAAAAAGAAAAAGAATTTAACGTTACATATGAAAAGAGTTGAAAAATAATTCGGAAGGGTACTTTTTCGTGTTGTTTTTTTCTTTTTGAATAATTTTAATTTTCTCCTTTGGACTATCTTCATTTTTTAAATCAGCTACTTTCTTGAAATTAATCTTTGTATTATGCCTCGTATCATTTTAGTTCCTCTATTTGAAAATTTATTAAAAACTTGGGCATATTTTTATAAATCAAAAAAATACTCTTCTTTCTTCTCTTTCTTATTCATCGACACCAAAATTTATCAGTCATTTTTTTCTTGGATGATCAATTTGCTTTATAAAGATGAGTGATGTTTAGAAAACAATATTGTACTAACAAATATGAGAAGCTTTAACATTATTCCCAACTTTCATAATAGCCACGACAGTTTGGCAAGGCCATTGGGGAACTAAGGCAACAGTGAGGAGCAACTGCTGGCTTTCAGTACTTCAGCTTTCCGTAATAAACAAGGAGGCATACGTACGGCTGCAAAGAAATCAAACTTTTCTATGACAGGCTTGTCATTCGTTTATTAAAAGCTCAATTATAATTATGTATTAAACAAGTGAATCGCGCTTAAACAAATAAATAGAGCTCGTTAATAAATGAACCGAACATAAACAATCAAAATCGTAAATGAACGATCTCGTGAACATCTTCTATATTCATAAGCCCAATCACTTGTTGTTTTAGGCATTTTTTAGACAGCAATAATAATTAAGGATTTTGATTTGTAAAGTCAACTTTAACTTTTAATTTTTTTAATGATTGGATTCCATTTTTGGAAGACGAGCTAAGCTTTACTCATGTTCGAACGTGTATTTGAAGCTCGTAACAAGCACCAGACAAGCTTGAATGTTGTCTAAATAATCAAACGTGAGTTTGAACATGGTCAAAATAAGCAAATACGAGCTTGAACATTGTCAAGTTAATGGAACATGAGCTCGAGCTCTACCAAATAAGTCGAGTACTACGTTCAAAGTCACATACACAAACAAGAAAAAACTACTACGTTCTTGTGAGGGGACTTCTCATCAGCTTAGGTTTCAAAAACAGAACCGAAATTACAATGATTTGGTCGGTCAGCATACAACACTTTCTCAAAGAAAAGCTTGACTCCATGTAGTACTACTTGGCAGAGAAACGATTAATCAAGTACCCATAGTTGACTGCTAAGCCAATGGCTATTAGGCGATTGAAGTGAATCAAAGAGCAGCTGTTTGAAGAAATGCTCGGATTCGTTGCAGTAGTTCGGCTTTTACCGAGTCAGGAACAGAAGCTGCATGAACACAGGGAATGTTAGCCTATAAAAAGCTGGAAACCAAGAATGTAATGCATAAAGGTGAATGAAACGGTACATAAAGTTTTGGTGACATTCTATACCTGTTAGCAGTAACTGGAGAGATGTACCGAGAAAAAAAAAAGTAACTGGACAGGTAAGAACACTCTACTTTCATTGTATTTTATTACCAGACAATGGACTTGATGGTAGCAAGCGCGACAATGGCAGCCAAAACACCAAAAGCAATATTTATAGAACTAGTAGCGTAAAAATCTCGATGTTGAGAGCTTTTACAGATAGCAAGAAATTTCTTTTCTAACACATTTGTATACAGGGGCAAAGAATTTAAGCAAATTTTTAAGCTGACATGTCTGGTGAATCTACTATGTCGTCACTACACCATCCCCGGAACAAAATCATATCCAGGATGTTTCACTGATATATAGGTGAGGATGCATTTGCCAGTGAAAGGGACATCCACAAGTCGGTTTTTATAAAAATACATTTCTCCGCTCTTCTCTAACTCTGTGGGTGTGTGTGTTTTCTAAAGTACACGACTCATTGTATTTAAGTCTTTTCTCCTCCCACATGCATAAGAAGGTGAATTGATGCTTCTCCTCAAGCCCCATCACAGTTTTACCCATATGCGTGTGTAGTTTTTGATAAGTGCAGTGTCAGAAAATTTTGAATTTCAACTACCACTTGTACATTTTCAATAGACTGTTCCTAATAACATTGGATGCCCTGACTGATAGCTTTTCTTCCACACCCCCCCCCCCCCCAACCCCTCCCTCTCTCCCCAAAACAACAAATAATGGGCTCCTCTAATCTTTCTTCAACAGCTGGAGCCCTAGTTTCCTGGTACATAACCTACGTGGTTTACGCATACCCATCGAGAAAAAGACGACCCAACTTTGGAAGTCGAAACAGGAAACCTTCAACCCCTCTATTTCTTCGTTGAATAGAACATAAGCCAAAATCATCTTCAGTGTTGCAGGACTGATTTTGGACAATAAAGTTTAATTAGTTTCCTGATGCATGTAATTCAATCAAGATTTACAGTAAAAAAAGAACACAAGGTTCGTACGTATGCAGGCCAAAGTTAAACCATGACTAAGAACGCAATTATGTCCTGAAAGAAGGGGGAGGGGGGAAGGAAAGGGAAATCCGGAAAGCACGCAAGACAGCCAAGCGTAAGAAAGTACACCTGATTGTGTGACAATTAAAAAAGGCATGTGCAAGTGAAAGGTAAAAAAACGCCCACCTCTACCCTTCGGGGTGATGACATGAACAAGATCATCGACAGTTACGTTTTCCCTTCCTTTCTTTCTTGTGAATGCCCTTTTAAAAGGAAATTAGTGACATCTTGTCAGGAGTTGGAAGGCTACACATTGCATAGCACAAAAAACAACATATCATAGAGATATAAAGGAGCTAATATCTAGCACTTTGATGCACCGCCGTTTAACAGACTTGTTATGAATGTAAACTTGCCGCAAGAACATCATATAAGCACAAATAATTTTAAAAAGCTTCTCTAATTATTACAACTTAGACATTCATCCCGATACTGGGATCAAGTTGAGTAATTACTCACACTAGATTATTTTACTTGGCTGACTCTATTATATCTATGGGTACTCTTCGCACGTAATAGCTACAAATAAAGGCTAATAGTTCATCTTCCCACCCTTCCTTTCTTCAAGGTCTCTATGAATGTTTGGGGCATAACCACGAAGCATGCAGTGCTGGTTCAATTTGACCCAATTCAAATACTAACCTAACCTTCCTGCAGCAAAAACTTTTGGGTTCATGAAATTCGCGAACATTTCCTTGCAGTCACACACTCGTGCATATCACTTTCCACTTCCTAATTGGCAACTTCCAGAGAAAAGGATTGAGTTTCCACCTTTGTAGTACATTTAGCATACGGACCAATACACACATGTATAATTGGAACCAACATACACGTGCATAATTGGATCAAACACTATAATTTGATAGGGAAAAAGAAGAAAAACAATCAGTCAAGTTTCAATGACATTCGTATAAAGTAACATCGTTAGAACGAAAACCTGCAAAGAGTTTTCATCTCATCCCTCCAACCACATTCTATAAGCCTTTCCCTTAACAGCTCCTTCAGTTTTTCTTTCTCTCCACTCTCTATCAACTAGTACATGATACATGAATACCCATGTCAGCTATGAGCTCAACTTACCAAAAATCGATTAGAATTTTAACAGTAATCACCTTGATGTTGATGATTTCTTGGAGAGTGGGCTCTCGATCTTGCTCTTCCTCTGCATCTGGGGTAGGCGGACGTTTGATGGAAGCCCTCCTGTTTCGGCAAAAAAAAAAAAAAACACAAACATGGATTCATAAAAGTCAATTAGATATTATTCGAAGTGAATTTTACGGGGAATTAGACTCTTGGTGATGATGGATTTGAAGTGATAAGAAACTTGCATCTTGTCTGACCAAGTTCCGATGCTTCTTTAAAATTACCGGAATTTACCAGGGAGAGACTTGTTTGTTTTATGGAAGAGTGGTTTTGTTGACATCCAATCGGACGGCTGTCATGATAGCGCGTGTACTTAAAGAACCTGATCAAAACAAGTCTTTTGTCTCTGTAATCTCTTGCTACCTTTGTCAGCAACTGTGAGCTATTGCATCACCGTCTTTTATCCCAAAAAAAGCATTGGCAACACTTTTTAACGTGTAGACATCTAATTATTATATACTAGTATTAACCCCGTGTGTTGCACGCGAGACCAACAATAGTCAATTAAAAGCTCTTATTTATATATCGAATACAAATAACAAATAATGTTATTTTTAACTTTTTATGAGTTTTTTTTATCAATTTTTAATAACAATGTTAAGAACCCATCTATTAAGGTTTTTACCAATAAAACTCATCTAGAACGTATAAAAAGTTATGCGACATAAAAAAATATAATATGAAAGATAATTGCACGTATATATGTATGCGCGCGCTTGTGTATGCATATACATATATATGTGTGTGTGTGTGTGTGTGTGTTATGACTTATAATAATACAAAAGGAAGGAGATTAATTTTGTTAGATTGTGAAAACATATTAGAGTTGTGTAAAATATTAGAAAGTTTCAAATTTTGAATAAGATATTAATTAGAATGAGATATAAATTTAAAATTTATGGAGAGAGGTTTATTTTTAAGTGAGATATGCTGAGGTGGAAGAGAGAGAAAAAGAAATTGTATATGATTTGTTAAATGTCAAATGGCATAAAGAGAGGCATGTCAAGTAAGAAAGAGAATATTAGGGGCTGTACGTTTACGGTTTTCATTTTGTGTACTTGTATTGTGTTTTCGTTTTCAATATTTTTGTATCTAATTACAAAATATGGTTGTGTACTTTTATTATTTTCACAATTTTTTTGTACTTACTTTTTTCAAGTTGTTTTCGTATGTTTACATTTTTATTTCCGTTTTCACTACTGTTATTGTATTTTTTCCGCTTTTACCCTTACTCCAAAATGTACATCCTGCCCACCCGACCATCTTCTCCACCATTCTAACACCTGCCATCTTCTCCACCCGACCATCTTCTCCACCAGTTCATCAAGTTGCGGATTGAAATAGGACTTTACCCAAAAGTGCAGCTATGTTCTTAATCCATTTAGAAAACCCAAAGATCTTATGCTTGTGCTTCAGAAGGTTGTACTTTATGCACATCCTTCATGTAGTGCTCTGTGCCAACTCGAGAAAGAGCTCCTCCAAGCCCCTAATTTACTCCATAAACCATCACTACCCCAAAGGTAAAACTCCAATGCATCTCCATTGCCAGCATTTTAAACCAATATATTGGTACCAAGATGCACTCACACATCCGTCCTTTTGGTTCAGTTTCTGGCACTGCCTCGCTACGAGTTGGAATTTCCCTTTCTTCCACCATGATTCAAGATTCTAGCAATGACCCAGTCCATAATGGTGCAATTGGAACTGGAACTCTCGCAAATTTGGTGGGGATTCTTCAAAGAATAGGAGGGTAAATAGGTGATAGTACAAGCAAGAAAAACCCAGTTAAGAAATAGGCGTTTCTTGATCTGGGTCTCCTAACAATGGATAAAAAGGAAGATCTATGGGGTGAAGAAAGAGTATAAAAAGGAAGATCTATTCTTTTTCATGGTGATTACGGTGGGTGAACAAAAGGATAGGAAGAGAGAGAGACAGAGAAAGAATATGCAGATAGCGACAGGGGCATGGCAAAAATTGGGAGGACATGATTTGTATTCTCTGACACACACAGGGAATAGAGAGAGCCAGATAAGGTGAAAACTTTTCACATTTTTCACTGCTGTTTCAAGAAAGTCTCAAAAGGAATAAAAAAGAGATAAAAGTACACAAAAAATATATCTTTTTCATCATCATTACAAAAACAAATACAAAATTTTGTAAACGTACAGTCCTTTACATTCTCTCAATTTTAACTTTCATATAAATATATATATATATATATATATATAATTAGATATATAAAAGTCAAAGCTGAGAAAATATTGTTCAGTCATCGCTTATTTGGACACTCTCTTGATTTGTCATATAGACTTTCCTATTTTGAATTTTTAAAATATTTTAAATTTACTTACCTTTGCAATAATGATTTGAACTCTCTATCTCTCTCACATTCACACACACACAAAATTTAATTTAAATTCCTTCTTTTCGTTTGAAATTCAACCAATTATATAGATTGCATATTTCTTTTTATTCTATGTCAACATGTCTCACTAAAAAATTTTATTTATGTCTTTACAATTCCATTAATTCCTAAATTTTAACAAAAGTAATTATATATATATTCTAGCTTTTTTAATCTTACTCTTTTGTATTGCTTAGGAAAACACAATATTCTCTGTCAATTTTTCTATTAAAGTACATAATTTCCTTCCTTTTATTTCATTACAAGTTTTATATATAGTTTACGCTCCCATTTTTTGAATTATTTATTATATATTGTTATACTTTTCTTGGTGATCTTGAGTAATACAACCTCAGCAAATGAATTATTTTTGTTACTATTATCACTGTAATTGTTATTAGTTAGGGGAGACTATTTTTATTATTTCATACACTATTTTTCATCTTCATTTGCCACTAAAAACTAGCAATTATTGCTGAAGTTCGTTTATAATGATAAAAATTAATAAGAGAACTCCTCTAAAATGGTAAAAAATAAATTTTTGATTATCTTACTGTCAGTGTCAATTTTGTAATTGTTATTACGTATACAAATACAAGATCTCTCAACAAGTGTTTTGATAGTTGTTGTTCGATGTGCAACGTACGGGATCAAAATTAGTATTTATATAGTAGTCGAGTGTAGAATTTGGGCCCCAACTTGATTTGTTAGTGGACGTTTTCCTTCTCAAGACTCTTAGGAGCTAAAAGTTAAACTTAAACCAGTTACAGAATCTGATTGGAAAAGAGGGACAGAGATTAGATGATACCTTTGTATTTTGGATAGTGTTGTCAAGTTCTTATGAGGTGGCAAGGAGCTCTACATGTCAGATTCTAATTTATTTTGATACATAATGAATTTGAGTATTCGACGATGGATTGAAATTGCGTCAACGCTAAGTCCAGGATACGCAACAGTGAGGCATCGTGTGTGCATATATGGTATAGTTAAAGTACAAGATGAGAAATCAAATGTGCGCTTCCACAAGGGTATGAACTCTTTTGCTTTGAGGTCCTTACCCCTAATTTGGGTATTTGTAGTTGCAACGAGGGATTAAAAAAGTTCATATTTTGCTTCCCTTTGTCACGAGCATGTTATGCGCCATTTGCTTCCACTAAAATAGTATTGTACATTGTTGGAAGCATATGATTAGTCTCAAAATTACGACGAGATTGCCACATTTATGTCGTGCAAGCAGTGGAGACAAAATATATAGTTTGAAAAGGTGAATATTCAAGGTACTAGTACCAATGACATCCTAAATTGCAACAATGTGTGCTCCTAAACTAAAGTTATATTTTGAGTTGTTAACATGTTGAGATAATTACAGTAATGTCCATGAGGTTAGGGTAAAATTAAAGTTAAGAATACTAAGTTTTCAAAGTGTAACAGACCGTGGCCAAATTTTTTTGAAACGTGTCAGTTGTGTCCATTTGTCATTAATTCGTCAGAAAAATGTGACTTTTTGCTTATTTCATCGACACGTATTTTAAGTTAACAATACTATCCTTATACAAATGGTACTCTCTCCGTCTCTCAATATTCGATTACTTTGACTTTGCACGTATTTTAAGTGTTTAGGTTATATATTGTGTGTTTTTCACATTTTACCCTTTAGAAAGAGGGAGGAAGAAAGTGGGCCAGGAGAGAGAAAATTAGTTTGTAGAGTATTAAATGTGAAGAGATAAATAGAATAAAAAAGTGTAAAGTGCGGGGCCAGGAAAGAAAAAATGAGTTGGTAGAGAGTTAAATAAAGAAAGAGAAATAGAATAAAAAAATATATAAATAGTAAATATGTAAAATACCTACAAAATCTTTCTTAATTTGGAAGTGATCAATTTTTGTGAGACGGCCCAAAAAGAAAATATGATCAAATATTAAGGGACGGAGGGAGTATATTTTATGAAGATTTAAAACCTTAATTTTTAAATTCAAATGTTCAATCGTAAGTTCTAAAAATTAAAACCTCAAATTACAAAATAAGATTTAAAATTCTATTTTTTCTTTCTATCTTTCTTCCTAAAGGGATAATTACAAAATATTTCAAAATAATAAAAAAAAAACCCTAATTTCCAATCACCCCAAAAAACCCTAATTTTCATTCTCTCCAACCCCTAACTCACGTTGTCGCCCCCTACCCTAACCCACGTTGTCAGCTGCCCCCTCGCTTAGCCTCACCCTGACGTCTCCACAACAAATCTCCCACCTCCGTCGCAATTAGTTCTCCCATACCAGTGGAGTGGTGGCGACAGCATAAGAAAGCGACGGGTGGTGCCATGACTCGTAATGGAAGGGGGTGTCGTGGTGATCGCGAGGGTGCCATGGCACCTCAAGCTCACGCCTTGGGGTGCCATGGTGACCACGAGGGTTCCATGGTGGTGATTGTAGCTGTGGCTCACGATGAAAGGGCGGGGTGCCGTGAGCTTGAGGTGGTTTTTTGGCTGAACCACAGTGGCAATGTAAAGGTAGATAAAACCTGCTTTTACACGGAATCGATGAAGGCTAGGTGGGGTCATTGTGAGGGATCTACGGTGGCGTATCACCTAATCTGCGGCGACGACAGGGCTGTAGTGGTGAGATTGGTGTGTGTGTGTGTGTGAAGATGAAGACCATGGGTAAATAAGGAATTTCAATTTTATTTAGGGGCGATCGAGACTTTTTGTAAAATCTGTTACATATTTTTGTATTCCGTTTTGTCAACGGACATAAATGTAATTTGTCCAAACTAATGGACACGCTTGTAATTTCATCCTAATTTCAGAGACATTGTTGTAATTATCCTTAAAATATTTTGTTGCACAAATTGAGTTGACGGGATCACCTCAATAGTCTCCTAGTTTCTACCTTATGAAACCTCATATCCCATTGGTCAGGAAAATGTCTCTTCTCTGAAGTTAAGGTTGTCGACCCAGCTCATTCTAGCATGAGCATCGCCTCATTTTCTTGGAGGTTAGCCATTTGAAGGAGGAATTCCCTTATCACTGTGAGCTCCGTACAGTGGCCTTTCATCCTAGGCCTATAGGCTAACTTATTTAATCTCGTGAGCCACACACACACACACACACACACACACATATATATATATATATATATTGGACTATCAAACTATTTATCTTTGTATAAACATATCTTATTTTGCACCATTTTTCATGTGAAACATTTGCTTTACCATATAGTTATTATTAGGGAAAATTGTGTAAACCACCCTTGTGGTTTGGGCCTTTTGCAAAAAGACTACTGCATTTACAAAAGTTACAAATGACCCCCTGAAGTAGCAAAAGTGTTGTAACTGATGATTTTTGTAACAGAATAGTTGAACTACCTAAATTGCCCCTCTATATCACACCTAATTTTAGATCTAGGGTTTTTTAATTTTTTTTTGAATGATGCTCGTCGCCGGATCTACCTGTTCCCAGTCTTGGTTGCCGGCCGTTCTATGGTCATTCTGCCTGCACCTCGGCCTTCGCCGGTGATCGGCGCTCCCTCTCTTTCCCCCTTTTTTTCCCCCTCCCTCGGCCCGCCATTAACCCTATCCAACTGCTCCACTGATTGACAGCCATAAACCCTAGCCAATTGTGCCGCCACCAGCCTGATTCAACAACCAAAACCCTAGCCCATCTGAAACCAGGACCATTCGGGGGGGACCCTATAACTGTAATTACGGTTTCGATCAAGCCCCGTTAGGCTCACCACTAGCCATGTCCACCTACCATGACCAGTGTCGCCGCCCGCTAGCCCCGCCATCAACCCCATATTTGCTCTGGCACCACCATCTCGATCCATCATCCTCTTCATATTGCCTCACTTGTTTGCTTGCGCCGGCCCTAATTAGGGGGTGGGCTTGTGCAAATGAAGGGCCTCAATCGTGGGGGGAGAAATGGATTGATGTGGCGGTGCAGAACGAGTTCACGGTGGGGATGCAGATCAAGTTCACAGAGTGGTTCGCAGTGGGGGAAATGGATCGAGTGGCGATGCAGATCAAGTTCGCGGTGAGGATGCAGATCGATTTTGTTGTGGGGTTCGTGGTGGGGTGAAATGGACCTAGCAGCAACGAGGAAGGGTTCATGGCGGTGCTGGTGCAGTGGGTGGTGGCAGAAATGGGCTGTGTATGGGGCGTGGTGAAGGTTAGATTATATTAGAGAGAAATTGGGATTTGAATAGGAGTAAAAAAGGAAAATTAGGGTATTTTCGTCTTTTTAATGTATAAAATCTATCAAAACGCATTTTTCAAGAGCGTGACTAACACGTTCCGTTAATTTAGACGATTTGTCTAACAGTTGCAACACTTTTGCTACTTCAGGGGGTCATTTGCAACTTTTGTAAAGACAGGGGTCTTTTTGCAAAAGGCCCAAACCACAAGGGTGGTTTACGTAATTTTCCCTTAGTATTATTACAAATTTATAAAAGTGTCTAATGACCTGAGTAGGTTATACTAAAGTTTTAACTCTAATTGAGCATAGTTGAGCTTCATTTCAAGGGTTTAAGCTATCTCGAGTTCAACATTTTTTTTTTCCACTGTGGACTTGACGTATGCGAGATCTCGTGATGAGTGAGGACTTAGCTAAGTAAGCCATCGTCCAATTTTAACTCGTTTATGTAAATTATCTTAATCTTAGTTTGAGCCCTTATTGATTGTGGTAAAGGAATAGGAAGTGGAGAACATATTGATTCTAAATTGGGTACTACAAAATAACCAAGCGATAAGTACTGCAACAATATATAAAAGAATGCCATTGAGATTATCACTCAAGCACACCTATTAGTGGAAGAGTTCATAAATGTGCAACAAAAGGCGTCCCAGTTTAAACCAAAATTTGCAACACAATGGCAGCCCCCTAAACCTAATGTATTCAAAGTCAGCTTTGATGCGGCTTTTTTCAAGAAAGGGGATATATGGGTGTGAGTGTGTTAGTGAGGGATGACAAAGGTGTATTATAATTTATTTTTTTTGAAAACATGATATTTTATTTAACTAGGCAACAGTTTAAGTCACACAACGTAGGGTGACTCTCCCACTAACATCAAAATACAGGAGAGGTGACAAAAAAGATCGGTGCAAAATCCCATAACTGGTAGTCCGAACGCTGATCCCTAGCCTGTTTGGCCATAAAGTCTGCGCAAGAGTTCGTTTCCCGGAAGCCATGGGAAAATGCAATCCATAATTAAAGTTTCAATTATTAGGGTGGGGGTGTTATCATTTTGAAGTAAGTCAACCACACATTTATCATCTATGTCTAGGAGGAAATTTTGACAGTTTTGATTCCAAGCTAACATGAGTCCATCACGAACCGCCCATCATTCAGCCGTATGGCTGTTGGTGTTCCTTAGTTTGCGCGTGCATCCCTGTATCCAATTTCCTTATGGTCTCTAATAATGGCAGCCGCTCTGCCAAGTTTTCGATCGACTTTAGCACTACCATCAGTGTAGATTTTAAACCAATTGTGTGGTGGAAATTTCCATCCCACGCTGGTCGTCTTTCTAGGGTGGGGATGAATATTCAGCGTGAGAAAAAAGGTGTGCTCTCTAGCTTGGGCGATGGCAATTTGGGTGATCGTGTGACTATTCGGAACTACTTCATGGGCAATCACTAATTTATTGCGGTAATGCCATATAAGAGCAATTTGGAAAGCAAATATGGTATTCCAGGGGGTTTGATTTGGGCCAATGGATTTTTTACTCTTAAGATTTGCTTTGCACTAAGAATGAAAAGGGAGATTTGAGATGATGCCTTTCATAGAATCTGGGTTAGCAGTTTTCCAGCAATCTTTAACCAAAGGGTAGCTCCTTAGACAGTGGTCCACTGTCTCAGGGAGACCACAGTTATGAGGACAAGATTTAATGTCTAGCCAAGCGAGTTTGTTACGCACGGGGGGAGCATAGTGGCCACATTTCCAAAGAAAGCTTTTGATGCGAGAGGGGCAGGGAGCCTTCCAAATCCACCACCAATCTTCCTTAGATTGTATGGTTTCCGAAATCAAGCAGTTATAGGCAGAGCTCATCGTACACACACCTTTATCATAGGGCCATATGAGGTGGTCCAGAGCATCTTGGAAAAGGGGAAGAGGGATGTCAATAACACATTTAACAATATGGTCAGGTGTTATGTTTTGAAGTCTCTCTAAATCCCATTTCCTATTTATGACAACATCTTTTAACCAGAGAAGACCAATAAAGAGGTCGTGGAGCACCCCATCAGGGTGTCGGGAATGGTTCCAGAAGGAGATGTTATCCACGTTCCCTATTTGCCATCGCAGCTTAGTAGCTAGGCTATCGTGAGCTTTAAGAACCTAATTCCAAAAGGAAGAGCTACCTCTTTTTTTTCTTGCGTTCCATATTGTATCATTTGGGTAGTATTTATCTTTGATAATAAGGGCCTGAAGGGAATGGGGTTGTTTTCATAACCTCCAAACAAGATTTTGAAGCATAGCTTTATTAGCCATCTTAGTTTTGTAGATGCCAAGACCTCCCATAAAAATAGGGGTTGTCACTCTGTCCCAATTTAGGGCGTGCCATTTTTTTTTCCATATCTGTATGTCCCCAAATGAAGTTATGACTTAATGAGTCAAGCTTGTTGTTCACTGAAGTGGGAAGGATATAGGTTTGCATAGTGTAGATGGGCATAGAGTTAAGGACCAATTTCACTAGAATCGTTCGGCCGGCTAGGGATAACGAATGAGTCTTCCTGGCTGCCAATTTAGTCCTAGTTTGGTCCACTATGTACGTAAACAGGCCATTTTTTTATCCTTCATTGAGTAAGGGAGGCTCCCAAGTATTTATCAAATTTTTCGGTGATTTGGATATTAGCATACGTACTAATATAATTACAGATATCCCTGGGGGTATTTATTGAAAAAAAGAGACGAGACTTGGCAGTGTTGATTTTCAAACATGTGTGTTCACTGAACGCATTAAAAATGCTAAGATAGTTTCTGAAGTTATCTTTGTAGCCCTGTCAAACAAAAGAATATCATTCGCAAATAAAAGATGAAAGATCCTTAGACCCAAACGAGCAACTTTAATAGGCTTAATTGATTGATCCGTCTCATTTTGCACAAAATTTTTCGAGAGCTCGTTAAGGCACAAGATAAATAAGTAGGGTGACAACGGGTCTCCCTGTCGAAGACCGCGACGAGGCTTAAAGAAATCCGAAAATTGTCCATGCCAGAGGATCGCATAATGAACATAAATGACACAACTCATGACTAAAAGAATGAAATCTTTTGGGAAACCTTTCTTAATCAAAGTTGTAAACAGAAAGTTCCAGTTTAAACGGTCATAAGCTTTTTCTAAATCCAGTTTTGCCATGAAATAGCCTCCCTTTCCTTTTTTACGTCTAATATTATGAAGAAGCTCATTTGCAATGATAATATTATCCGCAGCACGCCGACCTTCAAGGAAGCTAGTTTGGCTTGGGTGGATTATAGAATCAATTAAGTTACGCAAACGGTTAACCAAAATACGAGAGACTATTTTGTAAGTAGTGTTGCAAAGACTAATGGGACATAATTGCATAACCTTGTCTGCACTGAGGCTCTTAGGAATGAGCGAAATATGGGTTTTATTGAGGTTATCAGGAATCGACAAATTTGCAAAGCAAGATTTGACCATAGCAATAAGGTCAGGGCCAAATATATCCCAAAGTTTTTGAAAAACTCCTGGGTGGAAGTCGTCTGGCCCCGGGGCCTTATCCGGCCCCATATTAAATAAGGCTTGTTTTATTTCTACATCGATGGCCCTGCCTAGATAAGAGAAATTGGGATTCACTCTAAAAGAATCGGGGAAGATCCAATTATGTTGGCATGGGAGCTAGGGTCACACTTGTATAAGAGGGTGAGATGTTTGTCAAATAGGTTCCTAGTTTCCTAATCATCAACAATCCAACAATTTTGGTGTAACGCCTCAGAAATCCAGAGCTCTATCGCCTCGAACTCCCGTGTCATTAACCTACAAGATCACATCAAACCTGTCAAACTTGTTCACTAACACATATTCCAATTCGCCTAATTCAGCATCAACTCAGATTTCTCAAAACACTGGATCATAACTGCTTAGCTTAAACTATTACAGTTTAGGTTCTTCGCAATTCAAAATTTCTAAGATCAAATAACAGTACCGACCCTGCGTACCGACCCACGCAGGGGGTCTTACTATACCGTGGTGATGGGCTCATCGGAATCTCACTCAGTCTCTAACCCATTCTCGAACAATCAACTACTGATCATCACCTGCAGAATGGAGTCAAACGAAATGTGAGCTTTTGAGAGTTTAGTAAGGTCGTACAAGGACTACAAAAAGATTACAACACCATTTTCGAGAATCCAAGCAACGATGGTCTCCAAACCACTTCGAATGATCAAAATTCAATAATTTCCAAAGCGATCAAAATTCATCATAAATAAAATACCAAAATCTCCTAATACAATTACGACGGGTTTTAAAATGATCAATAAAAGATCATTTTCAAAGTCATCAATTCCAAGATACGATAAGGGTTTTCCAAAGGGTTTCAAAATGTACACAGATCATCTAAGACAGTTCTTTTCAAAATATACTGAAGATTTCCCAAAAAGATCTCAACACAAGTACAGATTATTTCAGAGAATACTTTCCAGTCATTTCCATAGTAGTCACGGCAGTATATAGAACAAAGAAAATAAAAAATCAACGTTGATTCTGGGCGATTGCAGTGTCATTCCGGCAAGCTAACAGAGTGTACACAAGTATGATGTACCGGAATAATTACCAGTCCATTTTGGTACTAGCCTGCGTTTCATGTAGGATTCAGACCAGCCTTATTACGCCCTCCCACGTAACGGAAACTCAGGTCAACACAGAAAAG
Organism: Escallonia herrerae; assembly: GCA_033070095.1. Taxonomy (NCBI): domain Eukaryota; kingdom Viridiplantae; phylum Streptophyta; class Magnoliopsida; order Escalloniales; family Escalloniaceae; genus Escallonia; species Escallonia herrerae. The sequence goes on along the minus strand of JAVXUP010000047.1, from coordinate 746,488 downwards.
TCAACAATATCAATGAGCATTAACATGAGCTTATTTACCATAATCAGATTGAATTTTAATAACCATAATATACCGGATAAGTCATCATTTGTAATTCCAGAAGAAAATCACAATTAAACAACAAAACTACTGCGAATAGTTGTTAGATTTAGACACAACAATTCAGAGGAACGGACAGAAACAATTATCAAATTTGCTCAGCACGCAATCACAGGCGAACATTACAAGATTTCCAAACAATCGATTCAGGTTCAACATTAGGATTTTCTGGCAATAACATGTTGATATCAGCACACAATTCAGAGTTCGGCATTAGTCATAAGAAGATCAAATGAGTACTTACCAGTACGAGTTATCAAAATAAGGGTTCGGACAAAAGTCCTTAGACAGGGTTCAGATATAATCCCTTACTTGGATCCGCAGCTAGCTTATCCTAACGAAAGTCTTTAGCCTTATCCTAAACGAAATGATCAAATCATCATAACATAGTCTACAACACAAATATTATAACTTATTACAGACTCACACATACTCCCAAATTGAACCTCCCTCACAGCGTATGTAAAATTATCAAAAAATCCCTCTAGAATTTAAATCACCCAAACGGTCTTCTCGTAAGTAGAATCACTAAAATAAGCTTCCCATATGTGAATTTATGCAAAAATACCTTTCTTAGGTCAAATTACCAAAATACCCATTCGAGGCGACAAATTACCAAAATGCCCCATGGGTTTTCGACCCTAAAAAAATTCAAAAAAAATCTTAAAATGCTATTTTAAGCATCCTGATATCATTTTTGGACTAAGAAGTATTTTAAAGAATTTTTGCCCAAAAATTTTGAACCGGTATCCGGACCGAGCGCTAAAAGACCAATTAAAAAAAAATAAACATATGGACCTCAGAATGATACGAAATTTTAGGCAATGAATCATATCAGTAAAATAGGGTTTTCATAAAACTTTTAGATTAAAATAACTTGGTTTACTATGTTAAATAATTCGATAAATATCTTTAATCGATATCCCAATTTAGCGCCCCCTCGTATCTCGAAAATTCCCAACAAATTCCAGAGAGTAGTTCTCATAAAAATTTTAGGGGTTACAGTTTTACATTTTGTCCAACTAAAATTTTAAATATATTTTAAAGATTCGTAAAGAAACTGCTGGAATTAAATAACCTTTCGCGACACTTTTGAGTTAAAAAATTATTAAAATCCAGCTGTAATCACTGTTCACCGTCCCTGTCCTCTGGCAATGCTGTTACCACACCTACAAACCCATTTCCATGACAAACCCACTCCACTACAACCTAAACACACATAAAACAACTTCACATACCCAAAATACACACATATACTCTTCACATACGCAATTACACCCAACACTCCCCCATAATCCCAAACCCAAACCTTACACACACTAAAACATACTCAGGTTCACACACGGCACACCCACTTCACACTTCATAGTGCAAAAACACACACACATACTAAAAACACACACTAAAATAAAAAGATGAAGGTTACCTTCAAGAGTTTCCCTTCAAAACTTTCTTTTCCTTCTTTCCCCTTCCCTTGCTTTCATTCTCTTCTCTATTTTCTATTTCTTCTCTGTTTCTGGTTCCTCTTCTCTGTTTCTTCCTTTCTTGGTTTTCTTTCCAATTTTTTTTCCTTAATTCTCCTCGTTCCTTTTTTTTTTTCTTTAATTCCTTTAAGAATCCTTATCTACTTTGCATCAGTCATCATACCAAATAGCAAGAGGTGGCACTCCCAAAATGATTTTCTCTAGACATTTGACACCTCATGCCAATTTTTCAAAATTGCAAATCAAACCCCAAAATCTCCATAATTACAAAATAACCCCAAACTTTATATTACTTAAAATTAATCCCCAAAGTTAGTCTAATCATGATTAATTGATTAGATATCACTAAAATATACACTACCACTCATTTTATTATTTTTCATCACTAAAAATATTAATTACATTTATGCCCCAAAGTTTTGCAAAATTACGAAAATGTCCCAAAATTCTTTTAAGGGTCCATTCTCTACTACTATCCGAGCATTGCCCAAAATTAATGCCCGTTTATTTTTCAGAGCCCAGGTGGCTATTTAACCGGCTCCCGAAGTTCAGGATATTACATTTGGTCATTTCTTAAGGTGACCACCTTGTTTAGTCCACGCCTATTTAGAGTGGATATGTGGAAGAAATGCGTATTTTGATCTCCTTCGCTATGCCATTTGATTTTGGCTCTAAGTTTCTAATACTCATGCTCCTGATGCAAAATAGTATTATACTGGTCTTGGACTCAACTTCTAAGTTACTGAGGAAGGTCGAGGGATGGTTAGCAAGACTCTTTTGAATACCATTTAGTCTGGCTAAGATTTTTTGTCTCTTCCAAAAGATGTCTCCAAAGACAGTTTTCCTCCGGTCCATCAAGTGATTTGTTAAGGACTTCAGTTTAGAGTAGAAATTTCCTTGATCATGATGGTGATTTAACCAGATTCTGTTAATTGTGATCCTAAGGTTTGGGTGACAGAACCAGGCCGTTTCGAACCAGAACGGGTAATTTCCATTCCCAGAGGCATAAGAGTTGTTTGTTTTGAGACTGATAGGGTGGTGATCGGAATGGGTACGCTGAAGGTGAAGAACCTGGGCGTTGGGAAAATTTTGCAGCCAAGACTCAGTGGCCATGGCCCTATCAAGTCTTTCATAAATAAGGTCGTGTCGATGAATACGACGGTTATTCTAGGTAAAAGTTTGGCCTTTGAACCCAAGGTATAAGCTGGGTTTTATCTATAAAATTTAAGAAAGGACGCGCAATATTTGGGTTTTAAAACTTCTAGCACCTTTCTTTTCATCCTGATTTGTAATTTCATTCAAGTCCCCTAAGATAAGCCAAGGAAGATTTTGGGACTTCTGAATATTCAACATCTCACCCCATAGAGTATTTCTAATAGTTCGAACCGGGGAAGCATAAATGGCAGATAAGAACCGAAGTGGGGAGGGACTTACCTGGACCATAGTGTGGAGGGCCTGTGGTGATTCGTGCACTACATCTATCTGGTTTTGTTTGAGTGCCAGAGAAGCCAAATACCTCCTCAAAATTCATTTCTATGCTAGGCTCTCTCAATGCATTAACAAAATCTCTGACCCTGAAATTGCGGAAGCACATGCAACTTTTGATGCATGCTGTTTGGGAAGGACTCAGGATTCTCAACAATCTAGATTGAAGCTGGCTCTTATAATATCATCGAAGATCTGAAGCAGAATAATGCAGACTTGTTTCCAATGAGTAACATTATATGTGATGCTCATAGGGTTTTAGAGGTTCTTTATGCGTGAAAGATTTCATTGGTGAGAGGCATAAAATCGTGCTTAAATACTGACTCCCTTTTTAATGAGTTAGTTGTACGTTTCAAGTTTGGCGCATTAGCTTATGGGACTGAGCTGTGATGGATTAAGCTCAATCATTACTTTGCATATTAATTTGAGATTAGTTAGATACTAATGCATTTGAATTCTACAGGAGCAATTAAATTACAGGGAATTGATTATTCTACTCTAGAATTGGATCAACCCACTCTATCCTGCCTCACATGAATTATGTGAACATGAATAGTGTGAATCTGAAGTGAGTTAGTTTTTCTTAAAGTATGATTCTCGCTTCAAAAGTATACATGTTTAAAAGGAAGAACAAAATTTTTCTCCTATCCAGATCGTAGGAATTTTCATCAAATCCACAAATAATGACAATTGATAGTTGTTAAATATTTCTAGTAACTTTTCTTCTAACACTTTCAGCGACAATTCTTAGCATCACTTTTTTAATGTCATTAAATAAAAATTACTAAAAATATATAGAGACGATTGATTATCGGTATATAGAGGATAGAAGGAAGATTTATCTGACTGAGAGAGCTGTCAATTTGTTTTCTGAAAAATAATAAGGTCAGGATATAATTTGGACATATAAATGTGCTACAGTATAATATACACGATGAGAGATGACCCATACAGGCCCATAACGAGTTGGACAGTGAAATCTAGATCGGGGCCCGAATAGAAATCTTTGGGCCTCATAGTCTGACTAAGTTCCCAAGAACGAAAATGGCGCGAATAAATACACAAAAGTGGCGGGAAAATTCCTAATTGTTCACTATATTCTCGTAAATCGTAGTAGTATTTCCTCTAATTTCTATCTTATTCACGCATCCCTCGACAAGGTCTTTCCTGGCAATTACCCACCCCCATCCTCGACAGCAGAAGAACACGCCCCAAGTAAAAGATAAAAAAAAAGAGAGTAAAAATCCAGCTCAAAATCAGCTTTCATCAATGGCGGAAGAAGAGGAGAACCAGACGGGGACCCACCAGCCCGCATTCCCGGCGAGCCGAGTCAAAAAGATCATGAAACTCGATGAGGACATCAATAAAGTCACCTCCGAGGCCATCTACCTAGTCTCGCGCGCCGCCGAGCTCTTCACCGAGTTTCTAGCCGAGAAATCCGCGCAAGTCGCCGTCGAGAAGAAGCGCCGGACCGTCAGGCTCGACCACCTGAGAGTCGCCGTCAGGCGCCACCAGCCGACCAGCGACTTCCTCCTCGACTCGCTCCCCGTGCCTTCTCAGCCGTCCGATCGTCAGTCGGCCGATCGCGCACGATCTCGGCTGGATAACAAGCCGGCACCGGCTGGCACTCGCCGGATCGATCATTTCTTTCGGAAGGTATCTTAGGCTTTACTAATATTTTGGTTGAAGTATGCACCGTGCGAAATTATCTACAAATTTGTCCAGTGAAGCCGTTATTTTTGCCACTTCGTTGGCGTAGTGATTTTGTTAGAATCTAAATCGTGATTGGTTGATTTATAGTCCTTTTGTTTAGTATTTTTGTTTAACTTTGACTTCTTGTAGATTTCTAGAATTCAAATTGAACATCTAAACACTGGACTGAACTGTATTATGTATTACAGATCAAATATGTATTATTTGACAAGTCAAACTAGGTCAAGAACAATTAGTAGAGTCACTGGTTAAATGTTCAAATCATATTCTTGAACTTTGCAAAAGGTTAAGGAGAGAATCACTTTGACCTGGAGGGAGTATTACAAAGACTCTACATTCATTTTCATTATTGTTGCCATTGATTTATTTAGTTTGAATGCCGCTGGGCTCTCTGTAGAGATAAGTTAACTAGTTGGTTTTGGGCAGGCCTAGGTTTTGTGCACACGCATGAATTTGACTCATGGGGATTCGAGCGTTGCAAGATCTTTTATTAGTTATTTTGTATTGGGAGGAAAATTGCAAGATAATGTGCAGAAATTGCATTTTGCAGGATGCTTTATTTTGTCCATATTTTCCCGTGTTGTCTGTGGTTTTTTATGTATTAGCACACACTTCATTACCATTACTAAGTACTTATAACAGCATCCTGCACAGTGGAAATTCTGATATCCATGTTGCAGGATCAAGTGTCTGTCACTTATTAACAGTAATCTCTTTGTATCTCTGTTGATAAACGACCAATCATCTTGTGTGGATCACATGTCTGTACGAATCAGTAGTAAATAGTTATGTGTTTTCAACTATACATCTTTTACTAATTTCAGGTTAGAAGTACTTTTGGATGGTTGCCATCTTACCTTTTTACTTCTTTTACATTTCCAAGTTAGTTATATCCATTAGTACAGGAGTGCACAAACTGTCAAAAGATTCTGGGCAGAAATGGTACTCTTAGATGCCGATTTACAAGAGGATCTTGAATTTTTATCTTAGACATGGGATGCGTGTGAGCAAGAAGCCTAAACACGTTAGGCTTACATTTGGTGGGCCGTTCTGCACTTTTATTTGAAACAATTTGAACTTTAGATTGTTTGTTGGTGTTTCTGCCTCGTGTAACTGGTTTTTATATCATTTCTTTAAGAATCACCACACATGTATTGCTTCAGAAATCAACGGTAAATAGTTGTTTCCCTTTGTTCTGGATACGAAAGATTGCACGAAGGTTATAGTTGTAACCTTCTTTTTTAGTGTCTTTGCACAAAGGAGACGATGCAGAGGCATTCCATTCCATGCCTTTGAAGGTGGTCAAAGCCCAAAGGCTATCTAGTACTACTGAAACATGGTACGACTGAATCAAGCCACAAAAACTATTTTTGGGCATAAATTTCATTGCTTTTCTACCTTTAGATTACATTTTTTTTGGTTTCTTGATGATCAGGTGTCTTGCACCGTCGAGGTAAAATGTGCTCTACCATAATCACATGGAATGAACGTGATATATTGAGTACTGATGTTTAGGTTTAAAATGATCACCACTCACCTGCAGGAAAGCTTTCTTCAGTAGTAATCATGCAGTCAAGGAATTGGGAAAAAATGGTTCCCAAGAACTGTTGATTGGACCTCAAAGGTTCTACCAACTACTTTGCTACCACCTTTTTGGAAAGATTGGAATGCTTTGAGCTCCTTGGAAATCTTTGATGCTTAGGCATGACATGAGTGGAGATTACATATTCAATTGAATGGATTGCAATTTATTGCACCGAAGCAGCTTAGATAGATTGTAAAATAATGCATATCAAATCCGAAATTCTTTTGTCATATCAGGACGAGCAGCAGGTGCGTACTCCTATGCACTGGAATGCATCCACCACACATGGAGTGAGAATCTAAAGCATTTCTCTATGCATCATCAGCAAAGCAGTGCTCATTGATTGGAAAAAGAAGGTAGTCTTGTATTCACACTGCATATCTACTGGAGTAAGAAACTGTCTATCAGGCTTCTCTTTATTGCACATAACTATCACAAGCTTTTAAGTTCTGGATCGCCCTTCTTGAACTGCAAATATTATTAATCAGTGTTGCAGCACGCTACATACCATTCTGATTGTTTTTCTGCAGATCAAATATGTTTCGCAGTTCTGTAATTTTCCTGATCTCTTCTACTTAATGAATTTCCTTCACACTGTAATCTGCACTTATCGGACTCAATATCGAGGCGATAAGGGGCTAGAGAATGTTGAGATTACTGACGCTGTATCTTCTGTAAGATGAGAAGCAATTTTGCTTCAAGCAAATTGTCTAGGTCCACGTGCCTTCTTTCCTTCCTTTATAAAGGAGAAGCCTTGAGTGGCTGAATTGATGCTATTTGATGCCAGTTGCTGTATGCCCAGAGAGAGCCTTCTGTTCAAGGGGGCAGCATTACTAAAACCTCCATTCAAGCTTCTGTCTGAAAGACGCCGACTGCTGGTGCCTGGCCTAGGTTCAAATAAATTTTCTTGCCCACTTATTATTTGACTTTGAAATTTCTTCTTTTCCTGGAGAGAGAGGCCATAACATCAGAATGTAGGTAAACCCATATACATCATTGTTATCTTTGATATACTTCTTAGACTAAATAGGGTCACTAACTTACTGTAAATTTTACATTTGTTGGTATTTAACTCTCAATAATGCACTGCAAGCAATAGAGAAGTTCGTATAGACATGCTATCGGCATCTTCCTATCATTTCCTTGATAAGCTAAATTGTACTTACCCTTTGTCTTTGCTTCTCGTCTTCTCTTACCTGCCTCAACATATTGTACTCTTCCAGCATTGCCAGTAGAGGTACCTAGAAAAAGAGGAGCATTTGTTTTACAACTTCTACATGTATAGGGAAATTGGTTTGTCATTACAAAAATTGAAAGGGAACTTGTAAAATTGGTGATTTAGATTAACAATTTTTTAGAACTGTGCTCTTGCATTTGAAGGACTCCAACAGAACCTCGTGAGGTGTTTCTAATCTTATTATTGGTAGTATTATCATTAATGAAAGTCTAAATCCACCCCTTACCATGCTTCTGAGACACCTCAGTTGTCGCTGTCATTATAGTTTTTCTTTTATTTTCTCCTTAAGTATGCTGTTCCGTACTCACCCGAAGAGTACATAGCGAGTAGCTTCCTTCGGGTTTGTAGTGCACTATTGCAATTATTCATTGTTGTTGCGCACTTTGTATGGTTTATCTTCTTATTTTGTAACTCAATGGGTGGTGAAGTGTCCTCCTTGCATCATGGATAAAACTGAAGTGGAATTACCTTTTAATGCTTTTCTACATGTATACAAAACAACCTTCTGCGAACATATTAGGTCTATACTAAGCGCTCAGTCCTAGGGTGACTCAACTTCCAATTTTGGCATGCCATCAGTATGTGGGTACTGAAGCTAGAGGAAATTCATCTAAAATGTCAGATTCATTATTGAAACATATTAATTCCTTTTTATTCAGTTCAAAGTCCCTCTATTAACCAGTTTTTCGTGTTTTAGTGTTGATACATACTATAATAATTCAAGGAGATGCTTCACACCGTTTACTGCCATTCAAATTATATTTCAGGAGCATTCAGAGATAATTTACCTCGTCATATAGAAATGCTTTCTTTCTTTCTGCTTCCCAGCTCTTAGTCTTGCATACGAGTGAATCCACCAAAGCTGCAAAAAGGTGTTGCATAAAATAATTAGAAACCAGTGCTGAATAAATGCTGTTGGTCCTTCGTTAAACATAAATTATGGGCTCCGCTCAGAATTCAATGTTGTGTCTGTGACTCCTTCTGTTGTTCCAGTTCAGCCAGCTAAAAATTCCCTAAATTCGTTCTGCCGGTGACAACATTTAAGAGTTAATTCTGCTGTTCTGCATTTCTATCATCTTGGAATTTCACTTGTTCAATTCAGCACAATACCTGAGGGATGTCCACCTCATGTTAGGTTTGATGAATAAATCAGCATAGATTTTACCGACCTTACCTGGTATTTTATTAACCATTACACGGGCTCGTTCTGCTCGTTTAAGATTCTTGTGAGCACCTCTGCTGACTGAATATCGATTCTCATCCTGACATAACATGCATAATACAAAATATATGAAGACTTGAAGAAACATATGAAGCACCTATGTAGAAGAAACTGACCCTACTATAGTCTTCCAACCATCGCTCCTCATCACGTGCTAATATCCACTTCTCTACCTTCTCCATTATGGCTTTTCTGCTAGAAGCTTCTTCTTCTGCTCTACTTATCTGTTCATCCAGGCTCATGAGAAGATCTGCATGATCAATCTCCCCTTTTTTGTGTTTTGTGTCAGTTCGTGAACTAGTACATTATGGAGGAAGAATAATTATTCTATGACGAGAACATTGTTCATCATCTAACCTGAGTTAATTAGATTAGCTATGTTATCCATCTCTGATCTCGAAGGAATCTCCATGTGCGATTGACTGCATATCTCCTCGAGCTCAACCTGTTTCTTAAGGAAAAGTTCTTTCATCTTGCTCGCTTTCAGTTGATCCAGTCTCTTGACTTCAGCCTCGGCCTTCAAACATTTGAAACAACGTAACTCTTATATGTGTGTTGCTGATGCTCTTTATAACTGTTAATATTATATACTAACCTTCTTAGTTATATCGGGGGTAAGGCTTCCAGTAGTTGATATATCATCTGAAGAAACTGATGATAAGCTGGTAACATGGGAGAACAATTGACGATCTTCATAAGGTGTGTCCATAAGATTCCACAAGTTTGTCAAGGCTTTACCAAGATGGTGAAGCTGCAAGTTCAGGCAAGTTTCATAAAACATATGTATTAAAATGTTGATGCATTTCTCCCCTTATTTATGTTTACCTGTATCAAATCACTGAAGCAGGCAGGGGAAACACTATATAAGAAACATTGAGTTTAGCTGCTTCCTCTAAAACATGTAAGATTCAGGATGCAAAAGGTCTGTATGACAGGTTATAATAGCCAATACTATACACCAAGCAATTCTTCCATTTGCACATTGCTACGAGCCTAGATGCAAGCTTCTGGCATTGAGATAATATCCCAAATGGAAAAAGTAACAGCTGACGTATTACCTTCTGAAGCCGTATTTGCTTTTCTGCTTCGAGATACTCTACAGTGCTGTTGAGTTTAGCCAAATTGCTGTCACTTATGTTCTTTGATAGTCCAGACAACTTGTTCAAGCTAGGGTGAACCTTTGTGATGATCATGGAGGAATCCATTCCCATCGTGGCTGACAGTTTCTGGATTGTGCTCATGTATTTCTCAACTTTTTGCAGTCTGTCACTCTTTGATGTCATTTAAAAAAATAAAAAAAGATCAGCCTTATGAAAAAATTGCTAGCGCTGACTCGATTGAATCCTTTGTAGAGAACTTTCATGGATCATGTGTAGTACCTTCTCATTTTGAAGTCTTTGCAGCTCAACTTGATACTCCTCAAGTTTCTTCATTGACAGATCATTCTCATTTATTGTGAACTTTAGAGATGAATCATCATATTCTGAAAGACCTGCAATTTCTGCAGAGATTTTCTGAATTTGGCCTTGCACAGCTCGGAACTGCTTCACTCTCTCTTCCTTTCTCAATTGCATCTCGCGCAGAGCTGGGGTAATCGAATCTAGCTGCTCCTTTAATGTTCCTGCCATTTTCTCTGGCTGTAATTGGAAAGGAAAAAAATACTATTAAATAAGGACCTTTATATGCTAAAATTAGTAGAATTAATCAAATGGCAATCTCAGCTTGAGTTTAACCATCATTATATGTGTGAGGGCATATAGTTTGCCCATTCCTCATAAAGGCGAGGAAACTATTTGGACATTTGACCGTCATTCATGAAGATGGTCACTGAAATTGTGCTATCGTTGCTTCTCCGTTAGGCTATCAAATTGGTAACTAGGCATTGCATCTGACTTATATGTGCTTTTTGAAGTACTAATCCTCATGATCAGTTACATACTGAAGAAGATAGACTTCTTTCATGCACTGTTTCTGTACCTGCCTTTTTTTGCTGTTCTATTCAAGTATCTGAAGTCCAACCACTACATACACCTTCTAACAATATATGCGAAACTACTTTGGTGCTGAGTAATCCATAATATTGAACATGTTGAAGAAAATCACCCATGTACTAATATACTACTGTATTTCATACTCTGGCTAACTGTTGTTGGTTTATGTACTATCTCACCAGTTGGGGAGAAGGGATGATTAATTATGTTACCCGTCCAGGGAGAGACCATTCGCCAAGTGACAGTAGGAGATGAGTGAATTCAGCCTCAGAATCTGCCAACTCCTGATGTAAACGTGCTCTTGAGGTATTTGCGCTGTCAACCTTCCTCCTGTAGACCTCTAGGCACTCCTGTTCCAGGTCTACCAAAACCTTTTCCCTTTCAAACTGATCTTCTCCAACTTCATCCCATATCATCTGTTTCGAGAGCAAGAAAACCCCATTTGGCTCAAACAACAAAGGCCAATGTCTAGCTAAGATCATAACCAGAAAAGAACTTGCCTGTAACTCTTGGAGCAAAAACCCACATGATGTTTCCAGCAGCGCCGAACTCCGCGTTCCCATTGGTGTTTGGAAGGACCCCATATGATGTATTCCTCCAATGTAGACTCCTAGACAGTAGATTTTACGGTAAATAAATGGAGATTTTGCATTGTGGGAAGAGGTTAATATTGTGTGTGGGACTAGGAACACCCCCGGAGAAGGGGGGGGGGGTGGTGTGGAGGGGGAGGGGAAAGAGAGAATGGTGGGGTGGGAGCTTTGAGTGAGAATTTTTGCTTGAAAGATAAGGCTGCACAAGTAGGTGACAAAGGCTTTGTGTTCAAGTATTCCATCTCTTTTGATCTTCCATGTTCTTTACTTCCCTCTTTCTAATTTTGAATTTGAATAATAACTGAAAAGGCATCTCTTACCTATTTAATAGAGATATGTTTTCTACTTCTGTTATACAGTGCTTCATGCTTGTATTGTATCATAAGCATCATACTAGTGCTAGATAAAGCCTTTAAGTCTTTAAAGGCTTTAGCGGAACTTGATACCTAAGCTTTTAAGAGCAGTTAGTCCATAGCTCTTGTGCATGATGATCAGTCCATGGCCCTGGTCCCGCCCAGTTTCATCCCCAGTAATTTTTGTACCAATGCAAGATTTGTACACGGAGTTCTACTACTGTATATGAAAAAGCAGACAGGACTAGATAGGTGGGTGCATGGCGGACGGTTTTAAAGGGGACTCTTCATTCATTAGACAGAGAAGATCATCAAGATTTCGTGATCTGTCGCCGAACTTATGCCAATTCCAAGAGCTTGAATTGAATCGGTACTGTCGGTTTTTGTATTCTTCTTCCTTTTCGTTGCTTTTGACGCATAACATTCAAACAAATATATTTGATTGGACACCAAGTAAATTTCATTGCGTGATGGATATTTAAATAATTTTACTGGCGCTCCCAATAGAGGTAGAGCTAGCAGGGTGGCACCGGGTGGACCGGTGTCCACTTGTTGCTCCATCAATTTTTCCACTCATATGGTCTATTTAGCTTATAATGATAAAAGTGTTCACCTAAAAATTTCAAAATACTTGAAAAAGATAAATTTTTAGTCATTATACATGTCAAAGTACTTAAATATTTTAGGGATGGTTAAAATAAATGTCATTTTGGTCACTTCAAATACTAAACTCATACAAATAAGCACAGAAAACAAAGTCCAAACTCTAGACAAATAAAGTCAACATTCAACACAGAATACATGGAGTCATATTGCTATAATGCAAACCTTACCTCTTGTTTCTCTCTCTCTCTCTCTCTCCTTCGGCGGTATGACAATTTTTTTGCAATTCTTCCTTACATATTTGGTGGGCACCTTAAGAATGACTCTTAGTTCTGCCATCGACTCTCAATGACTCCGTTATGCGCCCCCATGACTTCAAAATTGTTGGCAAGTAGGGTGATTTTATAAGGCCAAAGAGAAATTTCATTCTTTGTTATGATAATACATGACTCTATGCATAATATGCCTGAGCTCATAGTTTAAGTGCCAATCATCATTAAATGATGAAATCTGTCTTATCATGAACATAACCGTCCACCTTGTTTACCTTTGCAATCCTATTAAAAAGGAATTGGGCAGTCTATTCCTAGTGCGAGAGTTTACCTTTTTCAACATTATCTTAATACCATGATTGACTGATTACCGGTTGTCATTGTTGTTCCGAGAGTGATTCCTCTTCAAGGATACTAAGGGTGTCAAGGACCAAATGATGTCATTTAAAAAGCAAACTCATAAAGAAGATATCCAGGTAAGGTCTGAAAATTTTGAACACCAAAGTGAAACTGTATGATAGATAAGTTTGCACATGAATACCCAGTTACCAGATCAAACCAGTGATGATCCACAAGATAACCCAGAATACTGCAGTCATTCGCCATGGCCCTGCCACGTTAAATCATCCAACTGGGTTTGTAGAAATAGTAGTCACAGACACCTCTTTTCATTGGAATCTCTTGAACTCTAGAGAGGTTAATTTGTTCAAGTGTTCATTTGGTGTTTCGTGATCAAGTTTCCACCAAATTTCCGGTTTTTTGAAGCAGGTTTGTTGGATATTTTTGTGTACCAAACCATCTTTGAAAATGGAAAATCTTGTTGGAGTATCCTATATACCAAACCCTCCATGAAAATGGAAAATCCCATCCACCATGACTTGGTCCCTTACAAGAACCAGAAGTGCTAGAAGAAGGAAAACATTGTGTTAAACGACTACATCGGTGATTTGTAGTTGAATTATCCAAGAAGTTCATGCTTGTGTATTGTTAGTAAGAGCATTAAAAGCCAAAATTAGACCTTTAAAAGACCCATATTTGGTACCTTGTGCTTACGTAGCATTAAGTTAGCTGTGTGCTCATAGTCTTATTAAGCAGTGCGCATCATCTTTGGGCACGTTTTGGCTTCAGTCCCACATCACCAACTGACGAGTAGAACAAAAGTTTATATGGAACTGCTCAGCAGCTACCGGTGTCCCCTCGGGGACATCTGATAAAATTGGAACGATACAGAGAAGATTAGCATGGCCCCTGCCCAAGGATGGGGACATCCGATAAAATTGGAACGATACAGAGAAGATTAGCATTGGAACGATACAGAGAAGATTAGCATGGCCCCTGCGCAAGGATGGGGACATCCATTGGAACGATACAGAGAAGATTAGCATGGCCCCTGCCCAAGGATGACACGCACAAATCGAGAAATGGTCCAAATTTTTTTGATGCTTTTGTCCCTCTCTTTGCAACTCAATCAACCGCAAATGACCCTCTCGGATTCTCTCTCTCTCTCTCTCTCTCTCTCTCTGTGCTGGTAAGCTATGAGGCATTTTGTGGCTTTCTCCTGTAATGTTTTGATGTTGAGATCAGCCATGTTAGAGACTTACATTGCATTACGTTTTAGAAAGCAAGGTAACCTTGAAAGGTGAACCAATGTCACCTCTTTGGAATGACAATCTTCACAAAACTATCTAGCCATCAATAGCATTGCCAGGGCGAAGAATGCATTGGAAATCAGAACTGCTACGTGCAGTTTTGGCGTTAATCCAACGGAAGACTGGAAAACAGCACTGTCAATCACAGGTCCACATTACACATGTTCACCTGTTTGGCTCTCGTTAAAGCTTGCTAAACTGATATTAGTCAGACCTGAATCTGCCTTGAACATCAGAGAATGTCTCTGAGAAGTTCCGGTGCCAATGCTACGCATGGTGACATTCTGTATGGTCATTCCCACTTAGGCGTAAACGATGAAATCCCCGACGCACGAGTCATTGGCGTCTCCCATGGTGAATTCCATAACGTATTTAGAACCCTTTGTGAGGGTTAACCTGGTTAGAATGCCAGAAGGAGCAGCACCAGCTGAGACTAGCTCGATTGCTGCTTTTTCTTTCGGGACTGAGAAGTGTTTGGAATCTATGTACTTCACTGTTCCCAGGACAGACCATTGTTGCAGTGCAGATTGCATATAATCAGATTCCTCGTCTAGTAGAATCCCCTCGGGGGAGTTCCTGATAAATGAGGGCCCGACCTCAAATCCACTGTTGGCCACCATGTTGTCTGCATAGGACATTTTAAAACTGATAAGAACAGAAATTATCATTTCTAAACCTCATTCTAAACCCCCATTTGGCTGCATATGTTGTGAGATATCTGCTTCCTCATTTTCTGATAAGTAGAGAAATCTGCTCTCTGGACTATCCCGTTCTATTGTATGTGTGTAACCAGTGAACATAACAAGGGAAAACATGTATATGTGCGGAAGAAATTTTCTGTTACGGGTTCTAAATTGTACAGCTGAAAAGTTATTTAATAAGCTAGCAATTAAGATGATCCACTGATCTTCCTCATCTTGTGCTTTTTGGTGGGATTCCTAGTACCCACCATTTCCGCCCAGGACTAGTGGTCGATTTGATCCCCTTTGCTCCCTTTAGTAGGCCTAGGATTTCCAGCAGTTGCGACGGCTTTTTATATCTTCAATGTTAATAACTAAGACTGTTGTGCAATTGAATTCAGGGTGCTTGTCGCACCGTGATTTAGCCGACTTTTTGGGTTGAGCTGGGTGGAGCTAGCTCAGTTTGCAAATTGGCAAATAATCAAAAGTTGACATTGATATATAAAAGTTGCATGATCTTATCTGAATTCATAGTAGCAGAGGCTGAATGGCATCGCCTAGCACAAATTTTAAGCTCCCGTGGTTTCCTTGGTTGGTGGTTGTCTTGCATATGAATCAATTTTAGTTATGATCAGTGCTTTTCTTATAGTTTTTGCTATTGTTGCTCTAATGTTAATGTCTTGCAAACTAAGTTGGAATTCTAGCTCAGTATGCAGGTTTGGACGCTCGTAAATTGTACTATTTTGGGTGCTAGTACCTGCTACGGCCACACCACCGCACTGTTGTGTATCACACCTAGGATCAAAGCACAAACCGTGGTAAGGGTACATACCTCCGTGGAACTTTGGAACCTCGATCCCGGAGATGAGAAACGTATCCACCACCGGCCAACAGCGGACATTGGAATCTGCATTTGTTGGCACACTTCGTATCTCAAGGTTAATTAGATTCCTTTCATCAGCAAAGTTCTCCAGAGAGTATGCATGGCTCTCCTGCATTTCCCTCCCGTAACGCCTTTCCAAGTAGAATACCTTGGATCTCCCAGGAACAGTAACGTTAACAGCATTGGAGTTGTTATAGCAGTCCTCACTCGCAGGAGCAAGGATGAAGGTAAGGACATATTAGTAGAATCCCGTGTCCTTGAATACTGATTGATCGTACCGCCCAGACCCAACTGCACAGCATGGCCATTTCCCGGCAATGATATGTTCGGACCTGAAGTTACATACTGGACTGTGCCACTGAATGACCAGCCTGGAAGAGTTTCGTTTCTACCAAGGAGCAAGAATGGTGTGTATGTGTTTGTTTTAATGTTTGTTGGAGGAGATTCAAAGTCTGGATTCTTGAAGTATATCTGCTGATGACACTGCTATGGGTTTCAAGACGAAAAAGAGCAGAAGCATTCTGAGAGCCATGAAGTGAAGACGGAAAGAGAGGAAGCGAGGGAGGGAGGGAAGGCGAGAGAGAGTAGAAAGAGGTGTCCTGACTGTTTGGGTGGTGCAGAGAGTTGCATTTCGAATATGATGAACATGGCTTTTAAGGCACAAGAATTTCCTTGAAACACCCAAAGATATATTAGTATTAGCCACTTGTATAAGCATAGGGATGCAGTTCAAAGGACAGCCAAATACAGAAATTTATAAGAACCTTGGAAGTCTACTCCTTGATCATTTGAAGCTGATCAACTTGGCCAAGTAGCCGAGCCCTTGTCTGCACAAGGGATTATTGGTAAATAAAAAATGCAGCCATGGAGAAACTTCTTTGCTTTTCTTAAAAATTTTCAAGACTCGTACCCTTATGAATTAGGTGTTGGCAGTCCACAGATTTGCTTTCTTAGTCCCAAAGTCATGTTGTACATGTCCGGTTATTTCCCTCAAAAGAACATGAGAAGCAATTTCTCTGTGGTAATAAGCATCTGCATGAAAAGTTACTTTGAATTTTCTGGCATCACTGATGTAACAAGTTCAGAAAATGAACTGCATAGGTTGATACTGAAGAAGGTACCTCTTTTCCGTGGGATCTCATAAATTCTGGAGAGGTTTGTCTGGGTGTTCATTTGATGTTTCGCACCATTTTTTCACCAAATTTCTAGTTTCTTGAAGCAGGTTTCTTGTTGTATTTTACAAGCTATAACTTCTTCGAAAATAGAAAATCCTGTTGGAATATCCTATGGTCCAAATTCTCTGTGAAGATGGAAATCTCCATCCACCATGACTTGGTCCTCACTACAAATCAGAAGTGCTAGAAAAGGGAAAGAGTGAGTTCACTGATTAAACCAATGATTATACGTTTAGTAAGATTATCAGAGGCCCATCATTTGATATTTCCAGAGATCCATACATGGTGCCTTTGCTTCCTTTGCAATAAGTCAGCTCTTCTTCAGAGTCTTACCGGCAGCATGCTATGCTTGGCTTTAGTCCCACATCACCAAATGACAAAACAAATGAATAGGATATAGGCCACTGCCCAGATCCTTCCGGTTTACCCCCGGGTACATCTGATAAAATTGGATCGTTACAGAGAAGATTAGCATGGCCCCCAAATCGAGAAATGCTCCAAATTTTTTTAACCTCTTTTGCCCCTCCTGTTCAAGGCGCTATTTATCCCTGTTGCCCTTGGTCATATTTATTAGGGTTAATTACACCTATATCCCTGAGGTTTGAAGATAATTACAGATAAGGACAATAGTTTGGCAAAATTACACTTATGTTCGTTGACCTGACAGAATCTTAAAAATCCTAACGATTTTTAATGAAAATACATTATTGTCCCTAAGTTAGAACCTTATTTTTTTTAATGCCATTACTTCATTTAAGAAAAAATAAGAGAAAGAAACCCTAATGCCAAATTCTAAACCAGATAAGGTGGCCCAATCCCTCCCCTCGACAGCCCCTTCACTCCCCGCCGGCAGCGGTTGCCCCCTTCTCATTCGGCAGTCCCTTTAGATCCACCACCGGCGAAGTCAACGTCGCTCCACCCCCTCCATCTCTTCTCTCCTCCCCCGCCACAGCCCACTCGCTCACCCCACGCCGACAGGTTCAACGAATTTCCCAACCTGAACCATCGCAATGACGCCGGCAGGAATACAGCCCCTTGGGCCTGTTTTTTAGGCTGGTTGATGTCTAAGGTGGTGTTGATGTGGGCTGTTCTGCAGCTGGTCAGGTTGGCTTTTGTTTTGATGCTTTAATTGTGCAGAGCTGTTCAATGTTGCGTGAGTGTGTAAATTGCTTATGGGTGTTTAGCCCCAGTGGCAAATTGAGGCAGTTTTGGATGTTAAGGTGCTCCTTAACTGCGAATTCAGAAGGATGAGGAGTGTTGAAAGGGTTGAGTTTTGCGGTTTACTCTTAATAATCAGATTTCTATTTAGTTGATTCTTATCTCCCTCTTATCGTTTCGAATGTGGAAGAGTTTGGTGGTAGGATTGTAAAGGTACACAGTTACTTCTAATTTTCCGAATTTGCTGTAGTTGCTCCTTCTTTTGAGCTTGACGGGAGAAAACCTTTGGCTGGAACTCACAGGATTCTCGAACTGGAGTCCGGATAATGGTTTAGAAACCTATAGTGATTATCTGCAAACAATGGTAGCCAGTGCTGCAAAGCTAGGAGGAAAGTGGCAGAGGAAGAACCGACAGGATAACGCCATCGCGGATTGGGCAATGTCGCAAACGCGCAACGGCAGGATAGCGCCGTGTCGTCGGGGCACAAGCCATGATCGACACTGCAGCCACCTTCGTCCCATCGATACACCGCCGGTTAGTATTCACAACAACTTCGGTAACACCACGCGCCGCACCTCGGAAGCAGCATCTAAAAAAAAAGAGAAGAATCAATAACGGCGCCGCCACATAGGGTGCAAACCCTAACAGATGGCCACCGTTCCTCATCCAGATCCAACCGTTGGCTGAAGCCAAAACAACCAAACACCACGCCCATATGTCAAGGCGCCACCGCATCCTCAAATACTCGCCGGCAATCGCAACTCTTCGCGATCTCTCTCCTTTCAAATGAAGAAAACGATGATCGCCGGTGTGGCTAACGGTAGTGCCGTCATGGCTAAAGGCTGCGCCGTCCCGGCCAATAACAGCGCTGTCACTGTAGTCCTAACCAAGCACATGCAATCAGCGGCCAGCGCCACCCATTTGTTCAGATCTGCTCCACCGCAATCAACGGCGATGCCACCATAATCAACGGCGATCCCACCGTAATCAACGGCGACGACGCCACCACTTGGCTGACATTGCACCCCTGCATCTTGCTTAAGGCCACAGACAGCATGCCATGGGAAACTTAAGGCCACCGTCCACCGCCATCAACGCTCACCAGCGCCACTGCAAAACGCGCAGAGGCACCGTCGTACCCGGCGCAACATCACTAAACAGCTTCATTGCCACCACCGCGACGAGCGCCATCACCATCGTGACTTCGCCACCGGTAGCCATCATCGGTGGCCACCTCGATGTCACCGCCTGCAGCCGTCTTCCTCGATGTCCCGCCATCCACCACGATCAGATGAAGAGGACGCTGCTTCACCACCAGCTCCCAGGAAGTTGGGTTTTGGTCTCACCGCCGGTAAGAGCGGCCTTCCTCACCATGGCGCCGCCGTCTTCCGGTGGTCTGATCTGTCTCCAGGAGTGGCTGCCCTTTTGGTCAAGTGGAAAAGAGACAAATTAATAAATTGAAATCTTTCTTTCTTAAAAGAATTATACATTCGCCCCCCTTAATTATGCATATTCGTATTTTAGACCTACTGGGTTTTGTTATTCAACATATGCCAGCATTAGCTTTTTGCCTACAAAGAATGCGCATTTGCATTTCAGGCCCAAAGGATTTTCAGTTATTCTACTTAGGGCACACAGATTTTGAAGCATTAAGTTTTTAAACTGTCAAAGAGGCCTATTTAAATTTAAGACCTACATGCCTAATTTATTTGGCATACACTAGAAGCTATTTTTAGCATTAAGTTTTTAGAATGCACAATTGGACTGAACATGCCACGCATTCTTTAAAAGGGTTTGTGTATTTTTGATAGTGCATATACGTCGCTAATAATAAAGCGACTATAATTTTTAGCGCTAGCAAAGCCTTTCGAAGGCTACTTCCAGTGCGCTTATAACTAGACCTTTTTTTGGTCTAGCATCATGCAACGGCATCAAGTGGTGCAAGCACGTCACAAGTCGGGGCTCCGACTGCTTTGACGTTTTAAGCTCACCTGCGATATGCAGTGCAGCACACATCTGTCGGCTAACCGACAAAGCCCTAACGGGGCCTCGATGTTTAAACACCGTTACATTTTTATATGCTTTATTGCTTCAAAGGCAGTTTTTTCAGTCACGTACTTTTTCTTGTTGCAAGGGTTTATACTGCGCTCCTAAGCATCAACAATGACGCAAAAACCACTTCACAAGCAAGGAACAAATTCACAGCACCCGACAACTTAAGGGTTTTTGCAGCAGTATCCTGCCGCCGAGCTCGAAATTATATATCCGGTCATACAGTGGCCGACTATCACGGTCAAACATTCACACCAGCGCATGCTACCAATACAACTGGTGAATCAGAGTACTTTGCGCTCCATCCGCCCCCAAGGGCACGTATGATGAGAACTCTAAGTTCTGTCCAGCCCCCCAGGGCATTTACATGAGCTACACGCTTTATACTCCCTCAAGGGCACGTACGAGAATTCTAAGTTTCGTCAACCCTCCGAGGGTATTTACATGAGCTATGTGCTCCATTAGCCCTCAAGGGCGCTTATCTGAACTC
Organism: Escallonia herrerae; assembly: GCA_033070095.1. Taxonomy (NCBI): domain Eukaryota; kingdom Viridiplantae; phylum Streptophyta; class Magnoliopsida; order Escalloniales; family Escalloniaceae; genus Escallonia; species Escallonia herrerae. The sequence goes on along the minus strand of JAVXUP010000047.1, from coordinate 725,766 downwards.
TACGTTCCACTAGCCCTCTAGGGCGGTCCCTCAAGGGACGAACACCCTCAAGGGTAACACCCTCAAGGGTGACAGGATAGAGCTCAAGTTCTATCCGAACGGTTTAGCTATATTTCTAACCCGTGAAACGGCAAAACCAAGTGGGAGTTCGTCACCCTACCTTGTTTTGTTAATTCGAAACCTGGCCGAGCGTGAGTGCGAGGCTTCTTTGCCAGCCCTTAGCTGACGATAAGGGTTCGCGTCAAAGTAAAACGCAAGCATGATGTGGTCAGCTCAAGCTAAAGAACACACACTTGCACAAAACAAACACCCTCCACAGGAGAGGTGACCCCTCAAGGGGACATTCAAACACTTAGCATATGCAACAACTTGCATGCACAGCTATGTGTCCTCTCTCTAGAGAGGCTAACGTGGGGCACAACCTCTAATGGATCCCGAGATCCCATGATTCATCTTCCCAAAGACGATTCCGAGTAGACTACTTAGGCGGCATTCGAAAGACCTAGCTCTCAAGAGCTAGAGTTCTAGCATCCTACTCGGGCAAAGTTTCAAGGCTTAAGCTCCCAAGAGCTTCGGTCCGAGCACATGGAGTAGAGAAATATTATTACCCCTACAAGCGGATGGAGAATCCCTTACAAATCTGACGTGTGTCTCAAGACACCAGGTATAAACTTCCTCAGCCAAACATTTTGGCTAAGGAAGTGGGGGGCATATGATATACCTCAAATAAAACTCCCAATAATTGGGGAATACCGGCAATCCTAGTTGAACTGGAAGACTGATAGTTATCTTATCAGAGATCATGATTTGATCCTCAAGGATCCTAATGCGATCCTAATACATCTAGCCTACGGCCCAGTCTTACTAGGGCTCTTTTTCCTACCGCTATATAAAGGGGTCTACCCCCCCAGGTATAAGGATAACTACACACATTCGTGCTTTTTCAGAGTCATTATCATGTAGCTGCGCTCTGACTTAAGTATCGGAGAGTTCTCCGCCGGGAACCCCACCCGGCGGTCACTCGTTTTCTGTCTTGCAGGTCATCGGTCCAGGCTCGGGTTCCGCAACGTACGCGGGACATATTTTTAGCAGCAATAGATGCCTCAAGAGGTAAAGAACGGTTGGATGCCTGAGGGAGCACCAAAGTCGAAATCAATCGCATGGTTAAGCCGTTTAGTCAGTGTTGCTTCAAAAGTTTGTGATTCGAGTTACAGAAAAATCTGCGCGAGTTTGAGAGTGACAATTGAGGGATATTGAGCTGCAAAGGGATGGAAAAAAGGGTCAAAAAATTTTGGACCATTTCTCGATTTGTGCGTGTCATCCTTGTGCAGGGGCCATGCTAATCTTCTTTGTATCGTTCCAATTTTATCGGATGTCCCCGAGGGGACACTCCTTGCTGCTGCATTCAGCTATACAAAAAGCTTTTTGTCTCAATACCAGACAATGGGGGACGGACTACAGTAACAAGTGCGGGAAGCCAAATAAAACTGAACACAGCTTCTTAATGCAACGCAAAGCAAATGGCACCAACTATGGATCTATATGATTGGTTTCCGGGGCCTTTAAGGTTCTTATCCACCATCTAAACATTCAATATTGGACTGTTTCACTAGTTAAAATCATTGAAGCTCACTGCTTTCCCTTGCATATCTATCAGATTGCATAAGCTTTCAAGTACTTTATCAAGGGTGAACAATAGGCCCTTCCCTTGCATATTTTGATAGCCAATCCCACCCCATATCAATGAAAGAACGGCGTAGGAGTTAATGATATTTCAGTGGGTATATATAAGGGAGATGGTGTAAGGTTTCAGGTACTTCATTACTCTGACTTTTACAAGCTAGCCACGAAGAGTGGGTATGCTGGCACGGTTCTTGTCAGTAGCACAATAGAATTAAATCCTTGCTCATGCTTCTCTAAATTGTATCTTGCAGAACTGAAGCACAACGCCAGAATCTGGGCTCGGGTTTGATGACCATCCTCTCTCAAGTGGGATCTCCGTAAGGTGGAACTTCTGCCTCCATAACACTTAGACTTCAAACAAATAGACTGAGTAACTTGCTCAGATATATAGAAGGCTTAAAACAGTCATCACTAATCAGTATAGAGCTCTTTTGTAGTCTTACTTTCCTATATATCTATCATCCCTAGAACTGCCAGAGTGAAAAGCAAGCTAGAAACCGGAACCCCATTGTGCAATTTTGGCCTCGAAGAAGAGGAATAACGAAAAACAAACAGTGTCGATCACACACCTGATCACTTGTTTGCTAAATTGATAACAGTGCCTCGAAGCTAAAGGAGTAACTATATCCTGATCTGGTACCATTGAACTGCGTTGTGGAATTCTTATACCATCATTCCTACTGGGGCATGCTGAAGAAAATGGCCGCACACGAGTCATTGGCATCTCCCAGCATGAACTCCAAAACATATTTGGAACTCTTTTAAGGGGTAAATAACGGTTTGAATGCCAGAAGGAGCACCAGATACCAGCTATATTGCATTACTGCTGCATGTTTCTCCTGGGACTCAGTAGTGTTCGAAGTCAATATACTCCGTCATTCTTTAAGTGCAAGCTGACAAGTCTCGTCTGAATTGCGTGCTTACTAATGGCTTTGTTCTCTATCAGAATTTCATCGTACAGAACAAGTGAGAATAATAGAAAAGGCTTCCTTAATATATGGACAAAGCTTGAAAAACGAGAGGAAGAATTGCAGTAGGCTTTGCCTGAAATTCTCGTGAAAAAACTATCAGAATCACTAATCGAAGCTCATCAGTGTCACCATATTATCCTCATACACATCAACGGCAGAAAATTACATATCAGAAAATGTCTAAGGGAGAAGCCAAATTGGGGCTTGTAAGACTTGACCAAAGTGGGAAGCTTCTATGCAGTGAAATGTGAGGTTAAGGATTTGTTTCCCTTCAAAGGAGGCAGCTGCCATGTAATGAAGTGTGAGGTTCAGGATTTGTTTGCCTTCATATGAGGCAAAGATCATATAACAAGCATGATATGCATCCATTCCAGGAATACTTGTTCCTACTGTTTTAGGTTGGCTACTGATGTTAGCAGAGAAGACCATAAGAAGGCATATCTTCGATCCGTAGAACATCATCCATTAGAAGTTCTTTCTCCAGTTGAGACCGAGTGGATTTCAATACATCCTACATCGCATACATATATCCATTAGACACTGGGTAAGTAGATTTTTCCCCACTTCCATTTTTTGGCCAGAAGAAAAAAACCAATATGTAGTATTCATGAAGACAACATGGTTGCTTACGTTAAACTCCATGTAAGTTGCATTTCTTTCCAGCCATAATTTGTCCATAACCACAAATGCCATGCAGTAGAGCAAATCGAAGGCCCACTCATTCTCTGAAAAAGCATCAAAACATGAAAAAAGTTTTAGAGACTACATATTGCCTAGCAAAGTACTAACTGTTAAAATAAAAAAGTTCGAATTCCTTTAGCTAATTAGATCTGGAAAGCTGCCTATCAACGTTCGGAAAAAATTAATCTCCAAGTCTGTGCAGACCACGATGCCATTTATTGGCTACAACTGTGCAGTACTTGGGTCTTACCAGATAACATTTGTAAAAAAACTGCTCTGACGAATGTTCTTGGTTTTGCTGCAATTAATTGAACTAGCTCATGTTAGCAATCCTCCAAAAACCGGTGAACTAGAAGAAGTAACAATGCTCATCTCATTTATCCCCTTACTGGCATCTAAATTAAGCATTTGCATGATCATGAATGTGATATTTACACCAGCAACAGCAAATGGGTATTCCCAAGCAGCTCGTTTGCCCCCTTGCTTGTTTAACAAGCGCTGGAAAGATGTCTGTGACAATTGACCAGGAAAAGAAAAACTTATGTAAAACGTGCTTGTAACAAGTCATAGAGTCACAAATGTTTTCATCCACAAACAGATAAGCTACACTCAATGCTATGTTTCAGATTCGTTGGTAAATATGTCAAACTAAGCCAGTTCGAGACCAGAAAATAAAAATGACCTTAACCCTCAAGGATCATTATTTGGTTCTGAAATAAGCAGATCATGATTGTAAGTATTTTATAAACAACCAGATAAAACTTACAGAAAATGTCTTGGCAAAAAACAACAAATTCTCCAAGCAGATGAATCCAGCTCCCCTGCTTATAAGAACATCATCAAGGCCAAGTGGAACAAAATTATGGGAGAGGGCTTGAAGAGAAAATTTAAAACAGACTTGAGGATGAATTAAACTGAAAGAGTAACCTGAAATCGGTGGATGGATCTTTTCCCTGCCATCCCATTTCTTTCCATTGATCAGATACCAAACCATGTAGCTCCTGACCGGGGAATGTAGCAGACCATAGAGCTTTCAAAGCTTCCTGTCCTTGTACAAAATATGGGGAGTTTCTGCTGAGATGGACAGTTCCGAGACCTAAATATTTACAACATACACTGACACGTTAAATACAGAACAGAAAACACACCTGATGTTCTGCCCTTGAAGCATTGAAATTAACCTTCATTCGATGTTTCAGCCTTCTCAGTCTCTCCTCCTGCGCATTAGGGCACATAAGTTTGAACACAATCATACAGAAGATCGGACTTGGTCCTCTCACCAAGAGGGATATAAAGAAGCCATTTGATAGAATATTAGGAACACATGGGTGATCCATAACACTTTGAACTACTGTCGTTTTGAATAAACTGGATTAGAGCTACAATGAAAAAGGTTCCGGGAACCAATAGTCATTACGCGTGTTATGTTAATCGTGTAATCTTGATAATACAGACTAAATCCATTAAAGCAGTATCCCTTAGAGTAGCACAAGTCATCAACAGAATAGAGCATGCCAGGGAGCAGTAACACGTATCCACATTAAGAAGAGACAAAGTAAAGAACGTCGTATACATCCTCAACTAGTCAGTCCAGACTTGCTTTCATAAATCATAGTATTAAGTAGATGCAGATAGACAGAGATAAACAATGGTGTTTCTTTTCCTCCTACATTGTTCTCGTAAAAGCACTAGTTATTAGTGAGCTTCATTACATGCCTGTAGGGGTGACAAAGTGATGCAAATCCGTTGGTAAGTTCCCTTCCGCTTGAAGCAAACACAAGTGAGGCCCTTTCCCATCCACAACGGCGTCCCACAAGTTGCATCATCTGCAATAAAACCAGTAAACTTCTGCCCTTTAGCCTAAGAGAGGAATTTGAACACGGCATTTAGAAAAGAAATTGCTCTGACACAGATTACACTATTCTTTAATGATTGAAGGAAAATGTCAATGCAAAAGGTACGGGAAAATCTTATACTGATTCGACACTTTATTAGCAGTGGTGTGGACCACTGCCCACTGACGAGAAACTCAAACAAAAGAACCAATGCAGCCTTCAGAATTATAAAACCGTCATACACATAAACCAAGTCTGTAATGGGTCCATTTTTCACATAGGAATTATCACTTGTTAGATGGAAGCATCTATCTATCACTTTTTGTCATAGAAAGGGGCCAAAAAGTGAGGGAACTTGATACTCCCACTGCTGCATAGACAAAATGTCATAATATCAACAAGCAATCTAAAGCCGATCATATCTAGTAAACCCCGAAAAACTCGACAAAATCACCCAATGGACAAATCATAAACAAGAAAAAGAAAAACCCATAATTTGAGCTGAATTTAATAGAGATAAATCAGTCAATACCCCAATTCATTCCATTTCTGCTTTTAATTATAATCGGGCATCCAAACCCAGCACAAAACACACAAAGGAAGAAAGGAATCAAACCCGAATAAGAAAAAGGTGCCAAAGCGATCACCTAGAAATGGCTATTGATCTAAACAGACTAAACTTCCCTGTTTTGTTTAATCAGGTGTCACTTATATAAAAAATACATCAAACCAGCAGATCACAAACATTAACTAATACGGATGTGTCTGCGCCCTGGACTGTGCTTTGAGCAGAGGAATTAATTTCCTTTTTTGACTTTAAAGGGAAGGTTATAGAATAGGTTTTTTGTTTTGTTGTACAATTATGAAGAAAAAAGGCAGAGGAGAAAATTATTATTATTTTTTGGATCCATTAAGATGAGCTCTACTTTGACGTCACTTGTACCAACTTTAAGGTAATCTTGTTTTGTTAATTTTGTTAGTTCCAGTTACAAAAGATCAAAAGCGAAAAAAGACAGCTCTTTTCCATGTTAGACAATCAAATAAATTCTGTTCTATGCTGATTCCACTTTGGAAAAACGGTTCAAGCATGATTTTAATATAAATAAGAGATAGACACAGGAACTCCTATTAGTTTTGTTTTCGATACCGTTATAATAGTTACTTTATACATCTTGATTTTTTTAGAAACAGTCTGACTACTCATATAACTAAGAAATAAAAAAAATCCAAGAAAATCTACAAAAAAAAAATAATTTCAATTGCACGCATAAGAAAACATATGTGAAATTGTTATACCAATAATTGGTATAACTCCAATTTTTTCCCTTAAAAAACCCTCATAATCTAGAATGCAACACTAGCATGCGCACTGGATCTTGTATCCTTCCATTAACAACATGGGCTATCTAAATTACTATGTTACACGTTGAACGCCCCCATAAGCATCTTAGGTCCTTGAACGAAAAATTTTCATTTCATGTCACAAGAAATTAGGAACTCAAAAAAGTTATTATAAACTTAATAGACACTGGGCTTAATAGGGTGTGAACAAGGATGCGAGGGAGATGCCCGACATAACATAAAAACAGAGCCACAGAGGGCAGCTTGACTTCGAGAAAACAAGGTCACGGTACTTGGACTAAATCTAAAAAAAAGTAAGTTCAAGAGTCATGTATGTTTCTGTGCATGGAGACAAACGAGTCCGCAGCAGTCTTCACATGGCGGGCCGCCTTGGAGCCTCTCCGAAACCTGACCACATTCACCATTTTAGAAAAGGGAAGTGAGTCCCCACATGGAATGATAATTATATATACTATCAAACCAAAAATGGAAATGATAATTATTTAGAGAAAATGTATTTCTAACTTCAGTTCCACTCTCTTATGCTGGAACTGGGGAACTGAGAAGTGATCAAGGGAACTCTCTCTGGTTTTCAAGACCTAGTTGCCTAATGGTCCTCTTATTCCCTAGTAAATGGCATTGAAGTTTTGGTTTTTTTTGTTAATTTTCAACTATATCCCTCATAAGGTATTAACTTAAAATTGCAGGAACGTTACACAGGGAGGTCATTGCTGAAAATTTGTCGAACTTCAAAAATTATCAACCCTCCCCGATAATCCAATTTAAACTATTCTTCAAAAAAAATATATTCATCCTCATTATTTCAATCACTTTTACTTCTGCTTACTCCGTTTTTGCTACTCCTTTCTCTCTCGGCCTCTATTTTCACGATAAACTTATCCATCTTTTTTATGTACTTTTTAAGTCGAATATACTTTGAACCATTAATACATACAACATGATATTTGTAAGGATGAAGTTTGCACCCACATCGTGCGTGCCGACTATGCTAATTTGCTTGATGTAAACTGCAAATGAACGATATTGTCAAACTATTTGCATTTTTACCATTGTAATCTTTGGGTTATAGCGGGCGAAATGTCTTTCCTAGTTGGGGCATTAAACGACAAGCAATTTGGTTTGTATTCGTTTGAGCGAAAAATGTCTTTCTTAAATGGAGCATTAAAATGACAAGCGACTCAGTTTGTATTCGTTTATTTAAAAGCCCGTTCAAAATCTTACTATCACTATAGGTTGAACAGCCATGGGTGATTGAGGCCAAATAAACTCCAATAACTCCAATACAGCAGCTTCTCTTTCTTCCCCAAGTTAAAATGGTTCTCCTGGCCATTTCTGGCTGATGCTGGCCTTTTATGGCTTAGAAGATACCCATGGCAAAATTACGCTTTTGTTAAACTTCCTCCTTATTCCCTTTTTTCTTGTTCAGGTCAGCTTGTGCAATGTATGAAGAGGGTGGAATTAGAACTAAGCTGAAGCGCCAAGGTGTCTATGGGCCTTCTTGTTATTGGTGCATAACAAAATGGGCCTTTTTGGTTTTTTGGATACAACTAATAGCGACCACAAATTGGTCGTTTAATGGGTTAAACCATTTAGCGCAATAGTACAATTAGCTAATTGGTTAAACCATTTTAGTGTAGTGGGCAACATGTTTATGACTCATGGGACCTGCATTCAAAGCCCAGATACAAATGCATATGTTAAGCCCATTTAAAGCCCAATCCAATTGCCTGGGGCATGACTGTGATTTACAGACAATTGATTCAGAGGTATTGGTCACATGCCCATTTAAGGCCAAATCCAATTCAAAGTTGCTGTAAACAATATGACTATATGAGATGTTCTCTTATCGCCAGGCAAACATCACTGATTAATGAATATTATTACACAGCACAACCGAAGTTCACTGTAACACTCGCAAGTGAATCTCGCACATCTTCTTATATTACACTTGTTACACAGTACCATGCACATAAACAGAAGATCGTGTTATTATTAAATAAGACGCTTGCAGAGGGCTAGACCATCTCCAATTGAAATATGAGATAATTCGATACGAGAATCCGTAGCTAAGAAGTTGTTGAACTTGATAAAGGTATCTCTACACTTCTTTGTACCTTCATTCATGCTCTCATCATCTTCGGGGAGTGCAACCATGCCAAACCATATAGTGTTGTCATAACTTATGATTCCTCCAACCTTAACCAGCTTCAACGGTAGTTCATGGTAGTTGATGTAGTTTTCTTTATCGGCATCAACAAACACAAAATCGAAACTCCCTTCCTTGCCCTAAATTCAACCACTGAGTTATGATATTCACTAGTTGCTCTGATATGATTTAGTTTATATATGCGTTATTCGGTAAATGGCGTTTGTAGAAATCCATAAATTGCTTCTTCCGAAACAAGTTTGAAATCAAGCCAACGAACGATTAGCATACTTTAGAGTATGACAAAAATGCCCTCGTTGTCAATTTTAACATCTTTATACTATTTTCCAAAGTTTTATCTTCATGATATCTTTTTCAAATATAAAATATCAAACAAAGAGAAGGGACTTCTAATATTACATCTGGTACAAAAACAATCTCAGGCATGACGAAAACAAACTATGTTAGCTACGTTTACACATGTTTTCAAATTAGTTAAATACGCATATCCACAAGGTATAAAGTCTGGAAATAAAGCTATTGAAAATTTATTCTTAAGCTCCTTAGGGTAACGCAGTCAACCCATCGACTTCCAAACTGATACATGCAGTCAAGAATCTTGAATACTTGTTAAACGAATATCCTTCTACTATAACATTATCATTATTCCCTACGTTCTTTATTTATGTCAACGTACTGTATATTTAAAATGTCAATATACAACAATTATTACCCTTAACTCTTTAACAACTCCCTATTAGTGACAAAAATATGAAACTAAATATGTTTAGCGATAATACTAACATTGAGTAGCTCTTAAAAAACGTTATCAAAATTTGTCACGAAAGGTGCTACTTGAAATGTTGATTACCATCTTTTGCGACTCTATTCCGTCACCAAATGTTTGTAGCTATAGCATAAACAACTATTTTCCTGTTAAAAGCCTCAACACTTGCATTAGCAGTACTTAATAATCACTTGAACCACAACATGGAGATCTAGAAAACTTACACTCGCAAGCAAGTTCTGAAGGCTTCTCATGGCATCTTCCTGAATGAACTCCACCTTATGCTCCACATTTGCCTTCCGAATAAATGGCAGTCCGGTCTCGTAGGCTTCCCTATCTATATCAACTGCTATTATCTGCGATCAAAACCCACATGAAATAAATTATGATTGAGCCTTAATTCATAGTACTCCTCGTTATATTTGTCTAACAGTGCTATTGTTTTCACGCTAGGTAACGTTATACGGATAGTGTCCACAGCGGTAAACGCATGTACTCGGTCATGCCAAATCAGTGGCCGCGCAGGCCTGCCTTACTCATCGTATCGGGAAGGCCTCCAATTTAGCCTTCAACCCCTCCAACATGTGCTCTAGTAGTATATGAAGGTGTAAAAGTGTTAATATAACTTACTTTGCCATCATCCGGCAGAGCAAGAGCAGTTGCCAGAAGAGATTAGCCAGTGAAGACTCCGAGCTCCAATGTTTTCTTCGCATTCATGATCTTTAAAAGCATTGAGAGGAACTGGGCTTCATCAGCTGGCACGTTCATCAGGCTCCTGAACACGTATGGACGCAATTCATCAAGGGTCTTGTTCTAATATGTATGAATCTTCTTAATAATCCCGTTAAATTTTCAAAATTTAAACAGAAGTTTGTTTTAACAACAAAACTTGTGTGTTTGCTACTCCGTACGTGACTAGCATTTTCCCGCAGTTTGCCGTTTAGGGTACATGGGGAATCTTCCTTTTACAAATTGAACGGATCGCGATGCAGGACACATCAAACTACAATGTCATGGGTCTCATTATGTCATGTTTATCGTGTTATATTGAATAATACCACAAAGGAAAAACGAATCAAATCACATACTTTGTGATATTAATCTTGCTTGTCTAAGTATGTATAATATATCGCTACTCTTGGCTCATGTTTTAGTAACTTCAGGAACGTACCAATACTTGTACTTCTCGACAGTGGCCTCTCTAAGTTCTTTGAGTTGTTTATGCTCTCGAGGAAAGGCACTCGTCTCCAAGATGTACTGCAACAAATGGCTTTCGTTTGAGGGTACGTAATGTACCACAAAATGAAACTTAAGATGCAATCTTCGACGATCCAAGAAAGAAAGAAGATTAATCGGAGGTATGAGATAGGATTGACTGAAACTTATTGCTGAAGTAGTACATAGAACTTTTGGAATCAAAAGAGAAACCCAAGACAAACTTGTACCTTAAGAAGGCCTTCGCTGCTAAGAATGGTCCTCATGTCTGAGTATCCCAAGGCTGAAACGTATACAGTAAACTCGTCAATGAGAAAAGCACAAAAAGAGACGGACAAAATCGAAATTTAAATGTTTAATTCTCTAGGAATGGCACCCTTTATCTTGACTATTCCTCCTTCCTTCACTTACTCTTCTGAGTAGCCAAGTCACTAGAGCCCCACTTCAGAAATGTAAACTGAGTCTGTTTCAGTGTCGCGGAGGCAATTTATAGAAGTCTAGGAAGTATTACACTCTGAATTATGTGAACTTTGGGGTTATAAAAGTCGAAATCTTTATCAGATTTTATTAGAATCTTTTTTTTTTCTTTCTTTTTTCTAACAAACTTTTACCGTCCGCAACATAATGTTACAAACGGTGAACTTTACCTATTTGTCCCTGCCACCAGATGACTCTAAGAACGTTATATAGAATGTAAACTGCCCTTCCCCGGATTTGTCCGTGCTTCCCTTCCGGCTCTTTGCTTCCCTCTAGCTTTGTGACATTCCATTGGTTCATTGGTCACCATCAGCAGTAAAGAGAAGGAATTGAAGTTGCAAGATCGAGGAGCAATTTGGTCAAAAAAGACTGTCGGTACCATTATGTTGCGGACGACAGAGAGTTATAAGTGAAAGTCACGTCTGGCCCATCGTTCGCGACGGATGGACGGTCGAGATTAGGTCTACTTATACTACAAAAAACAATAAATTCGTGCAGTACTTTATAACAATAGTTGAAAACTTTTGTTAAAATATACCAAGTCTAATCTCAGAACTGTACCCTCAAGGTTACTCCTAGTACAACTTTAGTACTCCAGTTTGAAGGTGTGCCAAAGAAGTACCCAACTTTGAAAAAGCGTACCAATTCAGTATCTCGGCTGACGGACGACGGATGCCGTTAAAAAGTCAGAGGGGCAGGACCGTCAATAACAGAAAAATAGATCTAAAAAACACACCGATTTTCAAAGAAATACCTAACTTTGAAAAAACGTACTAAATCAGTACCTTGATTTTTTGTCTTCCTTACTTTAATCGAAACAAAAACAGAAAAATACATTAAAATTTATTGACAATTAACAAGAAACAGAACAAAATGCACTAGATCCAGGAAGTTACAGAAGAAGATAAATGAGGAAAAAGAAGGAAATGAAAGAAAATGCCAAAATTCTCACACCCCAACAGAATATCTTATCCTATTTTATACTCCTTCTCTCTTCTCTCTGGGTGGTCCTCTCTTGTAACTGCCTAACAACATAGCTGTGGAATTAAGCTACTTAATTTCCTAGTTTACCCTTCCTTTAGATTGTAATTGCTGATATGAGGTGTAGCACCTCTGTTCAAATGTAACGGGCCTATTATTTACTCCAAAAGCCAACGTTTGTGGCAGCCACTCTCCTTCAAACAATCTTTGTCCTCAAGGATTTAATTTAGGAAATTTCTTTAGGATCTCTTCATAATCTTCCCACGTCGCATCTTCAATCGACCGGCCTTTCTATTGGATCAGAACTTGTGGAATTTCTCTGCTCTTCTTCCTGTAAGTCCTCTGTTCCAGGATTGCCACTGGTTTAGCTTAGGTCACTTCTTCCTCCTGATATACTGGTAATGTTGGACTGGTGAGTTCGTTGATTCCCACGCTTTTCTTCAGTAAGGATACGTGGAATACAGGGTGAATTTCTTACTTCTTTTGGGAGTTGCAGCCTATATGCCACGGCCCCTAAATGCTGCAACACCTTGTAAGGACCGAAATAGCGGGGCTGAAGCTTGTGATGCTTGCGGTTGGCTGCGGAAGACTGGCGATAAGGTTGTAACTTGAGATACACCTTGTCTCCTACCTCAAAAGTCCTCCCAGATCTTTTCTTATCTATATTTTGCTTCATTCTTGCTTTTGCCTGGTTCAAATTAGCCTTCAAAATTGGAATCAGCTGAGCCCTCTCTTGTAGGAATTGATCTACTGTGGCCACCTTAGTTTTGGTTTGCTGATGCAACGAGAGCTGTGAGGGCGCCACTCCGTATAAAGCTTGGTAAGGGGTCATTCCGATTGTAGAGTGGAATGTCGTGTTATACCACCATTCAGCCATAGGTAGCCATTTCACCCAGCCATTTGGCTTAGTCCCCCCCATGCATCTTAAGTACTGTTCAACACATTGGTTGAGCCTTTCGGTTTGGCAATCTGTTTGTGGGTGTTATGAGGAACTCAGATTGAGTTAGGTACCCAATAGCCCAAAGAGTGTGGTCCAAAATGAACTAGTGAAAATAGAATCCCTATCTGAAACTATGGAGAGCGGGAGCCCATGTAGCTTGTGGATGTGTTCAAAAAACAGGGTTGCAATGGTTGCAGCAGTATATGGGTGGGGTAAAGCCAAGAAATGAGAATATTTGGTAAATCTATCTACCACCACTAGGATAGCTTCTTTCCCTTGTGACTTTGGCAATCCTTAAATGTAGTCCATGGATATGTCCTTCTAAGGTGTGTCTGGAGTGGCCAAGGGTTGTAAGAGTCCTGGGTAAGCAACCCTCTCATCCTTACATCTGGCACACACTTCACACTGAGCTACCTGCTTCTGAACTTCTCCCTTCAGATTGGGCCAGTAGAAAAATTGCTGGATCTTTTTTAAGGTGCCCAACACTCCTGAGTGGCCTCATGTACTGGAAGAGTGAAATATTTCCAAGATTTGGGTTCTGAGGGGTGTTGAGCTGCCCACATACCACTTACCCTTTCTTTTTAAAATGCCATGAGAGAAGGAATATACCAATGCCTGTTGTGGTTCCAAGAGCAATTGAGCTATAATATCAGAAGCGGTTTCATCACCCTGTAGGCTAGCTTGTAGTTCTCGCTTCCAAACCGGTGTAGTAGTGGTGATGGTTGCACATGAGTGTTCTGGTTCAACTTCATGGATTCTAGATAAGGCATCTGCTGCCTTGTTTTCAACCCCTTTCTTGTAAGAAATCTCATAGTCCAACCCCAGCATTTTAGTAAGCCACTTTTGTTGGATGATGGTAGTATTTTCTGCTCCAGAAAAAACTTAAGGCTTTTATGATCTATCTTAATGATGAAGTGCTTATGAGCCAAGTACTGGTACCACTTGTTGATGGCTAGTATTATGGCCAACAATTCTTTTTCATAAGTTGACAGCCCCAGATTTCTGGGAGCTAAGGCCTTGCTGAGATAGACAATGGGCCTGAAATGTTGCTGGGGCATTAGTTAGCCCAAACGGCATCACCCTGAATTCAAAGTGCCCTTGGTGAGTTCTAAATGTTGTTTTGTAGATGTCTTCTTCCTTGAGCCTAATTTGGTGGTAGCCGGACCAGAGATCAATTTTGGAGAATAGTTGAGCCCCATGCAGTTCCTCTAGTAGTTCATCAATAATAGGAATGAGGTATCTATTCTTGATGGTAATGTTCTTAAGTGCCTTGTAATCGACACAAAACCTCCAGGTTCCGTCCTTTTTTTTCACCAAAAGAACAGGTGATGCAAATGGACTGGAACTAGGCCTGATGATCCCTGTAGCCAGCATTTCCTCTACCAAGCTTTCGATGACTATTTTTTGTTGATGAGGGCATCTATAAGGCCTCAGGTTCACCGCTTGACAACCTTCCTTGACAGGTATAGCGTGGTCATGGGCTCTAAAAGGAGGTAGTGATCTGGGTTCCTCAAAAACATCAGAGAATTGTGATAGGAGTTGGACCACTTGGGTTGGCAGCTGTAATCCTCCATCTTCTTGGCTTTCTAAGGTGATGCAATAGATCTCTTCAATGCCCAGGTGGTCAAACCCAGCCCATGCTGGTTGTTTAGCATGACAGGAGATGCTCAACAGTGCAGGGTCAGAGTTATCTTGACTCCCTCTCAAGGTTATTTTCCTTCCTTCTTTGACCACTGTGACCTTTTGTTTCTTATAGTCAAAACTCACAAAGTTATTTTCTACCATCCATTCCACCCCGAGAACCATGTCAAAACATCCTAAGGGTAGCACCTTCACGTCAAAGCAGAAGTCATGCCCTTGCATTGGCCATTTAAGTTCTTTGCAAACTGTTGTGCTTTCAACCTTGGTTCCATTGGCAATGGTGACTAAGGTGTTAGGAATTTCGGTTGGTTGGCAGTGGGTTTTGATCACTGTTTTTGGGTCGATAAAGTTATGGGTTGAGCCACTGTCAATTAGAATGGATATGGGGCAGAGGTTTAAGGTACCTTTAAGTCTTATGGTAATTGGGTAATGTTGTCCTTCCATTGCATTGATGGATAGGTAGAGAGTGGGAGAGTTTTCACCTTTAGTCCACTGTTGTACTGCATCTTCACAAGCGCACTCTTCCTCTTCGGAGTCTCCTTCTTGTTCAACAACAATGAGGAACAACCTTTTGTTCCTATATTTGTGACCAGGGGTGAACGGCTCATCACAAGTGTAACAGAGACCCTTTTTTTCCATTTTTAACTGTTGCTCAGCATCTGTAAGCCTTTTTGTCACTTTGTATGAACCTTCCTTGGTAGAAAAGTTATTGATGTGGTAAGGAGGTGTGGCAGTGTTCTTTTTGGAAACAAGGGTTGTACTAGTAGGTTGTGTTCTGGTTGCCCATGACTGTGTAGTCTTGTTTCCCTTACTCAGCGTATAGAGTTGAGACTCTTGTAATCTAGCCTTACTGTAGGCGTCTGACAAGCTGGTGGGACTGAACATCTAGACCATACCCTGATCTCACCTTTCAACCCACTCAAAAAACTCTCCACAAAGTACCCTTCCGTTAAGGTGTGGTTCTTAGCCAACATTTGGGCCCGTAATTGTTCGAACTGCCCCTGGTACTCGGTTACTGTTGAGGTCTGTTTGAGCTTCTTAAACCTATGTACAACACTATCAAAACATTGCTCTCCAAATCTCAGTGTCAAATTTCTAATGAAGTCCAGCCATGCTATTGTTCCTCTACCCACTTGATAAGCCTGGAACCAATCATTCGCTTCCCTTTCCAAATGGATTACAGCCAGTGATACCTTGAGGTAATCATTCAGGGGTTGGAACTGGAAATACTTATGAGCCTCATTGATCCACCCTCTGGGATCAATGCCTTCGAAGCTGGGAAACATGAGTTTTGGAACCAAGTGTTGGTTGTGTTGGTGTTGGTAGGCCTGTATTTCAGGTGATGGTGTGGTCAACATGGGTGGGTACCCTGCGAGGTTGTGGTTAAGATGTAATGGGTATGGCTGTTGGTATTGGAAGTAGCTGTGAGTTCACGGGGTGATTTCCAGGCTGGTTAATGTTTGGGTTGAGGAAGGTTGGTGAATGGGGTTGTGTAGTTGGGTTAGTCAAGATAGGCGGGTTGTTTGATGTAGGGAATTGGAAGGACCTTTGGTTTGGACTATGAGAAAATTTTGGTTTCTGGAGTTTTTCTAAGGCCCAATTCTTTGGTAATCCCGTGGTGGAAGAATTCCTGAGGGAATCGAAGGAGTTGAATCTGGGTTAGGAAGAGAGATACCTTGGTTCATGTGTTCATTGGGGTATTGCTGTTCCTTCTTGCCTTTGAGCAACGTTTCCATGATCATGGCTAGATCTTCCTTAACCTCATCCATTCTTGATTCGATACCACCGATCTTCTTAGCCTCTATCTCTAGGCTATTCATCCTCTTATCAACCATAGCCATCCTTCCATCCAGTAAACCCATTTGCATATTCACCATTTTTTGTAGAGATTCATTCGAAAAGCTGATTTCATTGAGCTTGCTGTCTGTGGTTTTGATGCTATCCTCAATTTGTTTCAGGGGTGTATCGACAATTGCGATTGTTGAGTGGTTTGCAGGATCGATGCTCTGGATACCAATTGTTACAACCAGCGGCCTACTGCTGGTGTAACTACACAACTTCGTATTTATAAATTCAACAAGAAACAGAACAAAATGCACTAGATCCAAGAAGTTACAGAAGAAGATAAGTGAGGAAGAAGAAGGAAATGAAAGAAAATGCCAAAATTCTCACACCCCAACAGAATATATTATCCTCTTTTATACTCCTTCTCTCTTCTCTCCAGGTGGTCCTCTCTCGTAACTGCCTAACAGCATAGCCGTGGAATTAAGCTACTTAATTTCCTAGTTTACCCTTCCTTTAGATTGTAATTACTGAGGTGTAGCACCTCTGCTCAAATGAAACATGCCTATTATTTACTCCCGCAACCGGTCAACACCACTACCAGCCACCATTATCGGCCGAACAACTAACGGCCAGAACACCGCCGCCAAAAGCCACCCACCGCCTATTAAAGCAACGCACCATACACCACAACCAATCCCACACCAGATCTGTAGCCGATCTTGAAATTGTGCCACCCCATTGCCGCCAACAGCCACCCACCAATCGTCGCCGCAAGCCGCCATACTCGTAACCAACCCCACACCACAAACGCAGGCCGCTTGGTGACGGGCAAACCCCCGGTCGCGAACAACCACCAATCGCCTGACCACTGCCAATTTACCACCGTCCCTCAACCCAACTATCACCGTCGCTGCAACCCAACTACGAGAGAAGAGTTTTTTTTAGAGAGAGAAGATTTGTTTGGGAAAGAAGAGTTTTCTATAGAGAAGAGTTTTTTTAAAGAGAGAGTGAGAGAGTTTTTTTTAAGGATTAAATTAAGGAAGAGATTAATGTATTTTTTTGTTTTTGTTTTGATTAAATTAAGAAAGATAAAAAATTGAGGTACTGATTTGGTAAGTTTTTTCTAAGTTAGGTACTTCTTTGAAATTTGAAAATCGGCGTGTTTTTTAGATCTATTTTTCTGTTATTGACAGTCCTACCCTCGAACTTTTTAACGGCATCTGTCGTCCGTCAGCTAAGGTACTGATTTGGTTCATTTTTTCAAAGTTGGGAACTTCTTTGACATACTTTCAAACTTGGGTACTAAAACTGTACTGATGGTAAACTTGAAGGTATAATTTTGATATTAGACCAATATACTGTGCAAGGTAGAACAAATTGTTGAAGTTAGCTGCAATTTGGTTCTGTGTGGCCACCATACGGTCCACCGCCCACATGCTACATTATTTTGCCGCCTTGGTTCAATCTTTCCAGTTGCATAGTTCGTTTTGAGTTAAATCCTTTAGACATCTTCAGAACTCATTTCACAAGCAGTTAGTCCGAATGCAAGTTTTCTTACTCGAATTTCTTCTTGGCTTGTGTCTTTGTTCAGTTAGTCGACTAAATCTACGTCTCTTTGTGCAACTGAAAACTTGCAAATGAAAGAAACTGTTACCCGATCACATTATTTACAACCTTAAACTTTTTCAATAGACGGTGTTCTAACATGGTAGTAAAGTAAATCGATCTAGTCATGCCGTCAAGACGAGCCAACTTTCGAGTTTATCTTTGAATGTGAGTTTGATACTATTTTGCTCCAAATTACAAAGCTAGCACCATATATTCCGGCTATTGAATAGAACTGAGAGTTTAGAAAGACAGCAAAGTATTGGACCACTTATCCCGGGACAATTAAGGAGGCCAGGCATACCTAGATAATTATGTTTTCCCGAGACCCGCAGCCACTAAAGACCGTAAAGAGATTACGTCTCTTACCATTCTTATAGCTACAGAGTAGATCTGGGCGAAAATGGTAGAGACAGTTCTGCCTTTTTCCCAATCGAACCCTCAACTTGTTCAAAGAGTCAAAGACCATAACAATGTGTTTGGACGTGAAATTTAAACTAGGTATTTCATTTCGGGAAGGTATTTTTAAAAATTCCTTCAACATAATTTCTCGTTTGAATTGTACGGATGAGAATTTCGCAAACAGAATATTTTGTAATGATGGGATTTGTAAATGAAGGAATTTTAAAATTAAGAAATTTGAAAGTAGCAGTATTTCAAAATTCCAAATCCAAACACACACTAAAGAGATTGTGTCCCTTACTATTCCTATAGATAATGAACTAAAGTTGGTGTTCTAAGAGAGTTGGATCAAGTGACATCTACAATTACCTGTAGTCTGCTCTGTATGACCTTTCAGGTAAACCGATTAGACTGTCATCTACTTCAGCTTAACACCAACACCAAAGTACGTCACCAGTACATATTAGTAGTTGCAGAAAAGTAGAAGAAAAACATCATCAATTACCCGAAAGAACTCACCGAAGAATTGGAAAGTGTGGCACCATACAAAGCCGCGGGATAAAATGATTAACTACCACTAACTCATTCTGTAATATTCACGGTGAACAGCATGGCCTTAACTGCCACTGGTACCCATATCAAGGGTTGCTGCTGTGGGTATTTATCAAATGTACAAAAACGTAAAAGAAAGCTGCAGACGTACATGTAATCTGCTTCAGCGCCACCAGTCCGGTACTCTCAGCCTCCTGTTTCTGTGAATAGCTAGCCTGGCAGCAGGAAGCTTGTGCTTTACCTGTCTCCATAACATATTCACGGCGTCTTCCTTCTTAGGAGGGTACTGGAATTCATAGTGGTGGGAGATGTTTTTGAGCAGCCTCCACATTCCAAGCCATTTCTCTTTTGGAAATTGACGGAGCTCTGTAACAATGTGATCTGGTTTCAATGCCTCTTTGACAGAAAAGAAAACTGAGAATTCAGTGTAGTCTATTTCATCCTCGTACGGCAGTTCGATTTTGTCACTCACAATGACAGGAACACAATGGCTCACAATAGCATCAAACAGGCGGCAAGAGGAAGGAGTGTCTCCTGCAGGATGTAGGCAGAACTTGGACGCCCGCATCCCTTCTGAGGACTGAGACAAAAAGCAATAGTGAATGAGGAAGAACAGAGAAAATATACAGAATAGGGTTCCCTGCCGACCAAGGAACATTGCCAATTTTACAGTATTATTCAATGTTGAAGAAAATTAAAGTGGCAAATATTTTCAGGAAAAAGTAGTAACTGCATTGAATGTTCCAGCAGAAGTCCTATATTTTAAAGTTTCATAGTGATGTACAGAAACAATCCCCTCAGTCGTTGAGAGTTATTTTGAGACATCGTGTTACTGTTCAAAACTTCTCAGGCAGTAAAAAAATTGAGAATAGCTGTAGACCATAGTACTTACAGCTTTTATGTTTTCCCCGGTTGCGAGGCCATCTTCATAGCGAACATCGTCAATACCTTTTAGTATATGTGCCAATTTAGCTCGAACAATTCCTTCCTGCAATGTCAGAGGGCTCAGAATTATTTGCAGAACCAAATAAAAACTGAACGATGATATTCTGATAAAATCTCATACTAACATACATCTTTCCTCACTGTCCTTCCGCGGAAGAAAAGAAGCGTCTTACGTGACTCATATGGATCTGGAGAGTTGTCATGCTCAAATGAATCCACAAGATGCATATAAGGGGCCACAACGTCTTTGGTCAGGTTCGACATTAGTTTAGGATAGCGGCCAAAATCTGCAACAATGAGAATAGATGCATTCACCTCTTCTCGTAAAAATCTGAAAGCATTTGGATGATGCATGGGAATTACATGGTCTCGTCCGGAAGATCTTCGCCAGTAATCAGATCGCCTCAAAGTTTCCAGGAGTTCTTCCTGAAATCAGGTACAACCACGTTTATCTCTCGAAAAGCTACCATGAAAAGTATGATGACAATGAAATCAGTTTCTCTTACAGGACTATACTGTTTGCAATGCAACGTGGCATTAAAAATACTGCAGCCAGAGAGTATCTACGCTTTGCTATTGTCAGTGTTTCTTTCAAGTCATTCATCATCGAGTCTTAGCCTGATGAACTTTCAGAAATTCAGTACATAAATATATGTTTAAACTCATCATATTTACTTGTGAGAATTTGAAACTTGCTTTCCATGAACCTATACGTACCTGGTTTTAACATAGTAAAGCTTTATTGCAAAATACAATTCTTATTGTGGTTATTAAACGATTTATGCAACCTTTACTTGTACACTTGTTATCTATGTTACATGAACTTGGCACGAGTGACTGAGTCAGATTCGTCTATTTCTCAAAACTAAAGACACGGGGACACGTCAAAATGTTCCTATCTATTCTTGTATTTTGCTGATTCCTTAGTCTACATGGTGTTTTGAGTTACGTAAACCGTTTAAATTTAAACTGAGATCATCTCAAAGCCATAACGAACTAAAAGAAACACTATAATATAGTGTTCTTAGTGGCAGATCCTACAGGATGTGTCAGACAGATATCCCATACTCATGTCTAAGTGTTGGGTATCCGACACGGATACTTCACGCATTTTGAAGAGTCTATGCAACATAGCTTGTTATAGGTATTATGAGCCACTTCCTATATTCAAGCAGAGATATTCTACATTTATGATAGCAAAACCTTCCCCTCATAAGGGGTTCAATTTGGTCAATTAAACCACTTCGCTTTTCTGCCAGGTTACTTATGCCACAGAACTTATCCCTAAAAGCTTTTCTGATAAATTCCAGAGTCCAAACCTTTACCCCGTTTTGTGAACCTTCCACAAGCCCAACAAAAACCCTCTTTTAAGCTCCACTACTTGACTGTCCAAACATCGACCTTAGGAGAGTGCTTGACCACAACTGGTCGTACATTAGCAATTCCCAATAATAAGAAGTTTAAGAACCACTTATAGAAATCCAACAGGAATTTGTCCTTTAATGAAAACTGAACTAATGGAGCAGACAAGAAAGGAGATATTGCGTTCCTAATTCAAAACCAGCAAAGAGAGCCACAGATCCATCATCCACACTAAGCACAAAACAATCAGAAGCACAGAAGTTTCTCAAGGAAATCCTATTTGGACGATCCCAAGCTACTTTCAGAAGCCTCAAAATTGAAAATTCAGTTGTTTGCTAACTTCCATCCATCCAGTCTTTGCCAATGACTTCTTTGCCAATGACTGATACTTGCCACAAAGGTCTGGTTTGACCAACCCCTCTCCCTCTCTCTCTAAAAAGCTCATTTTTTAAATAAAAACAGGTGAAAAATGAAAAAAAAAAAAAAGTAACAACTAACAGCTACGACTTCCCCATCTAGCATTGAACTTCTTCCGTTGATCCTTTAACCATCTGCAGATCATAAGAGAGCACTTTGAAAACTTGTAACTTGGAGCAAATAGAGCATAGCCGGTCCACTTTTCTCCCATCACAATGTAACCAAGATATCAGCAACAACTACACCGCTTGATTATAGCATCTACATTATACTAACTCCTTAATCATCTTTAGCTTACTCTCCACGTATCATAGAAAAAACAACACACTCAACAAACAGCTTAAACAAGCAACATCATAAATCAGTATTTCACAATGTCACCACAATTTAACAAGTAGCTGCAATATATACTTCAGAAATCAGCATTCCAGATTGTACTACCTCTGTTCCATACAATTTTCCCCTTTGACTTTTGGCAATTCTCTAGATAAGTTTAGTACCATGAAAACATCCAACTGAACTCAGATAGAAGTCTTTGATGAGATTGAATAAGCATATTTTGGCAAAATCAAGCTAAGGTAAATACAAAGAGTGAAGTCAACATCTGCAAGTACTTAAATCTATCCTAAAAATTTACAAAAACTCAAATGGAAAAAATCCAATGGGATAAAGAGAGTATGGATAACAGAAACATTTAATTGAATAGAAATAAAACTATTAGTGACCCGATATACCTGCAATTGACGGTCAATCATCGTCTCCGGATCCGTCATGTTGCGCCCGTGGGTATTGAAACTCAGCGACGAAAAAAACGGAACGTAGAACACGTCAGCAGAGTCCGAATCGAAGACCCGAACCGCCTGGCGCCCGTCATACATCCCATCGTACAGGAGCGACGCCATCATCCAGTACTCCACACTGTGCTGCTTCTTTAGCCCGGAATTCGCGGGCCACGGTGGCAGGGTCCGGGCCGTCACCGGTGCCCGGTCGGTTCTCCTCCGATCCATCATCCCGACGTTGAACTTCCCGTCCAGGTCGTACATGTACACCCTGAGCGGCGATCCAGCGCGGCAGGGAGTACTGCAGGGGCTGATGTTCGGAAAAGAGAAGAACTGCGACCGCAGATCGCCGATTCCGAAAATGACGGAGGAGGTGATGACGACGAACGCGAAGCAGATTGCCAGTGACAGCAAGATTTTGCTGACCATCTTGGCTGCTCCGGTGCCTACAGGGAGAAAATGTGCGTGCGTCTATACATGTTCAATCTGGTCGTGACACTTGATCAGGAGGATTGGATTTGCTTGTAAAGGAAAAAGGGAAATTGAGGAGATCTGGTGGGAAGACGATTGGGGACGGGGGTTATGTTTCTCCCTGGCTTTTTGGACGGAGAATGAGGCTTAATTGAGCGACATTCTTTCATGGCGTAAATGGTGGCTTTGCGGCATCTCGGATTCGGTGTTGGGCTGTGTTTGTTTTACACAGGTACTTGGATGTGCTTTTTGTATCTGCTTTTGTTTGGTTTTATGTGCTTTTCACCAAACTATAACTATCCTTTTTTTATTATTAAACCAAACTAAAACTATCGGTGATGTGAATTTGTGGCCGTCAAACTAGATTTAATTATTTCAGGCGTATTTCGTTATAAGATTGTTCATACCCTATTCTGGTCAGACTCCGGGGCCCGCTAAGGGGCCCGCGTCGTGCGACACATCATCCAGTCAACGGTCAAATATTCAACGCCATAACCGGGTCAAAGCGTATCTCCTTTCGAGCATTCATAGGCATCACCAGTGCAGCGACATCAACAGTCAAACTGTTGGAAAAAGGAAGGGGTCTGCCACTCCCTTCCTAAGGGGGTCGGCCACCCCCTTCCTAAGGGGCTTCGGCCACCCCCTTGTTGTGAGGGGTCGGCCGCCCCTTCCTCAAGGGGGTCGGCCACCCTTTTGCCTTGCAGGAGTCATTCCTAAACCCCGACATCACTCATCGCGCTCTCTACCATTCGCGCTCAACACCGATGGTCACTTGCGCCGCGCTGATGATACGTGCCCCCGGCACTAAGTATTGATCCGCGACAGTTGTCGCCGCACCCTTCCGCCCTGCTGATGATACGTGCCCCGGCACTAAGTATTGCTTCGCGACAGTCGTCGTCGCGCCCGCGCCCCGCTGATGATACGTGCCCCGGCACTAAGTATTGCTTCGCGACAGTCGTCGTCGCGCCCTCGCGCCCCGCTGATGATACGTGCCCCGGCACTAAGTATTGCTCCGCGACAGTCGTCGCCCTCCCTTGCGCCCCGCTGATGATACGTGCCCCCGGCACTAAGTATTGTTCCGCGATAGTCGTCACCGTGCCCTTGCGCCCTGCTGATGATACGTGCCCCCGGCACTAAGTATTGTTCCTCGACAGTGCTCCGACACGAGGACCTCTCCCTACGGCATGGGCTGAGCGCCATCACGGGCTTAGTGCCATCGCCGGCTCAATCAATTACGGGACGGGCTTTATGCCGTTGCCAACTCAATCAAACTGTTGCATGGGCTGAGCGCCATCACGGGCTAAATGCCATCGCCGGCTCAATTAAACTACGGCATGGGCTGAGCGCCATCACGGGCTTAGTGCCATCGCCGGCTCAATCAACTGCGGGATGAGCTGTATGCCGTCGCCGGCTCAATCAAACTGTGGCATGGGCTTAGCGTCATCATGGGCTTAGTGCCATCGTCAGCTCAATCAACCGCGGGACGGGTTGTATACCGTCGCCGGCTCAATCACCAGGGGCTATGGTCCTCACAGTAGGATGAGCTCGCAACCCTGGAACCATCGTCGACACAACCTTGAAGCCACCGACATCACACTTGTAGGGAGCTCATATGCGAAGACTTCACCACAACGGACACTAAGCACCAAGCGATGACCATGGTCACTCATGTTACTATTGATCGTCGACACCACTAGGGCAATGACCCACGGGTCACTCCGGGACGGGAGTAAGTCCTTGGAGGGCATCGCGTATAGTCTGCATGGCAGTTGGATATAGGGGCAACCCTCACCACTGTCAGTTTCTCTGCGCGTCTCTTGACGCACCTTGTGGGATTCAGTAAGGGCTTGGACTAGTGGCTGGGGCAACGGGCTACTCTGACCATGCTACCGCGGCATGATCAGTCTCTCTCAGACAGGCAGAGAGACGTTGCAAGGGCAGGGCAGCACGAACTTAGGGACCGGCGGTCCCAACTGAGAATCAGTACTTTGGCTCCCCCTGGCGACGTGTCGTTCCCAGGGGTGACACATGTCAACTTATGACACATGCACATTTTTGCCTATAAATAGTGGACTTTGGAGCTTTTCCAAGATCTTTCTCTCATTTGAACTTTTCACTTTCTCTCTCTAAAAAGACTTTCTCTCTCTAAAAAGACTTTCTCTCTGGAATTCTAGTGAGAGAAACACACTTGGACTCCCGTCCCCGAACCCTCGACGCTGCATCCTTAACCCGGACCATCAACTGTCGCCCCTTTCCGTCGTCGCCCTGCCTGCGCGGCGCTGCCAGCCCTCGCGACCTGTCTGGGGAGCCTTGCTCTCAGCCCTTACGCCGTCCTTGCTGTCTCCCACTTTGCCTACCTGAAAGCTGATTCAGACTGTATCCTTTGTGGCACCTTCACGTAGCATCGAACCCTTTTCTGCATCAACAAAGATGTATCACGTTTGTTTCATAAACTGTCATAAATTTGGTACAAAATATGTTTTGGCGTAGAGTTGTTAGGGGTGAACACGATTCGATTTGTGTTTGCTTCGATTTGTAGATCAAACCGCAAATCGAACCGCTACCCCTCGATTTGAAAATTTATGAACCGAATCAAACAAAAAAACACCATTAGTTTGCACGGTTTAAATAGTTTGATTTGGTTGGTTTAAACGGTTGGTGCCGCTCGATGTTCCTTTGCACATTACTATTGGATCTAACAATAATTTAAAATTAAAGTTTTACCTTTTTAAAATTTCATATGATCTTGTTACAATCGATACATAAATGCTCATTGATGTATGGGAAAAAATGAGTAAATATATAATAGATATTGGTCGCGAAATTTTTTTGGTTATAAGTGTTCACATTATTTTCTTTTCTTTTAATTCTCAATATTTGTTTATTTGAATTTGCTTATTACCATATGTGTAAAATTATCAATGGCGGGTGTTATTAAAAATAGATTAACATATCATTGGTCGATTCAGTCTGGCTTGTGATCGGTTAAAAAAATGTGAATAGTGAACCGAATCAAACAAAAGTCGGTTTGAGAAATGTGAAATCGAACCGTTAAAATTTTATACACTTCGAATCAGTTTAAACGGTTTGGTGCTTCCCCTTAATAGTCGTTGTTGAAACTGAGTAAATTTTAGTTTTGGATATTGCACTTATTCAGTGGTAAATTTGGAAGACAGAAGCGGCAAAATCATGTGAGGCTGCACACAAATTTGTGAACAAGGGGCAAAATCTTCTAGGTCTCGATTAAGTCATTTGATTGAAGACCTAAAGCGATGATGTGCTGCATATTATCTTCTAAAGCACTATGACTCGTCTCTCCCGAAAGGGGTATTTGCACGGACTTTATCACTACTGGCGATAGGGAATGTCTTTGCAAACCAGAATTTCGTTTTTATTTAGTTAAATTGATTTTACCGAGAATTTTTCTAGAAGAAAATGGGTCCATGCTAAAGTATTGTGGGACTTTGTCTAATATAACGAGATCTTCAAGATCATGGTTGTGCATTGTTATGTACCACTGATTTGGGTATTGATCTATGAGGTATTTTACCATCGCAACCATGAAATTTTGTTACTTCGAAGTTGGCTTGAAACTTTTAACGTGTGAGACCTATTGGTCATTCCAAATGCTCCTTAAGCCTCCATTAGCGATGAGAATGTCTTTTAATGCTTTTTATAAGAAGGATAAATGATTGGATTGGGGGTAGTGCTTTATAACTTATAAGGTAATGTTTACAAAAGACGCGGACTCGCATGGACTTAGGTTTTGTGATCATATACGAGCTCAGTTTTGTGATTGGCGTCTTATCGAGCTCTCCATATGTTGAACCATAGCCCACTAATTGTTTTGGGGCCAGTAGTGAAAGTTTATGCTCTCATAATGAAGCTATGACCGTTTAAGGTCAGAAGAACCCTAGCACAATGAGTGTCGAGTTGATTGAATAGTTGGAATGAAGAAGGAAGGTAGACATACATTACACCAGGGAAGTCATTGCCACATATCCAATGATAGTTGTCATCCCTGCAGCTAGACCTGGTAAACGGGTATACTCGCCGGATACGGGTAAAATCCGGCCAGGTCGGACATATTTTACCCGGATTTTTCGGGTAGACTTTTTGGGAACCCGTACCCTACCCTTGCGGGTAGGGTATTACCCGCGGGTAAACCACATATTTCCTGATTAATTGTTTTTGGAATAAACAGATTTTAAAAACCTACTACCTAGACGTATTTTGACCTCAAACAATCAGATAATTCAATCTTTCTCCGTCAATTCACTACACAACAATTTACACATCAATCTGAACATCTTTCAATTAAAAAAAAAAACAATTTTTTAAACATCTTTCAATCAGAAAAAAAAACCTGAACCATATCTGAACCAACAACCAAAAGGCAACGGAGTAACAGATCGGTGGCAACTGGTCGACGGAGTAATAGATCGGTAGCAACTGGGCGACGGAGTGACAGATCGGTGGCGATTGGGCGACGAGGTGACGGATCGGCGGCGATGACGCGACGGGATGACCGATGGGTGACGACGCTTGACGGGATGACTGATGGGTGATGACAGCGCGACGGGATGACCGATGGGTGGCGACCTGTGGCGACGGAGATGCGGTACATCCGAGAGTGATTGAACGATGTGGCACCATGGGTGGAGTAGGGTGGCCGTGACTCTAGTAGATCTGCGAAAGAGAAGGACTTGAGAGACGGGATCTGTGAGGATGAAAGTCTTGAGAGACTTGAGAGGGGGGGAGTGAGAAGATAAGAGAATGAGAAGTGTAACCCTAAAAGCTATATATATACTCATATAACCGAGTAAATCCGGGTACCCGGTAACCGACCCAAATTGACCCGAATTTTACGGGTCGGTCCGGGTACAGGTCCATTTTTAGCGGGTCTTGAAATTATGTACCCGTACCGAGTTTTTTGACCGGGAACGGGTAGACCCGCGGGTCCGGGTTACTTTTTGCCAGGTCTACCTACAGCTTGGGACATGAACTTTGCCTTCCACCCTTATAATGTTTTTGGACATGTGTTTGTACCCCTCCTTTTTTAGAGCATAAGGTAGGCTTGAACATTCTTGGAAGTTGATTGTTTATACCATAGCCCGACCATCATGCTTATTTGTCTTTGCCTTGGTACGAAGATATTTGCTTTGATGCCCACCACTTACCTTGCAAGATGTATAGATCATCGCTGAATAAGACGTATGGAACCCGGGGACTACACTGGTTGGCTTTTATTTATTGAATGGTTCCAAGGTTTTTCCTCCCAACAAGAAGTCTTGAAAGAATTTTCGAGTCAAGGACGAGGCTGAAAAAGGAAAAAGGATCGCCGTGACAAAATTCACTTACGGGCTGAAAAGTAACCATAAAAGACATCACTGATTGAAGTGGATAATGAGGTGAGAATGGCAATTTATTCCGCACCCGACGGATATCCGACCTATCTCGATCTAATGGGAGTGTTTTTTTTTTTAATTTATTACTTTGGCCAGGTTATTTTATGAGACAAGTATGGTAGTTATATTTCAAACCCGGTCGGGTGCAAGTTGGTTTTGGTATTTAGTTCAGCCCACCCCAGTATCTCCACCCACCTCGTATATAATTTCAATCCCCCATCTTGATAATATAAATAGGTCACAGACCATACACACACTTTTCCCTTTCTATTATCTACCTCCGCATCACTAAGGCCCCGTTTGTCAGTTTTAAAAACTGAAAAAAAGAGCGTTTGGTAACCATTTTTTTTTCAATTTAAAAAACCAGTTTTTAAACTGCAGAGTAAAAAAAAAACTCCAAAAACTGTTTTTTTTTTTCATCGACCACCACCACCACCCTCCCACCGCCGGCAGCCACCTCAGGCGACCACCGCCGGAGACTGCCGGCCGCCGGCAGCCAACCACCGCCGGAGACTACCTACTGCCGGCAGCCACCTACTGCCGGCAGCCACCTCACCGCCGGAGACTGCCGGCAGCTACCTTGACTGCCGGCAGCCACCTCCGGCCGTCGGCCACCACCACCACCACCGTCGACCACCGCTCCCAAAATTTCTAGGGGTTATCAAACACCCACTAAGCTGCTCTTTAAAAAACTGCTCTTTAAAAACTGAAAACCAAAAAAAAAATTTTGTTAAGCCTTTCACTTCTCTTAGACCCCTTCCGTGGACCACCTTACCACTAGACACCATCCACGACTAGCAACGGTCAACACCATCAGCATGCATCTCTCCCGAGTCTCGACTACTCTTTCATATTGATCATCCACAATTGCACCGTCGTCATCACCATCGATATTCATCGCCATCATCACCATTGATATTCAAACGATGATTGTTGTCACGGTCATCTTCAACCAATGATCCCACCCCAAAAAAAGGATAAAGGTGTTCTTTTATGTGTGTGTGTGTACCGTGGAGTAGTTGACTCTACTACGGTCTTGGTCCTAATTCCTTATAGATTAGAGCCAGATGGTAAATGAAAAAACTAGAAGTGTGCCTAAGCTTTACCGCATCAGTTATGGTTGTATTGGGGTGGGAGATGCAATGCAGTGGGAAGGGAATTCCTCACTGCATATAATTTCTATTATCGATAACACAAAGTGCAGTTTTATCAGTATCATATATGATGCAGTTGGAAAGGAGTACTTGCAGCTAAAGGGGCTTGTAGCAACAAAAATTTAGATAATGATGAAAATACGGGATTCACGACCCATCCTCAAGGAGATTCTTTTTATGGTCCTTGAACTTGATTAGATATAAGTTGAAATTACAATTGATTTGTGATCTAATTCAGTAATTCCAATTTGATTATATTACACTTGAAATGACTCATTTAATTCGGTTAGAATCACTATTGAAATTACAGTTGAACTTGATCAGAATACAATTCAATTAGATTTCGGCTGAAAAATATGTTGTCGAACTTTTGATCATGTTATAGTAAAGGTCGGGATCGGGGGGGGGGGGGGTGGTTTTTTTTTTTACAGTTTCAAAAAAGGTAGAGTCGGACGGGGGTGGGGTCAAGTTTTTTTGTTTTACCCCATCGGATCAGGGATGGTACTTCCATCGCTTGACCTCATCGAATCAGGAATGGTACTTCCCGGATGGCAAGGCGGATCAGAGTAGTGTATTATGACCAGCGAGACGGATACAAATTTCATAAAATTCGCATCTGCCGACCCTGTCATTCATAGAATGAGACTATAGAGATGTATTGACGGATTTACTAACCACAAACATGAAAAAGGGGAGCACGATGACTAAAACCGTCGACAAAGTAAAACGACACATTGTAATTGGTTGAGCTCACACCATATTTGTGACTATATTTGGTTTAAACTAGTCATTACGACTGTGAAAGATACATACGATAACATATATGCGTGAAATGATGAAATTTCACCCATATGCCATGTTTATTTCAAGCTATTTACACGCCCATGAATGCCACGAATAAAGCTCGCGATAAATTAGACCATGCGAACCTAGTTTTATTCTTGTGCTAGGCAAGAGCACCTTTAACACCAAAGCAAAAACGGAGAAAATATATTTGTTTTCAGTCAAAGAATTCATCGGCCCAAAAAAACACGTGGGTGCATAAAAACAAGTAGAGTACCAAATGTCATTTATTCGAAATTAGCGTAAAATATGTACTTCAACTAAGACCGACTAGTTTTAAGTTTTTCATATATTTATATCGTAAAAAATTCTCGTACATCTATTTAAAACATAACGAATTTAAATTTGACGCTACAACAGATGTAACTTTACGTGTCACTTCAAGTCTGAATCAAGAATCAAGATGGATCTACTAAAGCGACACATTATTTCGTCTTCGGACCTCGACAAAGCAAACGTAAAACCGTGCGCGAATGAAATTGAAGTCTGCATCGTACCAACGAGAAGACTTCAAAACTAACGACGAATGAACCGGGAGGCGTTTCAGGTTTCTTCAGTCTCCACCCACTACCGAGAGCTCCACACGTAGCTCTTTTCTAAGCGGACAGAACCCCGCACCCTTTCTTGCCCTTCCGTCGCCCTTAAACTTCACCAAATTGTCACACAAATCTCGATATTGGCTTGAAAAATGGCGTTCAGACTCAGCTCCGGCGATATCGCCGGCTTCAAGTTACTAGTTGCTTTAGCTGTTATGTACGGGTTCATGTCGATTCTGGCCTACTCCGTTATGCACATGAAGTTCGTCAAGCCGCTCGGCGCCGACGCTCCGCTTGACCGGTTCTCGGAGGCTAGAGCCGTCGAGCACGTGCGCGTCTTGTCGGAAGAAATCGACGGCCGCCAGGTCAGCCAGTCTATTCAGTTTCTAAGTGTTTAGGCGTTGCATTGAACTCAGAAGTAGCTCTAGATCAAATAAGTATTGTTTAAAAATCAACAAGCGAAGTCAATGATTAGTTGGTTACGTGTTCAAATTTTGTTTTAGAGAGGGGAGTGATATTGACACTACTTTTTTATGCCTACACTCTGTTTTTCTTTCTACCCGTGTATTATAATATGTACGAATCTCTTGAATTGAGGAGGGTAGGGATGTAAGTTCCTTTTATCTAAAGTGGAGTGGAGTATAGGTGTGGAAAAGTGCGGTGGGGATGTCATTCTCCTTCTATGAATTCGCAAAAAGTATTATGAACTGGAGTGAGCATGATTTATTATTCCGGTTAAATCATGTTTGTGCTCGAATTTTAGGTACATTGTGTTGCGATTGTGGAGTTACGGATTTATTGTGGTCGGTTTTGAGATTGAAACTGGTGTCTCTATTGCACTTCCGCATTCGGTGCCCCAATTAATGGAATGTCAATGGAGTGAACCTTTCATTGTCAAAGTTTGGAGTTTTCTTGTCATTATAACATATAACTTTTGCAAAGAATAAATCAGAAACTTGTCTTCATAATTAGGTGCTTTTTAGTTGGTGAGATGGTGGTATGTTTGTGCATTGATTTTCTTGATATGCTGTTTGGTTTGATAATTACAAGGAAGGGCGTCGAGGTTTAAAAGAAGCGGCTAAATATATCAAGACACAGCTGGAAATGATGAAGGATCGAGCTGGATCGAATGTTAGGTTGGTTTATCGGCTTAGCTTTTAGATATTATGAAGTAAAAAATTGGTTAAACTTGTTTAATAATAATGTGTTGGAATTTTCTTGTTGCAGGATTGAGATCGAGGAAAATGTTATTAATGGCTCCTTTAACATGATGTTTTTAGGTCACAGTCTATCTCTGGGTTATAGAAATCATACAAATATCGTTATGAGGTAGTTCACAGTACCTTAGTCTTGGTTTGGATAAGATTTTCTATTTTGTGCATAATAATGTGGGGCACGATTTATCAAACTAACATCAAATACACGATTCAATTGATGTCTAAAGTACGTTGTCTTATAGATTTGTGGGCTTATAGTTCAGGGCATGAAATTTTACACATACGTGAAAGACTACGCAAGATCACTTTTCCTATGATTAGCGGTTTCGGTGTGTTATCGTAGCCAGAACCTTCATTGATCAATCTTATAAAGAGAATAGGTGACAATGTCCTCAAAAACGATTAGTGAACAGAAATAGGTCCCGCAAATCTTTGTTTTAGAAATGGGTAGAACATTGAACCCAAAAGGGAACCGGGTATGGTTCACTGTTTCACAATCTGGTCAGATAGTGATATCATAATCAACTACAAACTAGTATCAGAAAAAGAAAATTATTTCAATTTGCCATAGTCATAACAGAGGGGAGAGCAGGTTGAAGTGAGAGGTAAAGTGAGCCTTAGAGAGAGGTCTAGTAGTTCTAACATAAGAAGATATATAGTTTTGATTACACTAGGACGTTTAGCGGTCGGCTTTTAAAGTTTCAGGAATTTCAGTTTGCATAAACACCTTAAAAGCTAAGTAGTGTAACTACATCTATGAACTGAACTGCCTAACCTTTAGAGGGGCAAAAAGACTTCACTGAGTAACACGCCCATCCGTCAAAGGTTATAGACCAAATATTAACAACAAGAAGTTGAATCTGGACGGCATTTCATAGTGCAAACAATGGCTTTTGTTTCTGACTTTAGTTTCTCAATTCTGTCTATTCATGCTTTGTCATAACTTCCAAGTTACAGGCAAAGCATATGATCTACATGCTGATACTTGCTAGATGAATATCTGCATTATTTGGAAGGTGGCTTCGTTGCCAAAAAACAGTTTGACTAACCTGCATTGGTTACAGGATTGCATCAATGGATTCACAAGACAATGACGCCTCAGTTTTGTTGAATGGTCATTTTGATAGTCCACCAGGTTCTCCAGGTGCTGGTGACTGTGGTTCATGTGTTGGTGGGTTTCTAGGGTAATTGCCATTGTTTTTGATGTTATGTATTTGATCATGTTCCTCCTGACTGTCATTTTCCTCTTTCACAGCATCAATGCTGGAAATAGCAAGGCTTACTGTTGATTCTGGCTGGACTCCTCCTCGACCACTTATATTTCTCTTCAATGGTGCTGAAGAACTCTTTATGCTGGTACGGAATTCTTGTACTGTTACATTTGAGTATTAAAGGAACGGAAGAATAATTTTTATTAAGTAGCATGGAATGTGAAAGTTCTATTCTTTTCAAATTCAAACAGTGCTGAGGCTTGCTTCATGTGCAAACTTCCTTTTAGTACAGGGATTACCTCATAAACATCTTTCTGTGTTGTGAATTGGTGAGCGTTCAGTTTTAGTTCTGCAACCTCGTCTGGTTGCAAAATTCGTGCTGTTTTTGTAGTTTCATTGATCTCTTTGAAGTAACTGAGATAGATTTTGTTCCCCTGCAGTTTAAATCAAATTAAGTTCTTTTTCTACTTCTTATCTTAAGCAAACAATAATGGCTAAAAATCATGATTGTCTATTGTTCCAGGCTTTTGATTTGTCTTCTCTCACCTGGACACTTTGGTATTTCCCATTCATATAACTCTCGTTAGATGTTTTGGGACACTCTGTTTCCGTGTTCATTTTCTTTAACCACTCATATTGTGGTTCTGGCATCGTTGATATCAGTTCACTGGTTCCCTTATATGTTAGTTGACTTGTACTTTTTGTGATGGTTTTGCCCCTTAGCTTCTCTTCTCTTAACTTTTTCATTATAACTTACAATTTTTTTTGTTTTTGCACTTACTACATCTAGTAAAAGATAGTATTATATGTATTATCAGCTCATATACTTGTTTTACTTGAGCCTTATCGATGGTGATGAAACTTCTCGGTGATGATAATGATGATGACATCGATTCCAATGTTCTCATATTAGCAATCATGACTTACTGTCGAGCTTTCTGAACATTTATGCATGTCACCGAGTCATGAGTGCTTGTCCTCGCATGTATTAATTTAGTCAAAATGAACGTGTCTGTGTACGTGCTTGTGTAGAAGGGTCCTGCAACAGGTGCCCTTGACCCCATTTCAAGCGTAAAATACGAGACCTCTTATAGTCCCACAGGCTTGTAACTGAGAAATAGGAAACATCAATTTTGATTGCCCTATGGGCAAGGGCACATATTGCAGGACCCTTCAACATGGCTTCACATGCATATAACACAGCCTTGATATGTTTATGGCGTTGCAGGGTTCACATGGCTTCATCACCACACATAAATGGCGCGACACAGTTGGGGCTTTTATAAATATCGAAGCATCTGGATCTGGAGGGCTTGGTAGGTATATTACTTTTGCTTCAATTCATTTTGCAAAATTTGGGGTGTTAATGCTGTATCAAGCTAGTCGCATCTGTAATGCACAAAGAAGGCTTGGACATAGTCTTCATGGGCTTGATCCACTATATGAAGTTATTTTAATTCAACTTCAAGTTAATGCGGGAGGAATATGGGTGATACAAACTTCAATTCTTTACACATATTCAAGCTATTGTGCATCTTCTGCAGATGTAGTCTGTCAATCCGGACCTGGGCCTTGGCCTTCGCTTGTCTATGCTCAATCTGCCTTATATCCGATGGCAAATAGTGCAGCTCAGGTTTTGTCTTTGCATCTCCATATGTTATGTTTCAGTGCTTTTGTAGTGGAAGAATTGTTGACGATAGGAGCTCCACTATCTGAGAGGTCATATGAAAAGAATCTCATTACATCATGTACATCTTTCGCTAATTTTAAGCATGCAAGAGTCAAAGTTATTGAAAGCGCGCCTTTCGCTTGAGTTAGGCGAAGCCCCTTCAGAGAGGCCCACGTTTTTTGTGCTTACACCCTTCTCAATCAAGCTTTTTTCTTTGTTAGTCGCAGTTTGAACTTCTTGTTATCATTTTTGTTGCATCGATTAACTTAACCACAAACTACTATCGTATTTTGTAAGCAAGTAAAACCAATTCTCCTGCCCTAAGACGTAATCAACTTGCATCAAAAGAACAAAATAGACCTGATTGATTGCTCTGCAGTCTATTCTCACTGTAGTCTGTGCAACGAAGAAGGAAGATTAAGAAGAACCAGAAGCAGGCGTCTCCTCTCCCTTTCTCCTATGCTTTGTCATTACCTGTTGCCAAATGATGAGTGGAAACTGTTGAATCTGGACAGATGGTTATCTAAACTTCCGCTATGAAAGGCTATGTTTGCGGTTATATAGCGTTGTTGTTTTTAACATATTAAGACTACTTTTTGAAATTTATAGTATGCTGCGCTTAACTTAGATTAAGCTCGCGCTTGCGCTTTGTGCCTAAGCTCCGGGACCCTTTGCGTTTTACGTGCTCTTCTGCTTTGGAAAACTATAATAAGAGTGTTAGAATTTCCTTTTGTATTCTTAAGGGTGTTTTGTCGCGTGTGTTCTGCTCGGGAAGATTTCTATGGTATGTCTTCTTGTTTGCTCTTCCAAGAAGGTGATTTATCTTTGAACATACTGGATTTAGATATTAGTCTAAAATAGAATGATTCCTTAGAAGTTAAAACTAACATCTGCAGCAACAACTGCAATAAACACTCGTCCATAACCTCAAGATATGACTTCGCGTGTAATAATTGTAGTAATAGTGATAACAAATTCCGTAGTAATAAGATAAGAATGCAACAACGCTGCATATGAGTTAGTTCTGTTTGGGAACATTATTGAAAGCTTTGTAGCGTTAGAGCTCTAAAAGGAAGGGAAACAACGGGGAGATAGGGAAAATGTAGCACCGAGTTGTTCAGTTGGTCATTATAGCTACAGGTAGTTCTTCTTCTTGAAGCTCGTGAAGAATATATTTCTTTCCTGCCAAATGCACCGTTTAATACATAAGGTTGCACAATGCCAGAGTGTATCAGCTGCATTTCTTCTGCTGTTGTTGTCTCGTGCTTTTGTTTCCTGGATTTTGTATTTGAATTGACTTCTACTTCTTTCCTTTTTATGTGGCCGCGTTTCCTCTTCCATTTTACAGTATATATGCATATCACATGCAGGATGTTTTTGGTGTTGCTCCGGGTGATACAGATTACAGAATATTTGCTACTGACCATGGCGACATTCCTGGATTGGATATTATTTTCCTTCATGGGGGTTATTTTTACCATACCTCCTCTGATACTGTCGAAAGACTATTGTATGCATTACAACTGCTATTTTGGTACAGTTAACTAAGTTTAAAATTTGAGACACTTGGTCTACTTGGTACTTGCTCTGATACATGTGCATCTATGTGAATAGACCTGGAAGCATCCAAGCACGAGGGGAAAATTTGTTCAGTATAATTAAAGCGTTCACCAACTCTTCTAAGCTACGGAATGGCCATGAACGAGAATCTCTCAGAGCTGCCGCCAGTGGATCCGATAATGGTCGTCCCATTTTCTTTGACTACTTATCATGGTTCTTGGTATGCTATACCCTATAACTTGATCATCTGCTTTACTTTCTTTTCATTCAACAAGTAAAATGCAAGTGATAGGCATTAATTTCTTAATTTTCTTTCTTTATCTGCAGATATACTATTCAAGAAGGCAAGCTATGCTACTTCACACTATTCCTACGGTTATTTTCCTTCTTATGCCGTTCTTGCTGCGCTTTCGGGAGAAAGGATTTTTCTGTTCATTTGCAACCCTTTTCGACTTTGTTAATGGTAATGTGTACTGCTGAACTTGAGTGTCCTTTCTGTTATGTTTATCTATATCTATTATAACTTACATGTATAACGTTCCTACTTTGCTAACTTGCAGGAATGGTATTCCATGCTAGTGCGATTTTACTCGCAATTGTTTTTCCAGTTATCTTTTCCATCTTGAGACTGTTACTCTCTGGCCATTCAATGAATTGGTAGGTGTTCATATCTTTCTTGATAGTTCTCCAACATTTCCTCGATGACCTCTTCTCTTTCTCTACTTCTGAATTTTTATGAAAACCAAGCAAATGGGTATCCCAAGTAGGATTGTGATCCCCCGCCCCCCCTCTCCCACCCCACCCCACCACAAAAAAAAAAAAAGAAGGAAAGGACATTCAGTAGTAAGTTAACAACACGGTTAAGTTAAGTTCCTCATCCCTGAAAAAATCTCACCTTTGCTTTCATGGATGTTTCGACTTCAAGATTATCATCCCGTTTCGAGTCAAGCGTAAATAGTTACTGCTTGCCCAATCATACCCTCCATAAAGTATGCTTTGCAATGGATATTCTGTCTGGTTTGTTTTTGGTCGGAGACATGGGCGGCTACACTTATCATTAGCCTTCTAAGTTAATTTCAAAGCACAGTGAGAAGCTATTTAATCAAGACAACTCTCATCCTTTCAGTTAATGATCCAACAGCCAGCTATTTTAAGTAGAACAGTGCCAACCTTGTCTTTTATAAACAGCATGGGGAGAAAGTTTATCTGGTGCATGGGTACAGTTTTAGATCGCATTGACCTCTTACCCTCCACGGCCCACCCCCACCCTTCCCCTAGCAGAGGAATAGCCAGATTTCAGTGTTTTTTAATTGGTAGAATAATGTTCTCCTAAAGGGCCAAAGAGGGTTTGTAACCCATGCATGTAACGTACATCCTCAATTAGTTGGAAAAATTCCCCAAGAATTAAAAAATGCTGCATCCAAACCTATTTCAGATCTCTAAGTCCACAAGTATAAGATATTAAGCACGGAAAAATTCTGACAAAAGAAGCTCCAACTCTCCCGATTACTACTCTCCCCCCAAAGAGACCAAAGTGGCTGCACTAGGTTTTATAATACTTTCCTATAAGACATGAAGGACAAAAACTTAGTTTGGTGGCCAGAATTAATATTTCTTTTCCTTTTGGAGTCCAAATACATACTTGGCTGATGGAATATATTGCGACCTTTCAGAATTTAAAAGATGAATTAGTCATATATTGTAAAGTGGTTAATCCACTCAATTTAATTTGATGCATTTTCAAGTTGCTCATGAAACCTTGACGAACTTTCTTTTCATTTTTTGTCCTTTTGATTTTCGGTAATTAAGGGGCCTGTTGACCTGCATTCTGAATGTAGGTTTGCTAATCCATACTTGTCATATATGATGTTCGTCCCCTGCTCGGTTGCTGGTTTGTTCATTCCAAGAATGCTTTGGAGATGCTTTCCTCTCTGCCAAGATGTTTCTCTTTGTGAACTATCTAAAGAGGTATAAATTTCATATCTTCACCTTATGAAATCCTGTCGAAGAGTTACCTGAACACGCTTTCTCTCCATCTTAAGATGAGTTCAACCTGTAGGTAAAATCTTTATACTGTTTTGTCAAATATTATGCACTCATCATATGTAGTAGAATACTTACTGGATTTAAGTGGGAGGGGTGCACACGATACATGCCTAACCAAAGTGTCTGCTCTCAAAGTCAGAATTCTAACCGCAGGAATGTTACTTCAAGCTTTAACCACTGCACCAACCAGACAATGTTCCCTCTAGCTATAACAGAATCATCTTAATGAATTTTTGGCATCTCATAGATTTCTTTCTGACAGAGGTTGCTGATAATTATCTCTTCTTAAAGCAATTTGCAATACTTAGCTTTTGATGGTCATGGCAGAGAAAGTCTATTACTGAAAGTTTGTCAATCAAGCCAGGACTTAGGACCCAGGAGTGTAGGAAGAATTGGACTTGTTGCTAACTAAAGTACCTAATCTCCATCTAATTCTTCATTAAATGCTTGCCTCCAAGCTTGGATGAAGATCGATGGCCAAGCATTTCCCTGGAGATCCTAAACAGACAACTTTCCATTGTTTCATGGCAGCGAAGATAATTAACAAATAAAAAGCAGAAATACAAGAAAAAGCAGGATACATGAAGCATTGAGATCCATAAGATTCCTTCCGACTCTTAGAGTTGGAGCCTCTCAAATGGGATAAACTGTATGTCTTGCTTGACTAGTTTGAAAGTTCTCACAAGGAAAAGAATGCTATTTTTGGAAATATACATTTTGGAAGAATGGGATATATGCAGTTTAGTTCGAAATAAGTGGAGCAACATATTTTTGGCAGAGACTTGCAGACAATGGAAAAAAGAACCAACAAAAGCCACCATATGATATGCTGTTGAAATGTTTGCCTGTGTTTATGGCTTGATTTTAGTGGCATATGTTGCAGGTATTGGTTGATGAAGCAAGGTTTTGGGGAGCATTTGGGTTGTATTCTCTCTGGACTTTGGTGTGTGATTGGTTTTTAGCGTTCTTAAATGAAAACTCTGGAGTCGGGTTGATTAGAATCATAGGATGTTTAACTTGATTCAGCTTACTTATAAAAGACTTAACCAACTTTCTCGGACAGGCTTATCTTGTAGCTGGATTAAGTGGAGGTTTCTTGACTTTTTCCTTGTCAGCATTCATGCTTCCCGCATGGTGTTCCTTATGGCTATCAACTAAGTCTTTTGGTTCCAAGTCACTGAGGTAACAGTTATTGGTGTTTAATGTTATTATTTACCTTTGCGATTCATAAAAACTTTGCAATTGTTTTCAATATTGAGGTCCAAGTAGAAACTGTTTCTTTCAGGTCCACAGCATGTTATGTGATACCTCTAATACCTTGCCTCACATACTCCGTCTACTTTAGTGGGTTTCTTGCCCAGTTCCTAATTGAGAAAATGGGCATGATTGGTTCTTTTCCACCTCCTTATGGTTAGTACTCTGCGCTTCT
Source organism: Escallonia herrerae (assembly GCA_033070095.1). Classification (NCBI taxonomy): domain Eukaryota; kingdom Viridiplantae; phylum Streptophyta; class Magnoliopsida; order Escalloniales; family Escalloniaceae; genus Escallonia; species Escallonia herrerae. The sequence continues at coordinate 685,656 of JAVXUP010000047.1, read as the reverse complement.
ATGTCTAGAAAAGTTTCATTTTTTTCTCATTTGGATCTAATATTGCTAATGTCTTAGTACTTTTGGCGCTCGCTATTGTTTTCTTTTAGCACTCAGCAAATTAAATTCGTTTCCGGTATATTGTCCAGATGTGTTTGAACTTGTATGAGGCTTAAAGCTATAGATGGACTTGTATCATCAAACTTCCTGATCTTTCCCCTAGATAGCTGGACTGTATGTGAGCCAGCCTATAGATGGCTGGCTTTCTAACCAAGTGGATGTTTCTACATTTCTTGAAGTACGGAAGTATGAGAAATCGTTCTTTGGCCAAGGCCAAAAATGCGCTTTTTCTTAAAAGAGTCCGAACTCTTAAAGTAGCAAGATATTTTGCCTCGGTCAGAAATGAAAGCTGATAAACAAACAGTTAGCCTATTCTTAAGCCTTAGCGCCGAAATCTTCATAAGGGAGTAAGAGGGCATCTTCCATAGCCCAGCCATGATTTTCATTTCCTAAATTGAACATATAGGTACTTGACATGGGTTCATGGTTTAGCATTTACTTGCAGGATATTTCGTTCATGATGCTGTAGTGGCAGCAACCATTGGAGTTTTGACTGGTTTCTGTATGGGACCTCTTGTACCTACTGTTGGCCATTGGTTAGCCAGGCCATCCATCATCCAATTCTTGCTGCATATCAGTGTGCTTTCCTTAGCTCTATCATCACAGTTTTTTCCATACAGCATGGATGCACCTAAAAGGATTATTTTCCAGAACACAATCGTAACTGCAGGTACTTTAAAACAGCAATCGATATGAGAATGACTCTGGTGCTTGCCTTGGTTTAAGATAGCGTGGTTGAATTTTTTTGACTTCTCCCTTCAAGTTGTAAAATCTATGCGATGTTGGGTAGTCTCATATTTATAGTTCTGCAATTTTTGTTTGTCTAACAATTCTTAGGCTGTTGGAAAGGCATATTATGTACAGTGAAAGGTCTCACTTTAAGTAATCATGTTCTACAAGACCTCTTATAGAGATTTGAATAGGCACAACCTTGATATGAGTTAGCCAAGTTATGATGGCTTTCTTGTACCAGTCACTTTTCGCTTAGAATAACCAAAAATTTATATTTCTATTTCTGGATTGTGTATTATGCATAAACATCAATTATTCTGATTTGAAGATTCCAAGAGTCAATATGTTGAAAACTGCTAAGATCAGGTTTGAGGATTATCTATGGTGTTGGTCCCACTCTTTGTGTTGTAGCTTGCACTTCGTTTGTTTGTGCACCTTGATTTGTCTCTCAACGTTCAGTCATGCATGCACATGTGGGACTGTTGAAGGATGAGCTTTTAAAGCTGATGGTGACTTAGTATGCTTCATAGAAAATGTCAGTAGATTTAATTTCCTTAAGCCTTCATCTCTTCATCAAGTTAATCTTGGGGAAAAATTTCCTTTTGCTATGCATGCATCTCTTTTTGTCTTTCTGATGTTTCTCCTAGATTTTACCTTTAAATGTTGCTCATGTATCTTCTAACAAGTGTCTTATAACAGGTCCAGGAAAAATTTTGGAATCCAGTTTTGATCTTTCTGTAGTGGACTCCAACTCCTTACTTTTTCTTTTCAAACATGTACCAGAAGTGGCAAAGGAATTGCACTTCAGTTCAGAGTACTCTCTCAATGCCACTAGTCAGTCTCGTCGAGAGAGTTGGATGGTAAATGACACATAATCTTAAGACCGATATTTAACCAAACGTTTTTCCATCACGTCATGCATGATAAAACTTGGTGACTGCATTTCTACACTGCCGCAAAGATGCCTCGTGGGCAGATTTATCATGTCACTGCCACATGTTATTAGGGGCTTCGTGCTGTTTTTGTGGCTTCAACAGAGGATTCTAGTTAGCCTTGCTGCCATCTCTCTCTCTCTAAACCACCTCGTTGGGGTCGTTTCCAGTAGACATAAAACCTCAGAACACTACCCTATCACACTCAACTTGAAGCACACTGAACTGATCATCATTTTTTGCAGCTCATCGCTTGCTTAGGGCAGCCGAATAGCCCTGACTAAAGAAAGTCAGGCGATAACTTCATTTGAGAAGCTAAACGCGCACCAATTCCTATAAAAAGGGGCAGTCTACTGACACTGCCATTTAATTTACTAAATTTTTTAAAGTGGATTTGCATCTTCTTTTGCACGGGTTTCTGCAATTTGAAACCCTGCAAAAGAAGATGCTCATAGGGCTCTCTCTCTCTCTCTCTCTCCCCCCTCTCCCATGCCCTCCCTCCCCACACCCCACACACGCATAACCGGATAACCCTCTCTCCCCAACTCAATCCTGAATGTAGATTTCCTCAATATGGGTTACTTTAAACTTTATTGTATAACTTAGAATGTGTTCCTTTTGCAGGGTATTTATCCGTTGTCTTCTTTATTCTCAAGAAGTCTGAAGTTCCCTACAAAAAGTGATGATGTTGTAAAGCAATATAGATACTTGCCATATTTATCAACTTACAAGCCACAAATGATACCTGTGAGGGGATCCCGAAGAGTTTTCTTGGAGTTTTCCCTGGGGTAAAATGCATGTGCATTTAAAAGTTTGATGTTTATGCTTCCGTATTTCTACTTATCCAGTGCAGAGGACTAAAATTTAAAAAAAGGGGACATTGTCATTGTCCATACCCTAGTCATAAAGATAATGCGCCTCTACCATGTTGATGCTTTTTTTATTTTATGTAAGAAATCGAAATGCTGGTTCTTAATTTATACTCATTTCAGTGCAGACGACTAACATCTTAGAAAAGGGTCATACTCCATACTCTATATATAAATGAAAAGCACTTATAACACTTCGATGCAATTTTTTGTGTTAGGAGATCTGAATACTAGCGGTGTTCCATGACTAAATATGTGGAAGCCTGTTTGTGAAGGTTTACAATTTATAAAGTGTGTTGCTTAACGTACTTCATGCTGGTCAAACTGTTTTATGTTTTACGTTTGTGTTTATTTGTTGTCCTGCAGATATGCATGTTTCTAAACGTTTATGTGTGTTTGGTGATAAACAACCTTGATATAAACTTCCTCGGTCATATATGACTGTTGATTTCCTTTGCTCTAGGAGATAGGAATGCGGCATGAAACAAAAACATGTCCACGTTGAGATGTTTCAATAGTATTATCAAAGCTTGAAAATCGCCTGTGCCCTGTGGTTCAGAACTTTTGCATGAAGCAAGTGCGTGCGGGAGCATGGAAATGTAGGCCTGTAGACGAGTCTTAAGGTTCGGAGCGATTTCCTCGACGAAGCTCAAATACAGTTCTCAACTTTATTCAGATTTGGGGGGGGGGAGTGTATGCTTGAGACTTTGACTGGAAGTATTTCTATGGACCTATGGCTATAGTGAAACAGCATGAAGCTTGGACTAGGGGAATCTAGGGTTGTGCCTACTTCCACATTTTGAGACAAGCTGCCATTATTGCTTGAAGCGAGCTCCCATCTTAACTTGGAGCAAGCTTTTAAAAATTCCCAGGTGAAAAGGGTAATAGACATTTGCGACCCTAATTCAATATACGGCAACTAAGGTTCGGAAACCATTTCCCTGCCGAGAATAGACGAAGATTCAATATTTAAGTGCCTCATTATGCAAATGCAATTCAACTACTATATGCAATTAAGTATTTGTCAGCGGCTATATGCAATTCAGTTATTATCGAGTCCACACAGCATTATAGATTTTTACGAGGTTGTAAAGTCTGCATTTTAAATGATTAGTGCTTACGCTCTATAGCTTTTTGTACTTCTCTTTCTTTCAGTTCTTTAGAGGAGGTCTGGGTTGCAGTCCTTAACATTACTGGTCAAATATCCAGTTGGTCACTTGCAAACAATATACTTCCAGGTGATTCTCTTTAAGTTCTGCTTGGTGTGGGTTTAAATTCTTCTTTTGCAGCTTCTTTTAAGTTCGACTGGTGGAGTTTCCTGCATAATGATCCTTGTCACATTGTTTACAGCTCCTGAAATTATCGGTGGTGGTCCACCATCATACATATGTAGACTTAGCGGAGTAGGCCACGAGAACTGGACCTTCTGGTTGGAGGTAAAGCTCTCTTTTTGCGTCCTGTTGGCATCTAGTTACTGGCTTATTGTAAGAACTCGCTATACCTTTGTTATGTTACTGGACAATATGGTAGTGTCACATGCAAGTCAGATTTGCTTGTTTTGAGGTGCAATAAACCAATATTTACCAAATCTTCCCAATTTCAGGAAGAGAACAATCAGATTAGCTTGTTGGTAACCTCGAGATTGTGTATTTAATAGATTTGTTCTTTTGAGTAATGTGAGAATTTGTGTGGACTATGCAGGCAAACAGTTCTGCAGATATTCGCATTGATGTTGCTGTAGTAGACCAATATTTGATGGAGTCAGCAAAGAAGTTGAAGGGCCTTTTCCCTTCCTGGGTGGATGTCATAGCTTACTCAAGTTTTCTGTCAACTTACATATTCTAGTTCTATCAAAATATCCCTGTTTTTTGTTGCAGGGGTGGGATTTTATAGGGTAGCCTAGAATTGGACTGAGGGGATTTTGTATTAGATTGCTTCATAGAATGAAACTAAACTTTTGTTAAATCGAGCTATGGACTTCTTCGCAAAGCGTGTTGTCACGGACACATGGATATTTTCATGCTGATACAGGCGTCTATACCCCAGTATCTGGGCGATGCTAGGGTCTGTGCAAAGCACAATGCATTATGTTGCGTTGCACGTTAGGCTCGTTGTGTGGTTCAACGCCTATAATCACTTACACCCCCCTGTGCCAAACGTTTACACAATGAGTCCGTAACAATGTGCTATGATTTAGATGTTTACAGTTCATGAAATTCTATAAGCCCAATAAATATGATATATCCACTTCACAGTTAAAACCACCAACTAGTTAAAAACCAGGAATGATGTGTAAGCTGTTGTCTGAAAAATTAGCCGAGACTAAGGCCCCGTTTGACAAAAAAATTTTCCCTCTTTTTTTTCAGTTTTAAAAACTGAAAAAAAAGAGCGTTTGGTAACCATTTTTTTTTCAATTTAAAAAACCAGTTTTTAAACTGCAGAGTAAAAAAAAAACTCCAAAAACTGGTTTTTTTTTTCACTTTTGGTTTTTTTTTTCGACCACCACCACCACCCTCCCACCGCCGGCAGCCACCTCAGGCGACCACCGCCGGAGACTGCCGACAACCACCTCCGGCCGCCGGCAGCCACCTCCGGCCGCCGGCGACTGTCGGCAGCCACCTCCGGCCGCCGGCGACCACCGCCGGAGACTGTCGGCAGCCACCTCCGGCCGCCGGCGACCACCGCCGGAGACTGCCGGCAGCCACCGCCGGAGACGGCCGGCAGCTACCTCCGGCCGCCGGCCACCACCGCCGGTGACTGCCGGCAGCCACCTCCGGCCGCCGGCGACCACCGCCGGAGACTGCCGGCAGCTACCTCCGGCCGCCGGCCACCACCGCCGGCAGCCACCTCCGGCCGTCGGCCACCACCACCACCACCGTCGACCACCGCTACGCCCCACCACCGCCACCGCAAACCACCAAAAAAAAAAGTCAAAATAAAAAGGGTTACCAAACACCAAAAAAAAAAACCTCAAAAAAAAGGGGTTATCAAACACCCACTTGTTTTTATAAAAAAAAATAATTAAGCTGCTCTTTAAAAACTGAAAACCAAATTTTTTTTTTTGTCAAACGAAGCCTAAGGATACGTTTGACGCAGCTTTTCAGTTTTGAAAACTGGGAAAAAAAAGTGCGTTTAGTAACCATTCTCCAATTTAAAAAATCAGTTTTTAAACTGCAAAGTAAAAAAAAAACTCCAGAAACTGGTTTTTCACTTTTGGTGGAGACTACCACTAACACCCTACTGCCGGCAGTCGGCTGCCACCGCCGGCGGCCACCTCCGGCGGCCACCTCCGGCAGCCACCAGCCACCGCCGGCCACCACCACTGTCGATCACCGCTACGCCCCACCACCACCACCGCCACGCCCCACCACCGCCACCGCAAACCACCCTCAAACCAAACACCAAAAAAAAAAAGGTTATCAAACACTCACTTGTTTTTGTAAAAAAAATAAAATTAAGCTGCTCTTTAAAAACTGAAAATCAATCAAACGAACTAATATTTTGCATATTCTTTTTGACGTCATGGGTATATAAATACTTTTCTACGAGGATTATCCTCGCTCTTATAACTAATAACTAATATTTACTAATTATCAGTACAATGGGGTTCAATTATTATAAAGAATCAGTGTATCTTAACTGTGCAGATCCTACGTTTTGAAAACGTACCTTAAGAAAATCATTTTTCTCAAATTATGCTTGGACGAAAGATGAATGTATAGCAACAAGAGGACTTTTGTCATGAACACAAAGTTTCCTAAATTAATTTCCTGTTCCAAAATATGAAAAGAAAATATTTTTTAGTATTAAGTGGGCTGAAAATAATTAAAATGCCATATGGGCCGCTATTGTTGGGAAAAGGCCCAAAAGTTGCTCTCTAGCCACATGGGCCTAAATGTAGTGCGAAAGGGCCCGATCCCAGCCCTTGAAAAATTAGGGTTTCATTTTTGCCCTCCCCCTATATATAGAAGCCGCATCGCCCGTCTTTGCTTCCTTCTCTACGCAGAAGCAGCGTCAAGCAGCCATGGTAACTACTCTCGCCCAAATCTCATCATTCGGTCACTGAAAGTTTGCACACACAACACATGCAGTGCGTGTAAGCGTGTGCCCTAAATCTGTTATCATACAGTCTAAAAAAGGCTTCTCTTAATATTGCAGGTGAAGTACTCTAGGGAACCCGATAATCACACCAAATGTAAGTTCTTGTTTTTATGATCTATTTTTGGATTTTAGCGATCCATTTATGTCGAGAGTTGTATCTGAAGATCGTTCTGATTATATATTCTACTTATTTTACAGCTTGCAAAGCCAGGGGCTCCGATCTGAGAGTCCATTTTAAGGTATTAACGATTTTTTTTCCTTGCATTTTGAATTGAAGCTGCAGGGCTACTATAGTTTGCTGCTAGTGATTACAAGTTAATGTTTGCTAACACGATAATGGTGCTGGCATAAACTTGTATGATGTGGTTAGCTTATGTTTATTGAGTTATACTTGCTCAAATTTTAAGAATGCATGTTTAAATAGTTTAGATTTGTATAATATGCTTATTTCATGTTCATAGAGAAGGCCATGTTCATAGATTTGTACTCTCATTTGGCTTAATTGTCACTTTGTAGTTTCCAGCTCAGACTGATTTTACTAGTTATTATGATACATTCTGCAATTTGACCTTGCGCAGCAACATAATCTGTTGAATGATGTGTTGGGTTTTTCCAGTTTGCCAGCTGGCATGCATGTTTGTTGTGCATTTTTTGTATGTGGCAGTGATTCTCTTGAAGAAGTGTGGGTGCACTTCGAATGATGAACCTTAACAAGTAACTTTTTCTTATTCCTTTTAAGGTCAAGTAAATTGCATTTTGTTTAAAACCCTTTTTTTGTTTTTGGTTGTTTGACCTAGTGGAAAAACCAGTGTTGCATTTGGATATGGGGCTGCTAGTAAAGTTAGGACAACCACTTTTCTTGTTATTTGTTAAGGCTTCATAGCATTAGATAGAAATGGTGCCCATCCGAGTGTTCATAAGTCTGAATGTTCATAACATTCTTATCTTTTGGTTTTTGGGGTGGGATTTTTTGTTACAAATATGTAACCTGATGAAAAAAGCAGGGTCTCATTACCTTTGTGAATGACACTCTCGTAAACTTCAGGAAGATCAGATGCATTGTTATTGGGTGAATCTCTGTGGCTTTTAGTAACTGAAGGTTCAGTAAATGATGGAACATGTACTCAGTTTAGCAATTTCTCAAGGGCTAGTTTATCTTTGCGATTAATAGCTGATGATCTGATATTGTGAGTGTGTTTTTGATGAAGGCAAATCACTTGCATTGCTTTTCATGTTGCATATAATAGATTAATAATTTGTGTAACCTGAGAAAATTTAAAACGCAGGCTTAAAATGCCCTAATTCACTGGTGTGAAATTTCAGATCACTTATATTCTTATTGGGCAAATCTTTGTTGCTTTTGCTGACTGGACCATGACATAACTCACTCGAAAATTTTCATTTCTAGAAGTTCGAGTCAGTAGCTAGTAAAACCTGATGAAAAAAGCAGGGCCCCCTTGCCATTGTGAATGGGACTCTCGTAAACTTCAGGAACATCAGTTGCATTGTTTTTGGGTGAACCTCTGTAGCTTTTAGTAACTGAAGGTTCAGTTAATGATGAGACATCTACTTATTCTCAATTTTATATCTACAGTAAGTTTTATCTTTCACACATACTACATCTTAACCTGATTGAAAAAGCAGGGTCCTCTTGCCTTTGTGAATGGGTCTCTTATAAACTTCAGGAATATCAGTTTTGCATCGTTATTGGGTGAACCTACGTAGCTACTAGTGACTGATGGTTCAGTAAATGATGGTACATCCTCATATTTGACAAATAGATGTCTGTAGTGGGCTGTTAGTCAGTGCATGTATCCTCTTCTGTTATTTCTGGTTATGTATGTTTGACAGGCCAATTAATATGTGACTTGCATTGCTTCTTGTTTATAGCTAGAATGAGGTTTTCCCTTTTTTTGGGGGCTAAGTTTTAGACTTGCTTTAAAATGAGGTTTTCCTTAATCTGTGCTTTGTTGTTGTTCTGCTGTAGTTGTATTTTTGCTTTAAAACATTGTAATTTTTGCTGCCTATTTGTAATGAACTTGTCATGGAAGTTACTGTTGGTCGCTTTTTGAAGCTGGAATCTATGTCTTACGATGCTATGGAAGCATGAAGTGCTAAATTACATATTTTCTAACTACGAATAGTTAGAGTTTTGTGCTGTTCTGTCTTGAATACTTGGTTGGTGGTTATGTATTATTTTGTGGTCACGACTTAGACTGTGTTTCTATCTCATTGATTTTACAGAACACTAGGGAGACAGCCCATGCCATCAGGAAGTTGCCGTTGACCAAGGCTAAAAGGTATTTGGAGGATGTTCTGGTCCACAAACAGGCCATACCCTTCACACGATTCTGTCGGGGTGTTGGACGCACTGCTCAGGCCAAGAACAGGCACTCAAATGGACAAGGACGCTGGCCTGTCAAATCTGCAAAGTTTATACTCGACTTGCTTAAGAATGCTGAAAGTAATGCTGAGGTACAGTAAATTCTTTCTTCGCATTCTCTTATCCTTATGTATTTCAGCTCTTTAACTTGGTAATTACTCATTGTGCAGGTTAAAGGTTTAGATGTGGATACGCTTTACATATCTCACATTCAGGTGAACCAAGCCCAGAAGCAAAGGCGACGGACATACCGTGCTCATGGAAGAATTAACCGTAAGCTTGTTTTTGATTCTTTCTACACCTGCCTTCTAATGTTTCTACATCTTACCATAATGAATTATAAATCATTTTCTCTTTTGCAGCCTACATGGCATCCCCTTGCCACATTGAGCTGATTTTGTCCGAAAAGGAAGAGCCGGTTGCAAAGGAGGTATGACATTTGCCACTCATAACAACCAACATCACCTGTTTTTGATTTGCATCTCACTCGTCTTGTTGGTTTTTTGCAGCCCGAGTCTCAGATGACATCCAGCAAACCCAGGAAATCTCAAGCTCTACGTAGTGGTGCTTCTTCTTGAGCGGCATTAATCTTCTGTTCCATTAGATCAAGTAGTTATCATGATGTTCTTCTCGTGCACACTAGTTCCTAAGAAGACTGTGATGGTTTCTTTTGAGAGAATGTTGGACATGTCAAATTGTTTTTAAGGATGTTTGTCAAAGCAGCATGGTTGACTAAGTAATTGAGAGTGCCCACTCGGAATGGTGGGGATATGCATTTTGCGCAGCCGTTGTTGCTCTGTTTGGTTTTGATAATTTTTTGTCTTGGTTACCTGTCTTGATATACGTTAATGCAATGCGAGTCTGAACCCTGTATATTCGTATTCTTCAAATAAGCTACTAGGCCTGTTTGTTGCAGCTTTTGCTTGTTTTTATTGGTATCTTGTTGAATAAGTAATTAGATTTTAATTATTGCATTATATGTAAAATTCAATTTGTTCATAACTTTTGATTGAAAAAAAAAATAAACTGTAAAGAGAATTTGATCTCAACTGGAACACCAATCTCATGAGTGAAATTGAGAAAAGGAACAAGAAACAGAGAGTACCATCAGAATTATAATGAGTGAGGTTCTTTTGAGAATTTGAAAATTTATAGGGAACATTACCTTTTGAGTGTTTATAGATTATAACTTATATTGTCTTTTACGTGGCTTGTAGTTCAAAAAGTTATCATTAAGTATATATTTATTTTAAATTTTTATGAAATTATAAGTTAGTTGAAATAAAATGTGACAATCAGGGTCGAATATGTTTTTTCAAGTGAACTAATAAAGTCTTTAGCAATGTCAAACTGACACTTACGGAAGGATTTATTAGCCTTTACCATATGCAAGTAAAATATCAAACAAATGCCATTAAATGGGACAAAAATGATTCATATACAGCTTTATTAGCTTGGTGAACATTTACATTAATAAAGACGAATATCTTTTCTTTTGAAAAAAAGTATAACTACTTTGTCTTTTGCACCTGTTATAGGTACACCAAGTCCTCCAATAGATTTAAAAGGATGAGTGGGTAAGAAACAAAACAAAACCCTTGATCATGTAAGAAGCACAGCTTGACGACGCCCGGAATCAGGTTGCATATTGACGTCACTGGAGTCAGTACGCCGTTGTCTTTCTGCGCTATTCTTTCCATAACTTTTCTCAATTAATCACTCAACGTTAATCATCATCGTGGTTTTAATGTTCATCTTAATCTTGAATTTACAATTCTGGCCGTATACATCCATACAACTATTAGGTTGTTCACATTGCTCATCATTTTAGTTTGAATACTTCCTCGTTCTATTGGATTTTTCCCGCATTTAACTTTTTTCAAACTCGAAGATAGATGCAATAGATATAAGCATTGGATTTATCTCAAATAGTATCGTTTCACAAGCAAGATAGGCGCAGACAATCAGTACAATTACTGTTAACTCGCACTGTTTATGGGGGGGATCCAATGAAATGGAGGTAGTGATACTGGTATAACAAAAGAGTAACTGGTAGGTAATTTTTGATGTGAGAGCTGAGAGAATTGATTTTCTAGATTAATGATTGCAATAAAGGTTATTTTGATTTGGGCCTGTTGGTAATTTTGTGCTTTGTGGTAGTGTTTGCAACACATTCTTTTGGTTCAAGTGGAACGGTGTATGGTTGCTTTGTTTTGGACAACTGGGGTTCTTATATGGAGTTATTACATGTTTTTGAGGATGCATCGACACTTCATATGGGGTGAGGTATGGTGTCCGATAACTATCGACATCACGGCACCTTACCAACACTTTCAGACACGTGTCGAACACCTCTCAGTTGTATCTGGGTTTTTTTTTTTTTTTAATTTCGAAAATACCACCTATCACGGTACTAAGGACTTTCCTAAGTCGATCGTGCAGTACTTAGCTAAATCAAGCTCTCGTTTGCATGCTAAGTCAACCTATACCTTGGGTTGGGTGATGTTAAGAGCAGAGTTTGGAGAACGTTACAACGATTGTATCACTCTATGCCTTGTCCAAGTGATGCCTTAACTATTTATACTACTCCACCTCCTCAATACGGTCTACATTCCGTCTCTAGAATTATATACAATAATATCTAGACATTTACAAATCTCATTACTTTTATATGGTTTTCATCTATGTCTCTAAAATTTTCTCTCATGTACGAGAAACATATGTAGAGAATTAGTGAACATTCTGAAAACTTTATCTATTCATCGTCTCGTAAGCGTTTTCATTCACGGCTTCGATACTTTATTTCGGGGGATTATGGGTAATAACCGACAATTTTGGAGCTCTTTTAGAAATAAACTTTCGGGAACTCCCAATTAGATCGACCCATTACGTTGTCTTCCGAGTCTTCTTCTCGCAGCGTCAAGAGAATAGAACGAAACGGACGACCCACCCAAACTGGTCGCCGGAGGATCTCGCCTTCGTATCTCTCCACCGTCGCCGGATTCCAGCAACAGGTACCTTCGATTTCTCATCTATTTCTTTTTTCAGTCGTTTTTTTCTTGGGTGAAAAGGTCTTTATTGATCAACCTGAAATTAATTCCAAATACGAAGGTGCATCATGACTAAATTCAACAAAACAGGAAACCCAAACTATCCACTTGGTTGGTCTCCAAGAGTCTTCTCACAGATCCCCCATTCCTAAGAAATATGTTTGTTAACCCTGTGGAAAGGCACTTTAGTCCAGCTTCTTACTCTCAGTTGTATCATTTCTTTGATCATATGAATGCAATCTTCCACATATCTTTGGTCATTCCCATGTATTCTCATATTCCTTTCATACCAAATTATGTATACAGTGACAGCTATGGCCAATTTCTTGATCCGTGCCTGAAAGCTTTTGCTCCTAAACTTTTGAGATGCCATCTGTAACAGTTGCTTCCAGGTTCCCCTTTTTCTGTTGATGTTCAACCTCAATAGCACATCAGTCTGTGAAAGGACAACTCCAGAAGAGATGATCCTCAGTTTCCTGATGATTATTGCATAATGAACATGTATCATATACAATAGAATTCCATCCCTTTAATTTCACCTTCGTTGTCAGGCCTCCTTTACATAGCATCCACAATATAACTGCACATCTGGGGATGTTGCCTTGAAACCACACTAGTTTCCACCAAGGAACAACCTCCTTCTTAGTTCTCATTTCATTCCAGGCTCACTTGATGGAGGATTTGCCATTTTTTTTCCCGGTAACCACACCACTCTGTCCTCTTGATCAGTTTGAGGCTGAGCAAATTTACTCATATCCTCATGCCATGCTCTTAAAGCTTGTGATCTATCTGGGGGAAGCTGCCACTGTCCATTCACAGTGATAGCATCCACTTTCCTGTTCAATGCAATACTTGCATCATAACTGATGCGAAGTCCATATTTATCAATAATGGAACCCATATACATCCAATTGTCTAGCCACAGTCATGACACTATTGATGTAGATTGAGCCCTTGGTTGAAGCAAAGAGAGAATAGTTGTGTGACTTTGTAAGAGTTAATCAGTGAAGTAATTTCTTATGACTTTGCAAGAGTTCCCTGTTTCTGTCTGGGCGGTGAAGAGGAGGGCGCTTTCCCTGTTTCCGTTACCTGTTTGCATGACTTAGTAAGAGTTGAGCAGTGAAGTACTTTTGTTATGTTATGTACCAAGTTCTTTTGTACTATATTGCATTTAAATTTTCAGTATGACTTTTATTTGAGTTGTTTGGATATATTTAATGACTATATATATATATACACACATAATAAAAATATAAAAGGAAATTCAGCGGTGTCCTGTGGTGTCCAAAATCTGATTTTTTGGAAATTGCGGTGTCCGGTGTCCTGGTCGTTGTTGGACGCGGTGTCCGTCTTCGTGCTACTTATAGGTTTGAGTGAATACCGAATAAGACACTAAAACATGTCAAAGTATAATGTAGCCTATAGAATAGTGCATGGGAAGACGGAATATATGGCTAGCTTGATATTACGCTCTGCAGTAATTTTTTTTTCCATAACCACAGAGTCCTATCTTACAACTGGTTTTCAATTGGGAGATGCCCAACAAATAAAAATAGTTTATTATGTGAAGTATACGTTTTTCCTTCTATCGTTGAAGTTATGAGGAGATTAGAGTTCAACTAGATTAGTTAAATAGACTTGAATTTGGATCATAGAAATTACCCCCCTAAATGACCACCACCTTCAACACCGCTGCTGAATGTCTACCATCAGAGCAATAACAGGCGAGCAGATGATGAAGTCATCTATATCTACATGGTTGAAACTTTGATGTCCAGACTGTGCCTTGCAAGATGGTTTTTCGTTCATACTAGTATCTATAAAGCTTGAAGGGCAATTAGAGTCAAACAATTGTCTATAGTAATGCTGGAAGTAAAGCTTAAACAGAAAAATTAGGGAGGCAGTTGTTTGGAAGATTGCTAGTTTCAATTTAGGAGACGGACAAAGTATGAAACTGTTGTTTTGGTGAACATCATCCAGTTTAGAAAGCTAACAGCTTTCACAAAACTGCTCTCCCCAATTGGCATTTTTCTCTTTCTTATAAATCAGGAGTTAGCACACCCCTTATATGGAGTACTGCAAAACTGATGAAATTTAGATGAGCTGCTTAGTCATCAATGACAAGTTTTTAAAGCAACTTTGAATGCAGAACAAGCTGATAAGAATGCATCACGGGTATCATATCATTGTTAGACAAAGACCTGAACCCCCAAGGCCAAAGAAAATTTAGTTTAGAATACGGAATATGAAATTGTATCAGCTAAAAGGGCGCAAAATCTTTTGAAGCCCAGAATGGTGAGACCGCGTTGAAGCTCAGGATACAGCAGATTATACGGGAGGGATCCACATACTCTAATGATTCAGTGTCTTTCCTTTCCTTACTAAGGAAGGATATAGATCAATCTCACTTGTGTTTCCTTGCACTACTAGTAAATTATTTAGAACACTTCTTTTTATTAGCAGCTAAGAAGCACGGACTTTGGTGCGGGTCCGGATGCAATATGGGTACGGATACGTGGATATGTCATTTTTTCAAAAAATAGGATACGGGTGCGGCTGGGATACGGCAAAAATTTATTAAAGCATATTATATATGTAACAATAGTAATGCTATTTTAGACAAACAATAAGATAGTTTGATAATTTGGTTGGCTGCTTTAGAAATATTGAAAATGCATAGCCAAATAGCCTAAAGTTTGTACAAGTTCTGTTATTTCTTGAAAAGAGTGGAGCAAGTTTAAAAGATTGTCAATAAAATAAGGACCCAAACATAATAAATAGAAAGTTGGTTACACTTACAAACCCTAACTTTTTAACCAGCCGTCACTTTAACCTCAAATAAGAAACTAGCTGTCACTTAAACAAACAGATAATAGATCGACGACAAAGTCGAGAGCTGCGACAACCGCTTTGACACCAGAAGCCCTCGCCACTTTCCCCTGTTGGTCGTTTCTGCTGCCGGAGACCGTCCATTGCATCTATTGCAGTTTTTGCCGAAAGACCGTTGTCGCTACCGGTGGAGGTCCTTCCTTCTTCTCTTCTCCTTCTTCTTTTCTCCTTGTTCTTCTTCCTCTTACTTCAGTCCTCTCTGCTAGAAAAGCCCTAGATGCGTGTTCCAGCCATATCCTTGGCGTGTCCCAGTCGCACCCAAGATCCAGAAAATTAATTAAAATAATAAAAAAATTTTGGACACGCACCCAGTGCTCACCCGACGCGCACCCGGTGCCGGTGCTTCACCCAAATTGCCTCACCTGTGCTTCATAGATTAGCAGCATCTGACTTGTCTTTCTTCTTGACAGCTTTGTGAGGGGTGGGTCCATACTGATCTTTCTCTTGTCTCGACATAATTGAAGCAAGATGTCTATAGCTGCTGCTAAGGAGGTGGCCGGTGCTAAGAACGGGAAAAAGCAGCATCCTCATCAGAATTCAAATTTGTGCACGCATCCCAAGAGTGGCCAAGTATCCAATACAAAAATTAAGGATTTGTTGCACCAGAGAAAGCTTTTCGTAGTTCTTGATTTGGATCACACTCTCCTTCATGCAGCTGAACTAAAGACATTGTCACCCAAGGAGAAGTATTTGACGAGAAAAGTCCAAGATCCCGAATTCAAGGATATGCTTTTCGAATGGGGTTCTTTGTTAATCAAGTTAAGGCCCTTTGTCCACACCTTCTTGAAAAAAGCGAATAATTTGTATCAGATGTGCATATACACAATGAGTGATGGTGTATATGCCAAAACTATGGCAAAACTACTCGACCCTTGAAGCGTTTACTTTGGTTCTAGAGTGTTTTCGTGGGAAAATTGCATTCGAGACGACGAAAAGAACTTTGATGCGGTGGGGGCAAAAGAAAGCTGTGTTCTGATTCTGGATGATACGGAGACAGTTTGGTGGAAGCAGAAGGAAAATCTGATGGTCATTGAGAAATATATGTTTTTTGCTCCGAACTGTCCAAAAATGAGAAACAATTACAAGTCACTTTCCGAGACAAAAAGTGATGAAGGTGAGGGTGATGGGGCTCTTGCTATTGCTCTTTAGGACCTGAAGTAGATTCACAGCTTGTTCTTTGACCCGAAACATGAAGACAATTTTTTAGAACGAGATGTAAGGAAGTTCAAAGAGGAGGGTTAAGCAGAGACCTTTTAGCTTCAATATGTGATTTGTTGATAGGATTCAGAGCTTGATTCTGGATAGCATTTGGTGAACACAAGGTGTAAGCATGACTCACACTTCACGTCTGCTGGAGGCAAAGCTTGTTTTTGCTTTGGATGTTTTCCAAATGATATTAGAAATTTATCTTCTGCAGTACTACTCGTTTATTTCTTAATAGAGCTAGTTTTCTTATATAGAACGAAAGTAATGGATCTAGTAAACTTCTAGATGCTAATGTGAAGACATGAAGCCACCTTATTTCGTTTATTTCCATTTCCTTTTTTCTCTTTTTCAAATAGGGTGTTTGGTTTGGGTTTTGGGTTCTATGTACGATCCATGTCAGAGGGGACGAAAACAGCACTTTGATCATTGCGTGAAGCCGATGGACGAATTGGAAGAAACCAAATCAACGAGACAAAAAAAAAAACTAAGAGAGGGAGAGGGAGAGACGCACCGGATAAACTCTAATGTCTTGTGGTCGATTTTTATTAATTTCTGTAGGAGGACATTTAACAATCACTAACTTTATTTTGTAGCCCACGTGACTGGGCAAGTGACTCTCTTGTGGTTGTTTATCGAATCGACGCCACTTGCAAGTAGCCTAAGATGGTCGTTGATCAAATACAGGTCAATGACGATGCTGTGTTAGGAGATATTAGCTTTACTTATGAGTTATGGTGCCGAGAGAATCAAAAGCTAATAAAGACCAATGCCAGCAAAAGTGAACTTCATATAGATAGTTACATTTTGGGCCCAAAACTAAAAAAATACCCGAGGCCCATACACATTTTAGGACTCAGGTCCAATTGAATTCATAAACATAATAGAGCTGATCGAACTGCTACTATCTCATACCTCGCGTCACAATTTCAATTGTCACACAATCCAACGGCTGGTATAAATCCCCCAAAAGTTACACACAGTAAGATGCATATGGTTCTCTCTTCACTTTGACCTCACTTGTTCAGACAATCTCTCTGTTGGCTTTCTCGGTGAGTCACCTCTATTAGGGCTTTAATTTCCTGTATGTGCATACGTATATATGTATGTCTATATATATCGTGTATATATAAACACATATCTGTACTTATATTGCCCTAATCACTTGATTTCTTTCTTTTCCGCAAATGAATTTGGATCCCGATTGGTGAGTTTTGTTAGGTCATACCCATGTTGATAATTCTTGTCGCGGTTAATTTCTGCCAAAACGTTGAGCGGAGCTGAAATGTCTGAAGGTGGAGCGCAAGTATCGATCCCCTATCAATTGAGAAAAAAATACGTATGCATAAGTTTTCTCAATCAGGATCCATGATCTTTGAATTAATTAAGGGTGTAGGGTGTTGGGACTTTGGTTGCATTTTTCTGTCGCTTCAAATGCTTACGATTGATTTTGGATTTGGATAGAGATAAGTATGGGTTGTTTGTGGTGTTTTGCAGTATGATATGCATATGAGCTCCATTCTCTAATAGCTTAAGCTTTTAGAACTTATGGTAGCTTAACATGGTAGCGAAGCTCTTCTTGCGTAATGTCTTGGGTTAGATTCTTCCAACTTGCATATTTGGTCCACCATTTGTAGAGTGCAATTTGTACTATGTTTACTTGTGCATTTGGTGGTGATGCACCTCGACCTATTCGTCTTCCACGTGCAATTGGTGGGTCACACATGAGGGAGAGTTTTAAGCACTATGTACATTGTTTGGCGCATTCTTTAACAACTTTAGCTTTTAGGTCAATTGGTAACCAGCATTTCGTATTTTCCAAAAATGTTACGTAAACAAGATATTCTGACATGTTGTAAAGCTTTTCGAAAACAAGTTTTTGTCTGAAATTGCTATTCAAACATAGCCTTAGGTTTGGTTTGGAAGTCTTGGGATTGTTTTAGTAAGTCTGATTCCATCCGTGTTTGCGCATGTGTGTGAATAGATGGATTGGCAAGGGCAAAAGCTAGCGGAGCAGCTGATGCAGATATTGCTGGCGGCCTTTGCAGTGATAGCATTCGTGATAGGCTATGGTTTGGGTTCTTTTCAGATGATGTTACTTGTCTATGCTGGTGGGGTTGTTTTGACTACTCTGATAACTATTCCCAATTGGCCTTTCTTCAACCGAAACCCTCTCAAGTGGTTGGACCCGAGCGAGGCTGAAAAGCATCCGAAGCCGCAGGCTGCTAGTTCTACTTCAAAAAAGAAGGCTACTAAGAAGTAGGTCATTTCGCTGATCTTAGCAACTAGCACTTGCTAGCGTTTTGAATCTAGGATGTAGTTCGTACTTGGTACCTTTGGCTGCGTTTTCTTCTCTTATACCATTATACAATGACTTGAAGCAATTAAATTTTCACAATAGACCGTTTCTCATGTCTGTGTGATTCTCATCCATCGTAATATGGTCAATTTCAGCATATTTTAACTGTGAGAACAGAGAAGTGATTAGTTCTGATTCAAATGCTCTGTTTAGTACGCATTTTCTGTCTCAATGAATGTAGAAGCATTCTATATGTGGTTTGTGAGGTTGAATATTTTAACTGAATCAGGGGTTGAAATTATGGACCATAAAGTTTGTGAGTGAAATTGGTGTTGGTTGTAATCAGTAGTACCATGTTAGTAATGGCCCTCACGTGCGGTATCTTTCTGTTGGATATTATTCGCAGGTTTTTTTAATGATCCGGTGCTTGATCCATATATTATGTTTCATCAAGTATGAAAAGGTTAAAGTTGAATACTAGTTTAGGAATATGATTGAGGCGTTGGGCTAACTAAAAAGCAGATTTTGACATCGCGGGATTTATAGGGAAAGGCATATACTAGAAAAACATGGAGACGTTGATAAACCTAAACCTATAGCAGCCAGTAGGACAGATTGATTGCCATATTCTACGTGTTAGGCAAGCAGCAGGTTACCAGTGGATCCGGATCGCCTGCTGTGGCTAGGGTTACAGCAGGCATGCTGTAGCCCCAGCTACAGCCGTCCGATCTAATTAGGTGGGAGATGACGGCTCAGATGAAGCCACGTCATGCTCCTCTTTATTCTCCCAAAAAACACACTGCCGTCTCTTTCTCCAAGCCACACTCTCTCTCTCTCTCTACATCCCTCTCTCTCCTCCAAAAATCGAAGGGGCTCGGAATCGCAGGGCTGCCATGGAATAACCTTCATCCACCGGTGATGACACAGTTGGACCACACATCTTCAGAACCGTAAATCACCGGCGTCGAATGTGGGTAGATGAAGAATTCTAGAGTTTTTTTCAGTGGTTTTCAATCTCAATCAGATTACTTCAAAGAAAGTAGAATGAACACAAAATTAACATCTAGCAACATGAACACAAAATTAAGATCTCCCTCTGGAATCCCACCATGAAAAATGGCTGCTTTTTGTAGTCAACTCAGATTTTTCGCTTGATAAGAGGAACCAAAAGCCTCAAGAAAAATTTGATAAATTTTGATGAAAAATGAATAATCAAATGTCATACCAGTAAGTACAATCCTATACAAAACAGAGCCAATCGGAGCTCTATACACCGATCTTGAATCTTCAGACTTAATTTCTTCACGGAACCCCGACGGCGACAAAAAAAGACACGACGAACCGAACGCTCCAGGCATGTCGTCTCCGGAAAGTGGAGGGCGTGGAGGAGAGGGGGGGATGTAGATTGCGTCGCCGGAAAGTGGATGAGCAGTTGTTGTGTTATCGCCGGAAAGTAGAAGGCGTCGAGGAGCCCCCTCGCTGTCCATTTCGGATTTGCATCGCTACCGGCTTCCAGATCTATGCCACGCGGCCACGGGAAAAGCACCGTCACCGTCGCCCCGCCAGGGTGACGCCTCGCTACAGCTCCGCCGCAAAATCTGAACACCACCCATTCACTCAGATCCAAGGCACAGCAACCGGCGACAGCCGCATCGCCGTCCAAAGCCCCGGCGTCCTGATGACGGATGATGCTTTGGTCTAGATCCAACCGCAGGAGCTCTCATCGGCCACCGCAGAGACAGACAGAGAGAGAGAGAGAGAGACGGCAATGTGTTTTTTGGGAGAATAAAGAGAGGATGACGTGGCTTCATCTCAGCCGTTACCCTCCATTTATCTCGATCGAACGGCTATAACAGGCACTATAGCACCCCTGCTGTAACCCTACCTACGGCAGGGGATCCGGATCCGTTACGAGCACATGCTTTTCAACAACAGGTGCCCAACTTTACTTGTATAGTAAAATAATGCAACTAAAGAGTGCAGGGATGGGCGACAAGTGATGGTTTCCTCACCCAACCGAGTTGAGAGTTTTATGTGTTCATATTGTAACGGTCATGACATAGTGCTCTATGGAGCTACTGTTGTTACGTTAGTGGCTTGGAATTAGGTGAAGAAATTGTCATCGTTGAGGAGCAAGTTGTCAACTTGGATGAACAGAGTATGCCCACAGCTACTCTCCAGCTGAAGCTGAATTTTGGGAATATCCATGGGGACTGGTAGACCAATGTGATTTAGTCTTCCTTTATTGATATCGATTGCTTTCAGGCTTGTTACTTTGGAATCTTGGTAGATATGAGCGTGCGAACAGCCAATAGTTGGAAACAATCCTCTGCTGAGAATGACGTCGTCTTATCCTGGATATTTACTTGAGGGTTCCTGCAGCCCCTCGGTTCCCCTCCACCCCCACTGTGTGTGTGTGTGGAATAGGACATAGGTTGCTTAGTATTGTCTCTGAATTCCCGTAAAATTCAAGGAATGTCATAGTCAATTATTAAGTCCAGGTAGGTAAAGCTGTTGGCATAGCTTATTCGGCGGAAGGTGACCTATGTGAGCCAACGTGGTTGTTCATAATGAATGGGGCATGTTTCTGCTCGTGAAACATGACTGTTATTTGCGACTTGCAAAACGGCTTTATGTTTTTCAGTATGATACCCCCTGCTGCATGCCGGAAAGGGTGCAAGGTGTGGTTGTCTGATTGATAGGCCTGAACTCAAAAACTCTTGTGATTTATCATGGTTCGAGTATTCGGAGCTTGATTTATTGTTAATGGTTTCGAAGAAAATGTCATCTAGCTCGATACTTGCATTAATGATACCTCTATGCAAGATCGACAATCATGATTTGATGAGCGAGTGGGGTGAAAACATTACCATTAAGTTTGTATAGGACATCAAGGCGTGATACTTGGGTGCTTGGATTTACAACCAAAAGCATACAAATGGATGAGATTTACAAACAAATCAAAATAAAGTAGTATCAAGGCCTTTGAAGATAAGTTCTGTGATAAAGGCTTCGCATATTCACTTTCTCTCCGTCAATTTTGGTTCACAGCTTGACTATAGACCAGTGCTATGTATGTTCTTCCTTCCTTCCTTCCTTGGGTCCGGGCTGGGTGGGGGCGGCAGAACGGTGATGGGGTTTAACGTAAACTCGGATAGGGCCAAGAAATCATTGGCCTCAGTTAACCGAGACATTTGACAAGTACCAGAAATGCAACTTCCGTTTCTCAACTCCGAGCTTCGTGGTAGTTAATCCAGCCAAGGCTTGACCCTCGAGGGTGTTATGCAACGTCAAACGGACTGTTTTCTTGCCTTGGTTTCATTTACATGGCATTTCCAAGTATCTACTGCAACTGTCACTAACCTTGCCTCTAAAAATTCAAACTACCGTGATACAAACCACAACATTGGCTTTCTGAGCTAGAACCATTCCACCCACTTCTATATTTTGTAAAGCACGTATCTGCTTCCTTTAAGGTGAACATCTAAGGAACCTTTTAGTACTCACAACGCATGATGATTAAGCAGCATGCTTCCTACTGGTTCTCATGCCTCACGGCCCTTAAGATGGGATCCTCTTCATCAAACAAGTTGTCGTCATCATCAAGTTCATCCAACTCACCAAGAAATGACTGGTTGATCTTCTTACGAGATTGTCTACGGTGCTTCTTAGGCTCTAACCGAGGTTCAGCTTGCTTGACGCCCATGTCTCCAACTTTGTACCTGAATCAAAACCGAAGCAAAATGAAAACGATGTCGCCAATGCAGGAAGCAATGTTTTACATATATGCATGAATTGCCCATATATTGCATGCAACTGAGAAGTAAAAATGAACTAAAAACTAGTCAAGGATTCCTCTTGCAAAATTTATTAACAGCACTCGCTCTCTGTATTACTCCTATTTGTATGCAATTGCAATCCCTGCTCATAAAATCTAACTGGGGAATGTCGAGCGGCTAAACCATGAAAAATCCTTATTCACCCCGTCTTGATTAATTTCTCCTTAAGTACACGTATAACCTTTTAAAAGGAAAAAGACATGTACAGCTTAACTATAAATTGGAAGCTTACAGGCTTCTCTCTTGATTATGTCGTGGAATTCTTAAGCGAGAGTCCAGAGCTCACCCACAAATGTACGCAAGGTTTTAATCCTTTGGAAACCAAAATATGACATCAAAGGAATTTGAATCTTCATGTACGTTTTGTCAGCAACAGAAAAGAGACACAGGTAATAAGTGCAAGCGTAGCTTAACTGAAATACCGATGTTCGTGACCCAAAAAGTAGACAAAGTAATAAACATGCCATGAGACGGATGTTGCGTGCAACCCCCATATCTTTGTAGGGGGTGTGAGTATTTAGTTAAATAGAGATTGTAGAAGCAGATGTCTGACCCATATCTGACCCTTAGTGAATCAGAGGACTGAATGCCGCATATCTGAGTGCCATTTCTTTGTTTTGGGTTCACTCGGTTGAATGAAGGGATGGACCTCAACAATGGACGTGTCTTTCTGATGTTAAAGCACTTGAAAATTAGGTGGCTGAGCAGTTTTTGGGACTTCTAGACACCCAATGTTAATAAACGCCACAATATTGAGCTGGATATGCTCAACCAGAAGTATTTTTCGTCTGGGTAACTGCAGAATTTCGAAGAATAAAGTAGCTTGGCTCTCATAGAAACCTGGATATGGATTTCGAGGCCAAAAAAAGGTTCACCCCACGTCATGTATAAGGTAAAAAATGATCAGTAACCTGGCTCTCATTGAAATATGTATATGTACTTCGAAGGCAAAAAGGTTCACCGGACGCTCAATTACAACGTAAAAAAATGATTAGAAAATTTTCAAAGCTCATATATTCTTATATATGAGCTTTGAAGTCAACTTTTTGCACTTCTGACAAAAAATACTCTTGGATAATCGACGACAGCTGTAATGCACCACATAAGTTTGTTAGGCACTTAAAAATATTTCAACGGAGAGCTCTACTAAATTTAATAAGCAGATGATAATACAACACAAGCAGTCGATAGAGACATATAACTCCAATTGCACTCCTCCAACGAACTACTAACTTTCCACGTTTGACAACCGATAAATCACAGGGTAATTTTCACTCAAGTACGTTTATGGCTAATCTACTAAGCATACCTTACGTCATCCTCCCTTTTGGTTCCAATAGTCCGCAGCTGAATCTCCTCTCTAGTTTTGATCTCATCAAGCAGTTCCAGATAGTATGGATATCTTTCCCAATCTGCCTTCACAATGCACTCCTTTTCACCAATATGCAAGCAATTGTTGAACAAGCATTTTTCAGGTTTCCTAGAGTTAAGCATTTCTCGAAGCTGATGAGGAAAGAAAGGCGAATCAATCAACTAAAGCAAATACGCGTGCATCTAACTAAATGAATAGGACAAGGCCGTGGGTGCCAGGCAGATGCAGAGAAGCATGCGCGAACATATTAAAGAAAAGCAGACATGTAGCATTTACAGCACAAACCTCTGGAAAATGTTGAGCAAGGAACTGTTTAGTTACTTTAATCAAACTGGGTTGGTTAAACCCGGGTGTATCTGCAAGATAACCTCCTCCAGATAACGGAAGCAAAGAGACGTGACGAGTAGTGTGCTTTCCTCTGCCACTTCTCACTGACACTTCCCCGACACGCTGATCTTCAAGCCACTTGCTGCCAAGAATCTGAAGCACGAGAATGAACAAGAAGGTGAAAACCAGAATCTTAAATGGACTTACAAAACAAGGAGAGGTGAGAGGACGTAATTTTCAGATAGAAGAGGCAAGAAAAAACACACCGCATCAACGCAATTATCCCCTTCCGCAGCACCAGGAACAGGCTGACTACTTCTCAAAGCATTAATCAGACTGGACTTTCCAACACCACTGGGACCCACAATCACAGAAGTCTTTTCTCTCAAGGTAAATTGAAGAGTATCGAGTCCACGTTTGGATTCAACGCTGCAGAAAATTGGCTCATAGCCCCAACTATGGAGCCTAGATTTCCATGCAACTAGTGTCTGCAATAATTAGTAGAATAGATATGTTTAACAATCAATACAATAAAAGTAAACGAAAAACACAGAACAACAACACAGTGCAAAAACACAAGGCCTTTAGTTCAACTGAATACTTAGCTGTGGTTTGATTAGATTTTAGTCCTATAAACTAAAGAAGAACTGAATTCATATGCCACAACAAGAGCAATTGCATAAGCCGCTTTGTTCAGAAACCTTAATCTTTGCTTCAAGGGTTCAAAACAGCTAAAGGCAAAACGAAGTCTATGTCAAACTGATGGCTTAGGGGCTCAGTAGTCCCCTTTCATAATTGTAACTAAAGGGTAGTGCATGAGGCTACCGCCATCGCACTCTTGCCCCACTTTTGTGGAGAGGGTTACCTTATCGTCAACCAAAGCGTTACTAACCAAATTGCCTACACAGGATTTCTCCATTATTACAAA
The DNA here is from genome assembly GCA_033070095.1 of Escallonia herrerae. Taxonomy (NCBI): domain Eukaryota; kingdom Viridiplantae; phylum Streptophyta; class Magnoliopsida; order Escalloniales; family Escalloniaceae; genus Escallonia; species Escallonia herrerae. The sequence continues at coordinate 660,633 of JAVXUP010000047.1, read as the reverse complement.
AATCAGCAAATGATATCCTCGCGATTCTTTTGGAAAACAAGCGCATTTAGTAACAAATCACATCCATGAACCCTTGATAAACGCCGTATTAACCGCAAATAACTTCAAACAGTTGCCAAAGATACATAACAAACAAAGAGGCAAACACGGACCTCTTCACCGACAAGCTCAGCCTTGTTTAGCGCGAGTGTGAGCGGAATCCCAGATGACTCGGCGTCCACCAAGAACCTAGTAAGCAAAGCCGCTTCCACCCTCGGCTGGTCCATCGAGAACAGCACCACCAGCTGGTCCACATTTGCCACGGGCGGGTCAACCGTCTCGCTTGTCCTGGCAAACACATTCTCAATCATGCCCCTGCGCTCCACCCAGTCAATCGACCCCACCAACACTCTATCACCCACCAAAACCCTCCTCTTGATCTTCTTCAACAGAGCCCTAACCACGCACAACAGCTCCACCCCCGGCCCCTCTCCTCCGTCACTTGCGGCGGGTTTTTCGCTGACGACGACGCGCATGAAATTGGCCTGGGCGGAGGCCACCATGCCAATTGCATGGTTAGGGGAGAGGGTGCGGGGGCTGAACTCCTCGGGCGTGAAAATCGGAGAGGGGCCCGAGAGGTGCCTCTTGATGTCGCGGGACTTGAGGAGGTGTTTGTTTGGCTTTGGCTGCTGGGGATTGCGGCCGGGGCTGGTGGGGCTTTGGTGGTGCCCGGCAGTGGTGGTGGAAAGGAAGCAGAGGGCGGCGGTGAAGAGGGGGAGGGACGGCGTTGCGCGGTGGCGGAGGGTGGTGGAAATGGAGGAGATTTGCATTTGATGGGGTTTTTAGTGGTGGTGGTTATTAGTTTGTTAGGTTTTGGTTGGTGAAACGAGTAATAGCCATTGCTGTATAGCAAAGCGCTCTGTCAATCTCTCGCTCCCTCTTGATTCTTCGGCTTCACTCAAGACTCTGTGTTTGTTCTTGAAGTGGATTACGTTCATTGAAAGACGACGGCGTTTCTGCTTAAGAATAGAATTCTCCATTGAAGATGTTAAGAGAAGTTTCTTGATAGGATGGTTGGAGGCTCTCTCAGAATAACTAATTAACTTTCACGTTAATCTGTTATATTTGTTATTCTCTTTTTTTGCAAAATTATAAGGCCAGTGTTAATCATGTAAATATTAAATTTAACTTAGAAAACAATTACAAAAAATAAACACCTACCTTTTAACATGTCAAGAGAGCAAAAATAATAAGTAAAGTTGATATTTATATTTGCCAAATATATTCTACGAATTAGTTTGCTTTCTTTTGATATACCATTGCAAACAAAGGTAATGACTCACCGTGTACAAAATGGATGGCAAGCAATTTCTATGACATGATAGCCGATTGAAATGGCTTATTGTGTCGCTTGATTGCACTGAATCTCTTCGAAACATTACATGATGGGTGACTTAGTATTTTGTTCAAGGATGAAAATTGGATGTGTTTTTTTTTTTTATCTTGGGTTTATTATCGTCAAAGAAGGGGATGGCAAAAACAGCTTGGAGCGACAGTAATTTCGTATGTAGATAATAATGGTAATACGTCCGTGCCCGTCGCAAAAGAGGTTTGCAGATTCTAGAGAATCAAGAGGCCACAAATATTGTGCGTGGTGATGGGCTTTTGCACAAGCACCGGAAGCATGAAGTTGGATTGCAAACAATTGTAATCATAAACATCTGAGGTAAATTTGATTGTGCTCAAATATGGTTAAATTTGAGTTTTTTTAAAGCGTAGGCAGTCTTTGTTTAATATTGAGAACCAGATCCAAAGCGGGCTCTTTCTTCCTCATCTAAGGCTTCTATGCTGCCTAAGCCCACTATGCATCGGATTACTCATTCTGTCATTACATCTGAAAAGCCCAGCCCATTGAAAGAGGCCCATCTATCTTCACTTGACAGATCCTTTGTACCAAAAAAATAAAAATAAAAAAAGAAGAAAAAAGAAAATACAAAATATAGTAGACAACCTATTTGGACATAGACGATCACATCTCAATTGTCAAGAAATGTTCAACTATCTCGATTTTCAATTTCTGCAGTTTTCTAGGTGACAATCTTCACAGCTACGTCTGGAGTTATCGAACCGGAACACGAGTATGAAATTGGAACACAAATTGGGATAACAACATTCGTGTATTTCTTATGTTGTATGTGACGGTTAAAGGTGCACTGTGTGGAATGTTGAAAATCTGTGAATATCTTGTCCCCCAACGTCGTGGGAAGATCGTGTGTTCATTCAATCGACAGAGTAAGCAAAAACTCGCTAGCATTATAGTTTGTCGATAAAAAATAGTCATATCAAAATCATGAATATCCTGTCTTCCAACGTCGCGGGGAAAGGCCGCGTGCTCATTCATTCGACATAATATAGAAAAACTCGCTAACATTGTAGTTTGTCGATAAAAAATAATCATATAAAAATCATTCAAGTATGATGTACAATATTTTGTCAAAGACTAACTTATCGGTTAATCGATAGATACTTTAACTGATTTTACCGCTTAATATTGAACTGTACAGAATTCGAACAAATTACCATCACCAACAAAATGGGCCAATGGCGCACTAAACTCCGATGATTCTCTCGCCACTGGTTCGACTCTCAAGTGCGGAAAAGGATATCCTAGAGCCACTGATCCATGAGCCCTCACGGTCACCTTACCAAACAGCAACCACATACGTCAACGTTGATCAAGATACATGGAAGGCCAAGGTCCCACCACTGGAGAGGCTCATGATCAGCCATACACGTATTGTGGAATATTGTATGGTGCGTGACCCAGATTCTAGCATTCACTAGCTACTGGTCAAATTCCTTCTAGCTCTGGATCAGCCACACAAAGTTTATTCTACTCTATCTTGTGGAATCCTTTTGGTTTGTACGTATCACCAAACGTGCTTACTCCAATCAAAGTTGACATTGGGGAACCATTTTAAGGTGGCTGAAGTCATCTACCAATTTGGGAGCTATCCTTGCGGTTAGTTTGGACCACCCCCCCCCCCCCCCCCGGGTGAAGTAGATAAGCTTGTCATACTTATTAAGCATTCTCGTGTGACCATTGATCTACGTTGTCATAAAAGAGACGGTAAAAATGTATCATCATCGGCTTGAATTGAATTTTGTTCGAAAGAAGTTCGATTATATTATAGAACTCTTTATACATTTAAAGACTCAGTCTATTCTTTTCATTCGTCGATATTAATTTGATAGGAAGGGCTGATACATGCTTGCTTTACTAAGTTTTTGAACTTATTGTTTTCCAGATTTTTAATTATTCTGGTCAGAAAATATTTGCCTTGCTCTTTTATTTCTAGTTTCCATCGAAGTACTTTGGGTATTCAAAGTAAAGAGTTTGAGAAAGAAAGAAAGAGCGAAAATATTACTATGGCTATTCTTGAACAAGGGTTTATGATTCTTGACTCTGCTAGTTGAGGATGAAGAAGGGAAACACTTGAGATTTGTATAGAAAGTAGTAAATAAATAGAGAACGAGAGCTGTCACGGGCAAAGTTTCAGGTAAAGAGAAACTCATTCTTTTTGCATGTTGTATTGTATGTATATCAAGCAAACGTACACGTCGAACATTTCAAATGCTGATCATCCCCACACACTCTATTCTCTATTAGTATTACTTGACCCGAAAGTGAATCCAACTAATAACAGTAGTAAATAAATTCTTAAAAATATTTTCTTCAGAATTACAAAGGGAGTTGGCCCCCACATGCCCATTAGTTACCATGTCAGAAAGCCCAAGCATGACACATACAGTGAGGTGCCCTTGAAAAAGTCCATTAGTACAAGCCCAAGAAGTAGGACCCACGATAACCTCATTTAATTTTGGACAGTTTCAGGCAAAAATCTCATACGACAGTGCGCATCTCTAATTCCGGAAATTGAGCCAGTACAGCCTTCGTCACTTTCCTTTCCGGTTTGGCCGTCAATCTCATCCTGATTCTGACGTGGTCGGGCTCTGTCAAAAGTCTATCTTCTTCCCAGAATTCACGTTCACTCCATAATCCAAAATCTCTATAAAACACACTGTAGACATACCTCCATAACTCAGGCTCTATCCAGGGTTTTTAAGGGCCCAGGTAAACTTGATTTAGAAAGATTGTATGGTTCATGCCGTTTAACATTTACACTTTGTTGTTGGTTGATTACTGGGTTTATTTCTCTAGATTGTGTGGTGAGATCTGCCTCCATTTTCACATTTGGTTGTGGTGTTCATGCCCTTCTCTTAGGGAAACTTTGAAGCTGTTTTTGGGCAATATGAACGGAAAAATAGCTGAGTTTCTCAGGCAGTAAAAGTCTTTTGTTTGGCTTACTTTATATCAAGATTTGCCCAAGAAAGATTTGGGTTTTGGGGTTTAACTTGTTTTTTGCATTTATTCTAGTTTTTTGTGCAGTGAGATCTATCTCCATGTTCACCTGTTTCTGTCATTTGGATCTGTATATTTGTGTATTTGATGCCCTTCTCTATGTGGGAAATTTCAAGCTGTTTTTGACAATATCTAAGAGAAAATGGCTCAGTTTTTTCAGCTCAGCAAGTCTCTGTTTGGCTTCATTTTTATCAAGATCATCTACACTTTTCTTGTTTTGTACCGTATAGTAAGTATCTTGGAGTACATAATCCTCCTTCCTTCTAGTTCTTGATTGTCTACTTTGTGATTGATTCATTGTCCATTATTTTGTGACTGATTCTTCGTCCATTACATGAATTTTGAGCTAGATTTATTAATGTAGATTTGAACTTCATCATTCCATAAGAATCTTATTGATATTGATTTGGAGTATTGATGTCCAAGACTGTCAATTTTATTGTTAGAAGGATTTTGTTGTTTTTGTTTTTCTTCCTCCACCTAATTTTCTTTCAGAGTCCGTTTGGGTACAGCTAAAACATGTGTTGCAATGGAGTTTTTTTTACCTCTCCTATCACTTTTATCCTTCTGCCTTGGCAAAAGAATAGTTTGCTTTGGCCATAGCCATTCGAGATTTTTTGGGTGTTGGGCGGGCGAGGGCCTGACTGGGTTGGTGTGTAGGTGAACTTGACTTATATCCACCCTTTTGAAGGTTTAATTATTTATATACATGTGGGCTGTTGTAACCTTCACCTGTAATCTACTTCTGAATATTTTTTGTTTTGAAGTGGTCAAATTAGGATGTAATTGGAAGCAAAATGTGGTTATAGGAAAAATAATCACTTTTCTAAGTAGCTAATCTCTCTTAAAGCTTATGTTCTTGTGTCATAGATATCGTTGGCCTTCAGAATTTGTAGCATAAGGCAATATATGAACCGTTGTCAAACCAAACTTTTTGTGAGTGTTGCTGGAAAATTGATTTTTATGTTGTTTGGAATGTATTATTGTAGGCGATTGGGCACTAAAGATAAAATGGAAGTCAAGGGAGGCTAAAGTTTCCAATAGTTCTATGGCCTTTGCTGGTATGCTTTCTCTAATTTTTATGCTTCTGCTTTTGCCAATATTTTGCAGTTATACGAACTTTTGCCTCTAATAGTGTAATTTTTTACATAGATATTTGGGCAGTGCGTGGGGAAAGAAAAACTTCTGGGGAATTTGACATAAGCGTTACTTGGGAAAGAACCACCAAGAAGAACTGCACTAAGAAACGAACTACTGGCATGGAACTTGAATCAGATTGGACAAAGTTTAGAAATACATCTGCACTTACTGCGCAATTGATCCGTACCGCAACACTTTTCATGCCCTGGTCTTGTAAAATTCATATGAACGAAGGATATCACGAATTTCTTTAGTCAAGTGCCTACTATTCAGTTCCACTGATATTTGCATTTTGGGAGGAATTCGTGAAGTCACTCATCAACGATGAGAGTTGTGTCAATCTGTCAGATTTTGTTGTTTGCAATTTAGAAAATGCCTGGTTTTGTTTTTGGAGAGGAGAGACCTAAGAAATTCAGCATGTGTTTCTCAAATTTGGTCCGACAGAATCCAGCAATTCCTCCCAGAAATAGCTCCAGTTTTATGTCTCCGACTGCTGATGAGTTTAACAGCCCTATCTTGCCTGGGCTGCCTGATGATGTGGCAAAATACTGCCTTGCTCTTGTACCTCGATCTGACGTCCCTACTATGGGTGGTGTGTCCAAACAATGGAGGTCCTATATTAGAAGTAGAGAATTTATCACCGTTCGGAAACTAGCTGGCATGCTTGAGGAGTGGCTTTATGTGCTAACTGTGGATGTTGCAGGAAAGGGGAGCCAGTGGGAGGTTTTGGATTGTTCTGGAAATAAGCGCCATCTTCTCCCCCCAATGCCTGGTCCTATCAAAGCTGGTTTTGGCATAGCAGTACTCAATGGAAAGCTTTTAGTCATGGCTGGTTATTCATTGATTGATGGGACTGGGTCTGCCTCCGCGGATGTTTACCAGTATGATTCCTGCCTGCACAGGTTTGTCACCTTTTATTTTCCTTCATCTCTTAGAATAGTTTAAGGACTCTTACGAGTTAGCACCCATTTTTTCCAATTCCCCGGGACTATCAATTCAAGTTAGTAATAAAGACTGTTGAGAAGTTTATCCACAAAACACAAACACACACGCACACAAAAAAATCATTGACAAGGTGAAAAAAAGAAGAAGGAAACGAAACGAAAATTTGAAGAAGTGAAAAGGAAAAAGAGTGGTGCCTTTCTTGATCAAAGGGACTTGCTTGCCAGTTTAGGACTGTAATTAGTCAAAAGTGGCATCCTCACAGTTGCTTGCTGATTAGGTGGGTCCTTTTTTAAGCGTTTTGGTGAAATAGATAATTTGAGCTTTTCTCAGGATTGTTGTGAGGAACTACTTGTTCAAATATTTTCATTTACTAGTATTTGCATGCTAGAATGCGTATACTAATAACCTACTATTTCTTTTTTATCAGCTAATATTTGTTACTTCGTGCCAAATGTGTACACCAACGTAAATTTTGGCAGTGCCAAATGTAACACCAACGTAAATTTTGGCAGTTACAGAGACTTACCACTAATTCTCCAATAGACATCATTCTCAACTTGGGATCAAGTTTGTCTCTTCGGGTTCTACTTAATCTTTTTTACTTCATAGTGAAGTTTTCGTTTCTAATTGCAGCTGGAGCAAACTGGGAGACATGAATGTTGCTCGTTATGATTTTGCTTGTGCAGAAGTTAATGGCATGGTTTATGCAGTTGGGGGTTATGGCATGGATGGAGAGTCTTTGTCTTGTTCTGAGGTATATAATCCTGATACTAACAAGTGGACTTTGATTGCGAGTCTTCGACGCCCAAGATGGGGCTGCTTTGCCTGTGGATTTGAGGGAAAGCTTTATGTTATGGGAGGAAGGTCAAGTTTCACTATTGGAAACTCGAGATCTGTTGATATATACGACCCTGAGAAGCACACATGGTGTGAGATGAAAAAAGGTTGCGTCATGGTTACTGCCCATGCTGTGCTCAAGAAGAAGCTTTTTTGTGTGGAGTGGAAAAATCAGCGGAAACTATCTATATACGACCCAAAGGACAATTCATGGAAGGTAGTACCGATCCCAGTAACCGGGAGCTCGAGCATTGGGTTTCAGTTTGGTGTATTGGATGGAAAACTTCTACTCTTCTTGCTAGAGGAACATCCTGGTTTTAACACCCTGCTATATGATCCTAATGCGGCTTCTGGTTCAGAATGGCAGACTTCGGAAATAAAACCATCTGGTTTGTGCTTGTGCAGTGTTACAATAAAGGTATGACAGAGTTGTTCGTTCGGAGTGGCGGCTTTGGTTAATGGTTTTCGTAAGCATTAGCAGTTTGCGTGGTTTGGTCTAACAAAACTTCAGAAATTATCTTGCTAGGTTTTGATACGTGCGTGTTCCATGTCCTTTTCAACGCTTTATGGCTGTTCGTTCCTTGTGAATTTGTCTCCTGCTCAATCTGTTAGACTCTTCTGTTCTTGCTTGAGTTGATTATGATAACACTGGCATTCACAAAGGTATCCTTTAATTTCTGTCCTTCCCACATTTTTAGTGCGAGGATATTTGCATTGATTTAAGCAACAAGTGGAAAACATGCTATGGTATATTGAACCCACTGGCAAGCAAGAAGTGCATCCGATTTTTATACACCTGTTCATCATTAATTTTGTGTAGAAAAACTAATCAAACTGAAATGGGAAAAGCATTTAGGAAGTGTAGCATAGAAGAAGGTTGCAACAGACTTATGGCACCAAGCCTCTAACCCAGTAAACTACACTTGATATGCTGCTACCCACAACCTAGTCTGGTGCTTTGTTATGTAAGCTGGAAACAGTGGTAGAAAAACACTTGAAACGTCCACAACACCCCTACCTGAACCTTAGAACCTTAGAACCGCTTTGATCTCTGTTCTGGAGGGTATTGATCCATTCCCATTCCTGTGTCTTTTATTCTCAACTGCTGTAGTTGATGAGCCTGAGGAGCAACACCTGGCGATCCTCGCTGCTTTGGAATGCTGCTAGGATTCGTCCCAGCACTCGTCCCAGCCTGAGAAGAGAGATTATGAGATGTCATCCCCTGAGGTTGCTTCCGTTGCATGGCTTCCAAATGCGTTGGCTTAGGGAAGGAATGTGTTAGCATGACATGGGGGCCTGCAATGCACCCAGAAACTGCAATTCCAGATGCTGCCGGATGAGACGTTTGAAGACTTGTCTTTCCTTCAAATTTTGTGGTTGTGTCAACTAGACGTGTCGGATAGTTCACAACTTTCTCTCCAGGTTGGGGAGGTACCAGAGCATTGCGCCCCGGTAGAGGTTCCATCCGGAAGTACTCGTGCTCGAGAGCTTGAGCTGCTGTAATACGTTTTTGAGGATCGTATTCGAGCATCTTAGAAAGGAGGTCATATGCAGGACTTTTGGGAGAGACATGAACAACGTTGTATAAGCCAGGACTCCCATACTTGCACTCTTGAATGTGTTGCTGATTCGATTGCCAGTGTGGAAGATCGACGAGCTTTGGCCACTTCTCTCGTGTTGGATGACCTAAGACCCTAAATATTTTGTCAAGTTGGTCAATCTGGAAAGGAGTTGGTCTCCCTTGTAGATCTTGCCCTGGAAACAATGGCGTCAGAGTCAAAAGTTCCGCGAATATGCAACCCACAGCCCAGATATCAACAACAGTAGTGTAGTGCTTTGCCCCAAGGAGCAACTCGGGCGCACGGTACCAGATGGTCACCACAACCCCATTCAGAGACAACGGCTTAAGGGGAGCTCTGAAGATTCTCGCAAGCCCAAAGTCAGCAATCTTAACAACTCCCTGTTCTTCTCCCTCGCCCATCACCAGAACATTCGCCGGCTTGATATCTCGATGCACAATCCAGTTGCTGTGCAGATAATTCAGCCCATCAAGCAGCTGCCACAGCAATGACTTGACAGTGTACTGATTGATGGCACGCTTGACATTGTCCCTGTGGTGCTTAATGATGCCGTAGAGATCATGATCGGCGTAATCAAACGCCAGATAAAGCGACATGTTCACGTGATCGACGTGCACGTTCACAAGCTTTACGACGTTTTCGTGGGCTGTCTCCCGCAGCAGCATGATCTCGCGGATGGCGGTGGGCGACACGCCGTCTCCGTAGCTGGACGGCTTGAACTTCTTGATGGCGACGAACTTGCTCGGATTGGAATTTGTTTTGGCTAAGAACACTAACCCGTAGGCTCCCTCCCCAATCTTGCCGATTAGATCGTACTGCTGTAGCCATTCGGGCATGTTGCTGTGGTTGTTTTCACTGTTGCCACCTCTGTTGTTGGTGATTTACATCCCACATTCTTACCTAAAATTTACATGCACAGTCGCGTGAACTATCACCGGAAACCAATTCACTGAACAAACAACCGGTGTCTCACCTTAACTGACAGCTCTAATGGCTTCTGCGCTGGTCACCGCTACGGCCCAGAAACGCACAGCTTCACTCTCCTTGTTTCTCTTTCTCTCTTAATCACCAAGGCACCTGCTTATAATCCCACAAACCCTACGTCTATTACGATAGGAGGAAAGTTACTTTTAAGGACATTAGAGGATAATAAACGCCCGATTACAATGTCTTGCCTCGGTTCAAACTCTGCAACAAATTCACGTAGGGTGCACCTCAGACGGGTTGGACGAGATCTATGGTGTCAGCATATGCCCATACCTAGTGACTATCAAGAAGTTGTGCTGACGCCAAATTGAGCCCATTGACATACATTTGGTTGACACAGATCCCCAAGAAAAAAAAAACGAATGTCAAGTGCGATACTAAACACACTTTAACTTCGAATAACATCGGATTTGGAAGTTGAATTTTAATTAATAAGTTAAATTATCCTTGATTTCATATTCTTATCGTTGAAATAAAAAATTTTCGGGCTCGTGATACCTGAAGTTAGTAAGTTTGAATAATTAAACAATCTCTTCTACCGAATTGTCAAGCTGCGATTACATTCTTAAATCAATTACCAATTCGCAAAATAAATTTGAAAAAGGAGCAAAAGCAGTTACACTGCATCACTCACACTTTTTAATCCCTTTGATTGTATTTGAAAATTGATTATAATTTTTCAATTTAAAAAATCGTTTTTAAACTGAAGAGTTGAAAAATACAAATTTGATTGGTTTTTAATAACCTTACTTAATATACTTCTCATAATCAAACAATCTCCTCAACTGGTTAAATTCCGTCCACGAGCGGCTGCGATCACATTCTTAAATCGATTACCAATTGGAAAATAAATTTAAAAAACAAGTTGGGAGAGACTTTGCCAGTGCCACTCTCCCGCCCCAACTTCAGATCCAAATTACTTTCACTGAAAGAAATGGCGGCAATATCAAACACCACGCCTCTAGTTCAAATTAGGTTTCCGCCCCATATCTCCACCCCGTCAGTCACTCTCTTCAGCCTACTCCGAAACCATGGCGGCACCCCCTCCACCCCGTTCCTTAGGGCACCCCTTCTCCACCCCCGCATTCGCTGCCTACGCCCTCCTCCACCCCCACATTCGGCACCCCCTCCTCCACCCCCGCGTTCGGCACGCCGTCAACGCCGTCGTTTGCTACCGGATTCGGCTCCTCCCTGTTCTCCTCCCCTTTCTCCCAACAACCGCAGCAACCACAGCAATCTTCGCTCTTCCAGCCGCAGCAGCAGAGCACGGGCGGCGGCTTCAATTTCTCCACTCCATTCAGCTCAACGCCGGCGCAGTCAACTCCGTTCGGTCAACTGACAGTGACTCCTCAGCAGATGCAGTTGCCGTTTGGAAATGCACAGTTGACTACTCAGATGGCCCCCGTCGCTCCCCTCCCTTTCTCTCTCGCCGATCGTGACATTCAAGTAACTACTCTTTAAGCCCTAAACCTATGTGAATTATGTTTTTAGTCTCTTGTTTCACAAATTTTCTTCTCTTTTGAGTTTTTGCAATTTGTTTTTTTTTTTTGTTGTTGTTGCGAACTTATAGGTTAAACATTGTATGCCTCGGTTTTTTTTTGTGTCTCTTGACTTTATTCAAATATTTGTAGGTTAGATTTGGAACATGGAGACGTTGCATTGAATTCAAATAGTATTTGAAGATTAACTTAGTATTTCAAGTCAAACTAGAGCAAAGACTATGAGTAAATATCAATAAGTAGATATTGAAATCCTTTTCTACAAATTTGCAAAAAGAAATGCAGACAAAAGTTATGATTTTAGTAGTTTTGGAAAGTACTTTTGACCCTAGTAACTTGTAGTGTGTCCAATTGTGTTTGTGTTTCTCCTATTATCTAGAAGTAATTTTGTGTATAATTTTTTAGGCGATTGTTGAAGCATATAAGAAGGAGCCTGGAAACATCAAGTACGCGTTTAAGGTTGGGTGTTTTCCGCTGCATTTCATTTCTGCTTAGTTCAATGTGGTAGCTTCAAGGCAGTAATTATTTCTCTGTTAACGCGCTGTTTGCTGTTGGTTTCCGCAGCACTTGTTATTTAGTGTGACTGAGCCACAAATTAGGACTAAACCTGCTGGTATATCAGATGTGAGTTTCTTCATTTCTACGTTGCTTATCTCCAGTTTTGCTTTTGATTACACCTTTTTGCCTTAAGCACGTGGAGGCTTTTATCAAGTCTGTGAATGATTTGCGTTGACAGATAATGTGGGCAGAGGCAATAGGGAAGCTGGAAGGTATGGAGAGCTCGAACAGGGAACGACTTTGGCCCCAGCTCGTTATGGGGTTCAAAGATCTTTCACTGCGTCTCAAGGTAAATAATTCTTTTGGTGCTACATTGGGATTCACGAAGAAAGAGCTGTATCTGTTGCTTGGGGGATTTGTGTGGGGGATTGGGGGTGGGGGTGGTTGGAGGTGTTGTGAATGCTTCTGAAAACCTGCAATATGTAAAAGACTTGTGTAGCCTTTGAAGTATAACCAGCGATCATTTGCCCTTTTCGACTCTCTGATCTCACCTACGCCATCATGGCTTCACAAAAAACCCACTTGGGTAAATTTCTTCTTAAAACCATCATTATCAGAGGGTACTCAATATCTTGATGATACATAGTCATATAATTGACCGTGCAAGCGTGGCGCAACCTAAGTGCAAAGCTTCAATACACTTGAAGTGTACTAAGGGGCCTTGATCAGATAAAAGTTACAAACTAGGGTCCTCTATTCTATAATGAAATAATAATCAGAAGGTCGGGTTTAAGGCTTGAGACTGCAGCACAAAGCATCAATCTTGATTCACACTGGAAACAAATTGCCAGATTTGGAATGACACGTCATCCGTTTCAGCCTTCGAGGTTTAAATTGAAGCCTTCTTTGTCATTTCTTCAGTGGCAGTTTAGCCGACAGTGTAACAATTCACCAGGTGATGCCTATTGAGAGAATTATGGTTTATTTGGATAGATGACAAGCAGGAAGGAATTTAATTACTTTTTCTTTGTACATTTCATGAAGTAAAATTGTCGGACATATACAATGAGAGCAAATGAAAAAATCAATTTACAATCATCAATGACATGAGAAAGTATGTTGGGTCTGTGACTTGCTGCGATGTGTTCCTTGTTACTCTGAATCTGAGGCGTGACGGGTAATTTTGGTTCATTGTAACAATGTGGGATCAATCATAGAAGAGAAGGGATTTTACTACTATTGCAAATTCCTCTTGGGTTGGCATCACTTCTATAGTCCTTATAACCTGGTTTCAACTTTTAGGTTAGTGGATTGTGTGCATGCAGAAGGTGATACTGTTTGTTTTTGAAGCGACGAGATCTCCACAGGGGTCATGAACTCGTGAGTGTGAGGAAAAAGAGAGAACTGTCTTTGTATTGTTCTATCAAGTTCATATTGATTGAAGGGGCAAGTTGAAAAACTTGTTGATGTTGGGTAGTTTCAAGTGATAGATACTAGGTTCAAGGAATGGCTAGATTAGAAAACAATATTTTCACGAATCAAAATTTCGCTGGATTTAATACATTGTTGGTGATAAGATTTGCAGAAGTCAACTGATATTGTTGGGCTGATACGATCATGAACCTACGTGAAGTGTTGTAATGCAAGTTGATTGATTTTACGATGATTAGGGGTGGCCATTGGGACAGTGTAGCAAGGGAAAGCTGCGAAAAAGGAGTTTGCACTGGCATCCCTTTTGTATATCATGACATGTTAAGTTTAGTGGTGCTGAGGTTAAGGGGTAGGTCATTGGAAGAGTTACAAAAGGGGAGCTACACAAAAGGTTTCGGTACCGCATGCTGCTTGTTTTCCTGACTTGCTGAGCTAGCTAGTTTAGGTCATCCATATATTTGCAGAAGATGTGTTATATGATCATTATTGAATCCTTCTACTTCTTATTTTTCCGTTTGGTCATCAAATTCCATTAGCTGGTTTGTGTAAATGATTTATGGTGGAATTTGGGTGTTGGGTTGGTGCAGCTTCAAGATGAAGTCATACACTCAGACGCTGAGAGATTGAAGATGACTCAGAGCAATGTGAAGTTGGTACTCTCTCTCTATCCCCTGTTGCATGCGTGGTTTATATCTGTGTGAATGTGTGGGTTCACCCTGACCTTATCCATCACAGCTTCAAAGGCATTTTCAAGCCGAGACTCTTCCTCGGATTGAAAGAATGAGACAACAAGAGCAAGGTCTTCAAAGACGCCTCTTAAGGGTGGGATATCTGTATAGCTCTCAGTTTGATTTTTGTTATGTTTCATTAACTACAGCCTGGTCAGGTATTACTTACGGTAAGCCAAGTAATCATGCAGCATGCTTTAATGATGCATTTTGGTGTCTGCTTTTGTAACTTCCCTAAAAGGACACTTGAATACTTATAACACGAGAGGGCCAGTATGTGCGTGGCTGCCTCAACTATGTTCTTGCATTAGTAGATTCTGCACATAAAATTATATAACTTGAACGTGTTACATTATGTTCGGAAATAGGTAATGAGAGTAGTGGAGGCATTGGAGGGTAAGGGCTTCCGATTGCCTTTGATGAAAGGAGAAGTTGAATTAGCTGAAAAGTTGGCTGCAATAACAAGACAGGTTTACACTCATCGTCTTGCAACTTATTTAATGCTTCCTAGGTTTTTGTTATATAAATGGGAGATCTTACTGACTATGAGACACTTGCAGTTGAGAGGATCTGGAGCAGAACTGTCCAGGAGAGTTCAGAATCTACGGACGATATCTCATCTTGGTGGTGGTTCTGCTCAACTACCAGGATCGGCCAAGATACACGAGCAAAGTCTGGCCGATATGCAGGAGGTAAGAGTTCGCAAGTTTAAGACTAGGTTTTTATGCTCATGCGTCCATTTTTGCTATTGAGATGCGACAAAATTTTCGCATTAGGTTCATCCTTTATTACGGGCTGCAGCTGTCATTAAATTCTTGTGCATACTTGCTATAGTTTGAAGTAATTACTTAAGGCTGAGGCTATCTACACACCATTTCATTTTAAAATTTCTCACCCTTAGAAGAATATTTGTTGCTAGAAGTAAGTATAGCAACAATATTTTAGGATACAATGTTACATTCTGCAGATGGCATGTATGATCTCCAGGGCAAGCCATAGAGGGCCTTTTTTTTTTTTTAATAATAAAAAGGCAAGAATAGCATAGATAGAGTAGCGCTTTTGTAGCTTTACAGGAAATAGATTATCTTGACATGCCATTATTTTCCAACCAAATTCTGCATAGGATTGGCCAGATGTTTATATTTACAGAGGCTATATATAGTAAAATAGATTCACAACAGTGGGGATGGGTTGGGGATGCGTAGATCGCATTGCAACAAAACATCATGTACCCAGTCCTCAAACATCAAGCCGAGCTTGGCAAGCAAAAGTTGCTAGAGATCTGGCCTCCCTTAGCTATGATACCCTGCCCTGTTAATACTATAATAATGGAAGTCTGTAGCAATATAGCAAGAGTCATACATAATCGATCCCAGTGTGTCCTTGATGTATTCAGCATCCGACATATGTGAGAGTTGAAAGGAGGAGTCAGCGAACAGGTGGATATGTAGTAAGTTTTTGTTTGGGCCCATATTGGTAGCATGCAAAAGTCATTTTGATTGTGCCGTAAGATTGCTGCAGACCCACGGCCTTCGTATCTCCATGTTCCTAGTTATTTGCCATCATCAATTTTTCTTAAAATAGAATGAAGAGTAGCAACGCTGCTCATTTTAGAGTTCATAGAAATCTGATGCAGGCAAAATGCTAATCTTCGTTGTTTTTTCCCCCTCCTGCTGCACAGGTCTTACAACAGCAGACTGAGGCAATAGCTAGGCTTGCCAATGTGTTGAAGCGAGATACAAGGGACATGGAAATAATAATGGCTGAAGATACACAAATGTCTCATGATTAGGCTATTTCACACTCCGCGCAATTGCGTGAGTTATGAAGGCTTCGCAAATGTGTTAATTGGTCTTGTAGAACTTCGGCACCATAATTACCTTTCGTCCACATTTTTCTCTGCTTTTGATCTGTATGTGGAGAGGTGCAAAATGAAGCTTCATTTAAGAAAAGATCTCTTTTTTTGCTATGGTTAGTAACAACTTTATATAACCCATCGGTATGGAAATTGAAATCAACGACTTTAGAGTTCTCTGTTAAGGCCTCTGCCATTTTCCCACTCCTTGGGGTTTCACTTGAGAAGAGTTGAAAAACATCTAGTTTGAAAAGCCATTAAGGTATGAGATCTAGATTTGCAATCTGCATGTTTGACCTTCTCTTGTTTAAGAACATTGGTGATTTCAGCCAATAATTCAATCATTTCAAATCCAATCCAACTGAACTCATAGTTGCAGCCTCACTGTAAGATTAGACCCTTGTCAAAAGTTCAGAGACTGTCTAAAGATAAATCGATGATCATAGTTTATCCCTATATATGCTGTGCTTTTAGGTACAAAATTGTCTTCATTGTGAAACTTTGTCTTAGCATTCATTATAAGCTTCTGCCATGATCAATAGCACAAGCGACGTCCAACCGGTAAACAGGCGTGCACCTTTTCCCTTTCCCTTCTTCTGATCGTACTGTTCCCATAGATATCCTGTCTGCCGGTAATTTTTTACCACATTTCTGCAACAGTGGGAGTCACAAGTTACGATTGATTACAGTGAACACTTGAATGATCATGAGAGTTGTGAGCAAATAAAATTTCATTAACGAAGGATGCAAGCCACGAAGAATACCTTATGAGATTGTCCCTCAAGTCATCGTAGATGATCTTGGCTCTTTCTCTATATGGTCCATCCTCTACGGCCGTCAGCAAAAAAAGTTGCATTCAATGTTCAGAAGAAAAAGAAGGGCCATAGAGCATGTATACATAAATGTCCACATACAAGCGTGTACCTTTAGCGTAATGGTGGAGCGAGGAAAGAATCATGTAATTCATATTCATCCATATTGGACCCCTCCAATAAGGTGGGTCATGCTCTGTATTACGTTTCATGTACATTGAGCTGCGGCAGCAAAATGTGAAATTGCATTAAAGCTATATGTTAGTTTCGAGATCCCAATTGAGGCTGTTACAAGGCATGTAGGGGCTGGGTTATCACCTTGTTCTTGCAAGTGATCGAAGTCCAAAATCAGTCCACAAGGTGCTTCGATTTGAGATGAGGTCAAGTTGTTTTTCTAGGATCCATGATTGCTGCATATAACTAAGAAAATAAAATTTCTGCACCTGAGAAAAACAAAAGAAAAAAATAAATAAACAAACAAACATCTACTTACAGGTGGAATTATTCTCCGCATAAATGGAAAAAGGCTAACGTAGCCGATATGAGGAACGAGTCTCAATATTGGGTTCTCTACAACTTCTCGAACGAGCTCACGACTTGGGTAATTGCCGCCTGCCTCCACTATCTTCCAACTTAAACGAACCTAAAAGCATTAAAAGTGCAAATGATGAACAAAAAAAAACCCTCTTAGATACACTTTAGTCAACATGTCATACAACGTGCGAAAAGATATTAAACATAAATTAAATTTCTCATAAAAGAGCATTATTATTCAAGGCACAGGCACCTAAGGCGCAAAGGATCCCTGGAGTCTAGGCTCAAGGCGCAAGCCCTCGCCTTTTTGAAGTGAGGCGCAAAATAAGAATAAATAGATATTAGTGCATTAAACCAATTAAATCACATAAAAAAAATATCCAAAACGTGACAATTTAACAAATTTCCAACACTAGAAAAAGCTTCAAACCTAATGAGAAGTATTTAATCCTAAGTGAACTTGACACCGTCATTCTCATCATTAGTTAGGGCCAAAGCCTATGCGTTCTTCAAAAGTAATCATGGGCTCCAAGTCCAGTAGAGATTCCTCCTTAATTTCATCTTCTTCATCTACAAGGTGGAGTGAAGGAGTAAATCTAATTGAAAAGGAGCAGCAGTCAGCGACGGGGCACTGGCACAGTGAACATTAGAAACAGAATCGATTTGACTGGGGATCTGGGGTTTTAGTTTTTCCTTTTCCTTTTTTTGGGGTTTAAATATAAACTTAAGTGTTATGAAAGAAAAATTTAAGAGTAATCCAATTTTTTTTTTTGGGCTTTTATCTGAGCCTCCACCCCCACCTTGCGCGTAGGCGAGCTAGGCACATGCTTATTAGAAGGCGCTGCACCTGGCCTTAGGCGAGGCGTGCTCCCTGCACTGGGCTACACCTTATGTCTAGGCGTGCTTCTGATAACACTAGTGAAGAGAAAGCACGGCACCCCCCCATCAAATAGCATATGCTTAACACAAACTCCAGTAACGTATTAAGGAGATTGTATAGCACTACATATTTCTTACAGATGCAATTATTAAGAATACTAGAACAGTTATCACAAAGCTTTATCAAATAAAAGACAGGTTCTGGTTCCTTAATACTTAAGTCAGTATCAATCCAATGGCATGCCCTTCGTTAGATAGAAGTCCTTACCAGATCTTATTCTCAAACAGTCGAACTTATGCGTCCTTTCATAGAACTCCCATAATTATAGCTGGTTATGACTTCAATCAAGTCACGTCTCTTTGGTGGAAATGTAGTATTTATGTCATATCCTGTTTGCTATGACGACAAAATTTGTCGTGCAAGTAAACTTCATCAGGCAAGGTAACTCAACAACCCCTGCCCATGAGAGGCAAAGGCTAGTAGTAACAACAGGCATACGCACCTTAGTTCTAGTGCCACAAATTCAGCGAAACCATGGGGCATAGCACAGGCTAAATATTCTTTATCGCTTTGGGCTAATACCTTTCTGTAATTGGTGCAACTGTCTCTTTACAGAATATAGCAACCCTGCTAAACTCGATATTCCCGAATCCATTAACATCGGCAATTGTTCTTAAACACCCGCTAGCTCATATTGTTCAAATTGATAAAACTCATAAAGACCTCAAAACAAAGCATTCCTTAGCATATTTTAAGTTATCATAGTACGCAGGAATATACAGGATAGCTTGCACTCAAACTAGAGGCTAGTACCATAAA
Source organism: Escallonia herrerae (assembly GCA_033070095.1). Taxonomy (NCBI): domain Eukaryota; kingdom Viridiplantae; phylum Streptophyta; class Magnoliopsida; order Escalloniales; family Escalloniaceae; genus Escallonia; species Escallonia herrerae. The sequence goes on along the minus strand of JAVXUP010000047.1, from coordinate 641,686 downwards.
TGAACATGAGCAACATACCTGTTCTGTATGATTCCCATAATCAAAGTATGCTCCATGGGCATTGTCAAAGTGCATCTGGTGAAAAGATTAGGCACATCTGAGATTAAAATCGAAGGAACAGTATTTACCCAACTGCTCTCAGGTTATCAGATCACATGTCACTTTCTAGGGATAGAACATTGAAAAAATAACATATTACGTTTTTTACGCACTTGGCACTAAAGAAAGCGTTTGAATTAGGCATTACCCAAATACTAACGATCAGCAACTTTGAATTATTAAATGAAGGTTGAGGGGACCTCAGAACGATGCAAACAAACCTGATTGAGTATATCAAAGTCTGAGAGCACCTTAGCTGTCAGCCCATACTCCTGCATCAGTTTTAAATTTGGGTAAAGTAATGAACCCCAAAGGTATTAGGTAAATGTCGTATTATACCTGCCCGAGTTCGCTTTCCTTCAGAAGCAGCTCTGAGATGGAGTGCATGCAATCTGCAGCAAGAAGCATCCAACACCTAAGATCTAAATGGCGTTCTTCTCTGCTTGGGTGTGATGCACGTGGATAATCATCCAACCCAGAAGAGAGCGTCTGATATAGCAAAAAAAATGATACGCCATTGGTGAATTCATACCAGAATTAAAATGAATGGATGAAGTTAAAACATGGTTTATGGTCATTGAGCTTTATCACGTAATCCAGAGTAATTTTGCTAGAGAGAGCATATAGGTTTTCTCAGTATTAGAACAATGCGCTTAACCTGTCTCTTGGAACCCTACAGCTCTGCCTTTCTTTTGGCTTTTTTATGTGTAGCTTGTGATTGAATTTTGTTGATAACTCTCAGGCTACTTGACCTCTGAACCAGTAGTTTGGTAAAGTTATAAAGTAAAACAAACGGTCAAAGATTGTGCAAGGAGTTGATAGGATGACTCTACCCCAGACATTGCGCTTGGACAGATAAGCACTCACTAAAGTTAAGAGGATTGCAAAACGACGACATAAAGTGATAAGTATCAGCTCCATCGGGAGGGAGGACTTTCGAGCAGGAGTAAGGTTGCAACGTTCTAGCTGGAAGTCACGGTTTGAAACATGAAAACCTCCAGGGGTAAGGTTGCATACATCTGACCCTACCCAGACCCTGCAACAGCGGGACCCTTGCTCACTTCTGTACAAAATCTGACTGACCAACTAGCATTTCCTAAGTCATATAATCACCAAGAATTATTTCCACGTAATAGCTTGAAGTTTACTTTTGGGCAACCGATCTTCCAGCACAGGTTTTGACTGTGATTGCCCATGTAAAGAGGCGCTACTTTAGGAAGACAATAAGTACATCAGAAAGTGCACCCACTCCTTGATTTTTGGTGTTCATGATGGTTAAGTGGTTAACTGCCGAGTTTGTGGTAAATTTCTACGGCATGATTAAAACTGGAAAAAAACCTAAAGAAACATACAAAGACTTCAATGGTAGTAGCCTTTTGGCACTCCAATTAAAAGATAGTTTGTTAGGACAACGCCACCCAAAGTTCACACATAATCAGCACTTTTACAGCATATGAAGCCACAATTTAGATTATCAATCATTTCTGCCTCTTTGTGTGTGTGTGTCTGTGTGTGATTAGTTTGTTATTGGGGAATGCATCAATATGTTGTGAAGTAGAACCTTTGGATTTAATTCGCGGATGGTTTCATTGTCTCTTCCATGCCAAAAGTAGCTGCTTGGATCCTTTCCTGTGAATAAACAACTTAAAGATTATTCTCACACAAACTCGAGCACTAGCAGCAATTCAAACAAAAAACATCTCAAGGAAAATGTCAGCATAATTAACTTTGAAACAAGTGGCAAATGTTCTCTTGTCTCTCAGTTGACTCCTAGACTGCCTAAGTTCATTGATGGATAACTTAGTCAGACCATGATAAATTGGGTCTTCGGTCAAAGAATTATTGGCTTTTTCTTACCTTGAGCAGCAAATAGGGCAAATGGGTAGGATTCTATATATATACGTTTCCACATTGGAAGATCCCATATGAATCTGATTGAAAAAAACAAATTTAATAACCAACCTTCTTACAGATATCCTCGTTACTTTTTCTATTCTTCCTTGTCTAACCGCTTATCCACCAGAATTTACGCTCCCTACTTATACTCATTTGACATGGATGGTGTTTCTTAGATGCCCAACATTCTGAATAATACAGCATCAAGGCCTCTCCGCCATCGTAGAATCTTTTTCCTTCAACTTGACAGGAATATTACGGTTTATAACCACACAAAACTAACAAAAATCCCCTCCACTTGACCGAACCTAGTCTATCTATTGGTGACATCCTTTTCAATCTCTGACTTGCACATCCATGTCTACTTCATCCTGAGACCTCCTCCTAGTATTTGCATTCCAAAAAGGAACACCATCAATCAATCTTGCAGTGTCACGCTGACACCATTGCAATAACTGATCAACGTTATCAGGAACAGCGCTTGAAGGGCATGGGCACCGCAGTCCGTATTATATCAACCTAATCAATACAACAAAATTCGAAGCTCTGGAACTTTGCCAGCCATTTTATGACGCTATGCAAAAAATGAAAATAGTAGATGGAAAATAGAAAAGACATCACTATGGCTTCTCCAACAAGTCCTTCCTGGAGTGCATGTGTATGTATTGGACCTTAAGTACATCCATCTTGTAGAGGCGAGAAAGATTGACGATCACGTCATCAACCCAAGTAATTGGAAAGAAATAGATTAGAATGGGCGGAAAAAGTGAAAGAAAACAAAATAATCCACACTTACCTGATTGCGTAGTGTTAAACCATTGAAACCATGCTTCAAGACGGACGAAAGATCGTTCTAAGAAGGAAGATATTTCATCACTTATATTGGCAGCATATTTATTTCTCTTCATGCTGCAAACTACATCTGCAAAGGGCAAACGGTTACATGCTAGCCAGAAATCATGTTTACAGCATGATGCCATGTCTTCTTTAGTGCAAGAAAATTATGGTTGTGCCATATCAAGTTACAATTACTCACTCACAAACATCAATTCAGAAATTTTATAGGTGATGGAAAGTGTGACCTTTGGGGCGTCTCCCCTTTTTTTTTTTTGGGCTCATTCATTTAAATTGGATTTCCAAAACAAGTTCTTTAATATGATAACAGCACATGTATCAAGTAACTTTACCATGCAAAACCAAAAATAAGGTCGGCGGATTTCCATTGGTTGAGTGCTGAAGAACAAATTCCTCAGGGACCTTACTGGAGATACATCAGAAAATATTGCAAATCAATTTACCTCCAAATATTCAGGCACACAAAGAAGAAAATCTACAATACCTTAGAGCTTCGGCACCTAAAATTTGCTCACGTGGAATCCATCCGTCAATATTCATTAAATCCAACCAATGGCCAATGATGTCCAAGCAAATATGTATATCCCAACGCCTGGTCAATTTTGGAAGAAAACAAGCAGAAACTAACGTGCATTGAATTACATACTCTATGGTAGACTGCAATTAAACAACGCAAAGTCCAAAAACAATAACAGGCAACTAACCAAATCAGTAGCTGATGAAAACCTTCATCCCACAAAAATCCCCGAGGAAAGAATGGGCGACTTGGAACTGCTGTATATAGGTCAGCGGGCCAATATGAAATAAATTTGTTACCAGGTTGATGCTGCATAAGATAATGGCACACTGTTTGACTTTGTCAGAAGTCCAAATTGATGAGAACCAAGTACAGAAGAGAATTTTTTGTCACTTAACAACCGTTAAAAAAAGCAACCAGACAACTGAAGAAAGACCCATACGTGACCAAGCTGTTAAAAGTGTTTACATGCGAATGTGATCATGACAAGTTAATAGAAGTTTTTACTCATTTGTAGCCTTCAGAACTTGATTCAGGAGGAACTCAGACAGTAATCAATGAGAAAGCTGGACAAAGATCACACCCATCAATAAGGACCAAACCCAAGCCAAAACGCTACACTGGGGCTCAACCTGATCAAAAGGTTTGAGCGGTAAGGACTTATCAAGAATCTGGGGGTGTATTTTAGCCAAATATGACGACGAATGGAACATATTGCAGAGAATTCTGGTCATAGGGGGAGGATTACATCAAGAATTCTTAACTCAAAAACTATCAATTTGACAGATAAAAGATATTCATTAATATCTCCAAGAAATACTTCTGCTACAACGAATTAAAAACAAAAAGTAACTTACACCGTATGCTTTTGGAAGCGAGATTTTTGATTGGCCATAGAAGTAGCCGATTCCACCCAGCAAATTTGCAATAGCAGCCTTACCAACGGTCATGGATTCCAAATCAAGCTGTAGAGTTCACATCATCACTTCAAGATCCAACCATTTATTCTAAAATATTCACCATTCACCATTAATTGTAACTAGCACAAATTATCATGCTATATATGTGCACCGAAGGAACAAGTTAGCATTTGCTTTACAAATATGTGAGGCAAGGCGTAAGTCCTTGGTCCTTTATATATTTTACTATCTATTTCTAACCACGACCCCACAAGTACTTATAAATTGGGCAATGTTCGTTTGACTTTAAGAAAGGGAGGCTAGGTTCTTTCGCATTTCAACTCAAACCGGACAATAGTTGAACATTCAAGTAACTTCCCTCATTATGAAGGTAATGGACATATTGTGAAAAGCCTGACCTACTTCTTTAAATTGAAACTGCTGCAATCTATGTTCTCATCTTACATACATATATCAGAATATGGAAATCAATGGATACATGCAAATAGGTTTCAAATGAAACTAAACGTACAAAGGAGTACATATTGCTCAGAAATCGGTTGCTGAATCTCTCCCTTAATTTTTATCCTGCGATGAAGCTAATTCCTTGATGCGAGCATGCCTAGGGCATTCTAACTAGTATCCCAATCATGTTCTAATCACCCACATCATCTCACAGTAAGTAGGAGACCAAGGTGAATAGCACATTCATTGTTCCACCAAATTCAAAACTATTATCAGAATAAAGGCAGGCCCATTTTGTATGGCTCCTGCCACTTTGCTGGTGGGGGGTGGAGGCTGTTGGAGTACAGCCTTACCCCCATTGGTTTTGAGGACTAAAGAGACCTTCCATGTTTTGACCTGTGGCCCCGAGGTCACGATGAAATAATGACTTATATTTGAGATCATGCCACCAAGAATGCAATAAACATTAAACTGACATACTATCAGCAGTTAGACAAACATGATGTAAGTTTAAAATCAGACCGTGTAACTCAAACTGATGAAGCCGAAACAAGCAAAAACCTTAACTCTAATGAGTAATTGTTGGGAGACAATAATAATGTCTACAGCAAGTTATATGAAACTCATAACCCAAAGCAGATCACGTGGGAGGAAAAAAGGGCCCACAAGAGAATACCTTATCGGCTTGATTAAAGCATCTTCTGAATTTCTCATCAAATTCGTTTTGCTTCTTATTTAGTTGACCAGTCAACGGGGTACCTATAAGTTGAAGAACATGTTACAAATTCGTTATGCAGACGCACTTTACCTCAAATTCATAATGAAGATGCACTCTACACACATGAAATGCACTCGGTGTTGTAACACTATCATCCTATTTATGTACTATACTGAACAGGAAAGAAGAATCCTGGTCCAATCACATTATTGCCTAGTACAATTTTTACAACGTAAAATTTGGTCCTATCAGATTATTGTCTCGTACTATTTTCAATAACCATATTTAGGCACAGTTTCAGCATTTGAACAACTACTGAAAAATTACAGGGGTGAAACTATTAATACCCGACCTACAACATGCATTGCAGGCAGAAGATAGAATGAGATTACACAATAAGTGATCGTATCTCCTCAGTCGTCTCTCCACTTCCACTCTCCAGAACTTCATACGCCCAAATATGTTTCAAAATAAAACCACTTAAATCTCCTTTATAACTATCTTCCCAAGCGCATCATCCAACGCAGAGGCCTATGGACCGATAATGCTGACGACTAACTTCTTATATTCAACCATTTTGAAAATGTCAGACAAATGCTATGTACAGTTCCGCTAACTCAGCTTCTACTGCAGAATTCACTGTCCAGACAAAATCACATCAATAATGCAGAAGCAGCAAAAAGAAACAAAAAGTACCTGTGAGACTGCTGACACGTTCTTCAACTCTGGGACTAGTTAACTCAGCTCCAGATACAAATGCAATATCTCCTTTGAAGGGAGTCGTAGCAGAGATCTGCATATGGTATAAAATATAGCAGAAGAAGCCAATTGGAAGTCAAGACCTGGGAAACTTCATAAGCAGCTAGATGAGGTTAAGTTTGCAAATTTTGGAGAGACAGGAGCTTATCATCTCCTTAATGGTGTACCTGAAATACTAGTATATTTGGAGAATCATCAGATGTGTCTGGAAGCTGCAAACGGCCAAAGTTTCTTGCCTAACAAAAAAACAGATAGTTCAATTGCAAAAGTATAAATATATCCAGCATATAGGATACAATCAAATTCAAGTATGACAACCAAAGAGGTTAAATTACATACTTGGGCTCCAAGATTTTCCTGGACAAGTTCGGATAGATTGTGAATGTGAGGTGTCTTAAAACCTGAATAATGGACCTCAAAATTATCCTGCAAAGCAGTTGGTTTAGAGTTAGCAACCGGAGAAATGGAAAGGTATTTTACAGAACCCTCCACTTTTACTAACCAAAAGAAACGGAAAGGTATGATTATAACTACATATCATAAAGCTGGAGTAGTACAGGAGGTGGACTAGGGATATTGACTTGTATTAGTGAAGGCGGTTATAAACTAAAAGAAAAATTAAGAGGCAAAGAAGATTTAAAGCTTTACAAAAATGCAGCAGGGTGTAACGAAAATATAGAAGATTATAACAAATAAGCTGTGATTGTTTTGCAACATAACAGCGGTACTTTACATTTACTACCTACGAATCACAGGTAAAGGTTACATCTACGCATCTGATTGTAAATTTCAAGGTTCGAAGGCAATTAGAATATGAAAAAGACGTACATGTTCTGAGAGTAAAGTGTAATAGAAAGAGCCAATCGAGGAGAAATGGCTCAAAATCTTTAGTCAGTGTCAAGTGTCTGACACAATACTTGATGCTTTTAGAAGAGACAGCTCAGTGTCGACCGAGTGTACAAGTTGTCAGAGTTGGTTCCTATGAATTGAGATTCGGATCTCTGGGGTAAATATCTTCGGGCATATTTCCTTCATCATTTTAGAAGAACCCCCGTCCTCCGCTGAACATCATTGTTTTCCTCTTCAATGGGCGTATCCATTTCCGTTAATTCAATTAGAAACAGAATGAATGTGTGATCAGCCATTTGACTAACAGTGGGATCACGGCAGGATCTTACCAAGACTGATGCATCCCTGTCTTTCAGGGACTATAGCTGGTTGAGATTAGATAAACCTAATGGCCCGTAACTTTCTCTATGAAATTGAGCTAGAACGGCATGTAGACTAAAAAGAGGCCTTTACACATCAGTAGGGGAGGCATGAACTACAATTTTAAGACTTGGCTCCTAAATATGCGGCTGGACTATGAAGTTTCCCAAATAACCATTGCTGAAGACCAGGCATAACTTAGACACTCCCGTTAGCTTGGGTGAATATTGGCTCCAGTGCACCTTGCAGTCCTGCTAATATCCCTGAGCCACTAAAGAAAGTGCCTAAGCGGTGCCAAAACTAAGTCAATCTAAAGGACGTCAAGTCTGACCTTTGCTATCTGCTAAAGGAGATACACAGGCTAGTCCTCATTATACAGGCCACAACTTTCTTTAACATACCGTTGATTTCAAATGCAACTCCCAACCTCCGACATCTGTTCGTGATCCCAGTGCCAAAACAGAATCTTGATGATCATTCGTGACTCCTCTACCCAAACGTAGAGCATTTCCACTTTCATCAGCCACATAAAAGAAAAGGTGTGCCGTTCTCAACATTTCCTCATTAAGTTTGGATCTGTCAATCCAAGTCCACAAAACGACGTTATAATTTGAATTAAACAACATAAGTTTACTGTGGCAAACAATCCAGGTCTTTTCTATAGCAAACATTGAACCATAACACGCACTTCATACGGAAAGTGAACTAATTTTTTATTACGACAGACGTAACATGTAACAGCAATGTGATCTTGACATCTGCAGTTTGTTTGAAATAGTACTTCATTGTTAGAGCCAATGCATTTGAAGTTAGAGAAACTGAACATTCTTTAAACATATGCAAGCCTTTACTCCTAGACCCCGACTTTCATTTAAAGCTAATCATTTGGGAAAGCATTTGTGCTATCGTGTCGCAAAATGCAGTATATTTGGCCCTATAAGCAACTTTCTAACCCAGAGAGTTTTGCCTTTTGCTATGCAGAATTGCCGCTACAACAGGATACAAATTCCAAAACTATACAATTTTCTAACCAGCTGTATGCACGGTTCCATATGTTTGAGCATAACCTCTCCAACATACTATCAACTAAGACTATTGCTACTCGAACAGGATTAACATGCTATTCAGCTTTTGGTGTTCTATGATTTACCTCCGCCAAAGCCGTTGGAGTTTTTAGTTTATACATTGGAAAAAAGGTAACAAAGATATAATATGAGCTTGTTTTATCCTGACCCTATCATGATTGGATGACTGAGCTCTCCCAGTGGTGCAGTATTAATTACTTCAGAACAAATTTTAAGTATACACTTTTAGGCTGAATCCACTAAAAACCAAGCCCTAATGCTGCAGAGTTTTGAGGAGAATAGATTATTCACGAGAAAAGTAGGGGCATGTACTTCTCAGTTTGCACATCAATCCGGACGGCCCAGTCTCCCCCATATCCACTGTTGTTCCCCTTGTACTTCAAAAAACTTGTTGCTAAGGTCATTTCCTGGTCAACTAAAACTTGATGTCCATAATCCCGTCCATTATGATGTGTCCAACCATAGGTGTTAAGCTCGTCTGCATCTTGGCATACATGCCGCATGAAATATCTGCCATCCTTCACACCAATCCACATTAACCCAGCAATCAATGACTGTGGGTTCCTGCCAATTTCAAAAGCTTGTTGCGATGATATACGTATATCACAATGCATACAACAAGACGACATAAACACCACAGGAAACAAAGATATCACAACACAAACAAGCAGGAGAAATTATGACACCAGAATGGTGGATTTCAATTCATTAGAAACGTACCAAAAGCACAACTTAGAAGATATTATATGGATCTGTAGGCGGTAGAATCTGACTTAAAGAGAGAGAGCATTTTAGATTGTGCCAGAAAAAAACAAACATACTAGGCAGGCATATGTCATTTGTAACGGCCGCAGGACTACCAACAGTTCATCAAAAAACCGCAAAAAACCAAACTGCCATGCATACTTAATAACTTATTAAGAAGGTGCATGCTACTAATTTGGAGGAACTGATACATCTTCCTATTTTGGCAAATGCATTCCAAGTATTCACACATATCTCTTCCTCAGCTCTCACTCTCAGAATTGGTCAAACATGTGGAACCTGGACGTTTCCAAGCCACACTGCAGGGCTACAATATATTCCTGGCTAACAGAGCAGTTACGTGCAAGTGATACTATGTGCTCGTGCTTGTTTGTTATATAATGCATGCTTTGAAGCCAATGATATTGCAGAGAATGTGATGACAACATGCAATGCAATTATAACCGGATCATGTAATAGAGTGTATCTAACTGCTTTATAAACTGAAAAGAAAGAAGAGGAAGCTTCGAGACATGACTCTTTTCTTTCTAAGGTGTCCTTGCCGCAAAGAAAACAACGGGCCTGTAATAGCATAATCTCTTTTTAGCTACCAAGAAAGGAACTTTCTTTGGCGAGGTAGTACTAGAGAACTGTTGGCACGCGCACCAATGTACAGGTTTTAGGTATTACATGTTATTTAGATTGTTGAATGAGCTCCATAAGGCATAAACAACTGAAACACTTGCAATTCATGTGTGGCATTCTACAGGGGATCTCCCACTGTAGAAGGTCCTTCGGATAGACTTGCTTACTGTTCAGGAATACAAGCTCTAGAGAAACCATAATAAAGAGAAAACATCTTTCCATGGCACAAGTTAATATCAAAAGATATACCTCGTTCGAATCCCAAGGTATACATGAGGCCGATAAGTTCCCCAATACAAGCTCTCCTTGTGCTCACCTTGAAACTACAAGAAATCACATTATTTTCTCACACACTCCGTATTCTCTATACATTTCATGATTCTTGTCCTATATGACTTTTTGCAAATAATTTGAACATAGAAATATAAACCTCGCTGAGGTCAGTTTTGACTTGTCAATAACACTCATACAATCAGTAAACAGGAGTACTATTTTAGTTCATACCAACCATTGGACGTTCCTATCGCAAAAATTCAAATAGGACAAAAATGATAAAAAAGGACGGATGAAATTCAAACAGGAGCATAATCACTAATGTTACCATAGGAAGATCCATGACTTTAGGAGCAGGAAAGGGCGTGACAACCCTCGGTATCTCAGCATCCTCATGAGGCGGTTGAATGAGATGATAAATGAAGAACAAGGCGATCAAGAACGTAAAAACGCCAAGCCCGAGCAAAGCTTTTAGATTGACATCGAAAATTTGCAATGAATTGTGGTCTTTGCTCCTGTCCTTCTTTATTCTCTGGTTAGGTTTTGTGCTATGGAGAGCGCGATCTCCTTCGCCGTCCGTGGACGAACTGGCTCTGCTCCGCGCGCCTCTCCGGGCGGTTCCGGTCATCTTCACTTCCAGCTTCAGTGAGACTGGTTCGCGAACTGAAATTTGAGTCAAGAAGGAGAACGGGTTGTGGGCTTGGGCTTAGGTCATGTTTACTTGAGGACGGATCACAATCTACTAATATTGTGGTTAAGGAGTCAGCCCAAGTAGTTTGGGCTAGACCCAACTACAACTTTTTAGGAGTTACTAGATTTGGTAACAAAGGTGTCCGAACTCCAAGCCCACAAGTGTGACTAATCGGTTGTAGCATGACCACGGCCAGAGATGTCAAATGGGTCGGGCGGCACGCGGCCCAGCCCGACCCTGTTATGAACAGTATAGACCCGAATTTTTCGGGCCTTGGACCTGGGCTTGAACCAGGCCAAGGTTTCAGAAAATTTGGCCCGGATTGTGGCCCAAAATTAGCTCGAATTTTGGCCCTAAATTGGCCCGAATCTGGCCCTAAATTGGTTTTTTTCAAAATTTCCCCCCAACATCTATATTCCCCACTAATTCCAAAAATTTCACTTTTACCCTCCCAACAACTATATAACGGCTAGTTTTGGGGGTAATTTGGTCCAAGTAAATTTTTTTATATCTTTTAAGGTTTTTAACAGGCTAGTTGTAAGGGGTATTTTGGTCTTTTGTGAACTTTGAAAAATCTATAAATTCACACCCTTCCTTTCTAATTTTTCACAGCAATCTTCTTACTCTTTCTTATCTAAACATTCTACATTTATTTTTATTTTTCTTTTCTCAAGTTTTAAGAATAATTTTCACAAAATATAATTTTTTTAGAAACAAGATAGATATTTTTTCATATATATATAAAAAAATAGGTAATTTTGCCTGTTTGTTTACAAGCAACCGGTCCCAAGCCAGGATAAAATGAGGAGGGCCTATGAACACATTTATCAATTTAACTTTATCAGTTTGAATATTTGAATGTTAGAAATATTATTATTTACATACATATTAATATTTCTGAAAATTTCAGTTCGGAATGTAAAATTTTTGGAAATCAAATATCTTACAGGGTTTACAACAACTTATTCTACATCAACACAAGATGTTTCCCTTATGAAAAGGTGGCACCATGGCTTCTATACCACAGAGTATAAAGAATTTCGTCACTTAGATAACTGACACAAATGTTGGAGATCAAATCAGATTAATGGCAATTCTAGTGCACCCTACTGACAAAGATGTGTACCCTTTATATGGCCTTTCTAATGTGTATCTTACTAAAATAAAACTTTTTCTTTCAACCAACTATTTTGTTAATTTTTTTGGCAGCTATAAACATTTATTGGTGCCATGTAGCAAAATCTGGAACATTTATTTAATGATGAAAGTGAGCTCAAGTATATCTTTCCCTTCCCCTTGTCTATATGTTTTGCCAAATTAAAATCCTAATTGCGGCCATGATTTGAAAAGAGGTTTCGTCTGACAAATGACAATGGCTCGATGACTAAACAAAATGTTAGTGATAAGAAAAAATAAAAAAAACATGATGTTAATATTGTAGATAATGATGTTTCGAGAATTTTAATATAAGTTAATGATTCCGACGATTGCAACCTCTTTGCAGTGGTCATGGTTTTACAATAAAGATAAGGATATGTATAGAAAAGGAGGAAGTACCCAAACTAATGAGAGAGTCACTCATGTTTAGCTCGTGTAACGGGAACCGTACTACAACGTCAGTGAGGAACCTCTTACACTAGTTTCATTTGGCTATTGAGGCTTGTGATGTTGCTCCAAATCTCCAACCATTTAATTTATAAGTGTGAATAACAAGGAGTTAATAATAGGGAAAAAACCAAAAAAAAAATTTGGGCCTGGGCCGACCCAAGCCCTGCCCTAAAATATTGGGCCAGGGTTTGGACTGGGCCCAAGTATACCAGTTTTCAGGCCCGGCCTGGCTTTCATTTCTTCTGTCCCGGCCCCGGCCCGGTTTTGTTGACATCACTAACCACGGCACCTATATCTCGTATACGAGATACAGAAGATCGCTTAATAAGTTGCATCTCGTCAATCACATGCATAAAATATCGGTTGATGAACCTACTCAGAGTTGAATTAATCCTCGTTTATTTATTCATAGGAAAAGTTTGAGTAACTCTAGACTCTGTATCATTTTTTATAACTACGGTCAAAAAGTCTGTCAATAATTACTTATTTATCTTACTAATAAACCAACATCAACTTATTTGCGTACAATATTGGGACGCTTATACAAAGGATATAGCGTTTCATTTGGTTCTTCCACTTTCAGTAAATCGTAAGAGGAGCTCATGGCTCATCCTATATGGTCTTTGGAGACTAATTTTGAGGGTAGAACATGATATCCTTTCTTATAATCAGCAAAGCTCACGTGAGATAGACACACTATGGACGCATACTTTTTTGTGTAGAGAGAATGAATACCCACTCACTTGTTACGGAAGATGATTCTCCGAAGTCCGAAACACATGACTTGACCAAGCCCTCAATTTCCTAGAATCGGGATCAACTCGTGTTCGTGGGTGCCAACAGAAAGTTACAAGTGACTTACACCTAATGCTACAAGCGGATACGTCTCGAATTCAGTTGCTTACAAACAATGCAACTTGACAAATAGTGCTTTGCGAAAATTACTTAAAGTGCACAGGAAAATTACTTTTTATTGCTTAAGAATGTGGAAGTTCTAAAAGCAACTTTTCAGATTAGGCCGAAAGGTACCCCCTAGGTAGGATTTGATGGCACACTTCTCTTCACGTAAGGCACAAAGCGCTAATGTCCAATATTTTACTGAACTTTGTCCTCGCTTTCAACGTGCCTTTGCCGTGACACTGCACATTAGCATAGATATTGACATTATCCTTGATAGATAGATAGATAGATAGATGTCAAGTATCAACGGATCCTCAAATGGTACAAGTCCACAAGCAGATGGATGTAGGAAGAAATTTTATCCAACTGCATGACATGTTTTATTTGACAAGAATGTAGAGCTATTCGGCATGAAATCCGACTTGTGATCGGCGGTGGTGGGCGTTTGAGGTGGTGATTTGGTTGAATAGTCGAGCTCTTTGACTTGTAATCTGATGTCCGTCCCAAACACATCATAAGATTAAATCTTTGTCCTCTTGCACTACTAGAAAAGATATCTTTTCTTATCTTATCCTTTCTTCTTATTTTATCCGACGCGTCAAACACAGCTAGAAAATACAAGTCCACAAGCAGATGTAAGTAAAATTATCATATCCTTTTGGCTTATCACACGTGTCAAACGCAGACAAAAGGTACAAGTCCACAAGCAAATGGAAGTGGAAAGAGATTTTCTCCAACCATATGTCATGCATTATTCATCGAGAATGTAATGAGTGAGTCACATGATATTGCAATGCCCGTAGTAGAATTGTATTATGTCAATGGAATCGCCTCACTTATCAAAAAAAATGTACAATGGAAAAAAATACGATAAATTGCGCTCCTTTTTAAGGCCGGAATTTCCTTTATTTCTTTTTAATCCTACTCGAAGAAAGTAGTTGCTTTATAACTTCTCGAGCAATTGGATTAGAATCGTCTGCTGTACAGCACCTTTGTTCTAATAGAAAGAAATCGGAACGTGCAATTTTAACGATCAAAACTATTACTATAAAGTTTAGCACTAGTGGCAAAATACTTCCATTAACAATATATTTTGCCACTAAAACTAGTACGGACAATAGAGGATCTTATCCGAGAGGAATCTAATCCATGGCACAAGCACAGTGCCCTAACACGTAGAAACAAATGATTTTATGACCATGATAGAAGAACAAAACGTCTCACAATTGTGAGCAAAAACTGAGGAGCATATCCCATCATAAAAGTTAACTTGTAAAGAAAGAGATGCTCAACTGCACTTCAGCTGTGGTGTTGTTATGTAAAGCTCAAAGATTTAGCTAAAATCTAGTCGTTCACGAACGTTGAAGTTATCACTCGTGACAATTACAATGAACTCCTGAAAGATTAAAACTATGGGAAACATCGCCATCGTGATTAAAAAAGATAATCTCCCACTATTGGGTCATTTTTCTTGGCATAATAAACCCCTCCACCCCAATCAACTGGTCTCGCAATAGCTATAAAGCTGAAAGCCTTGCTCACCATCACCAAGTCTGAGGTAGGATATCAGGGGCATGGAGGAAGATGGGTTGAGAACAAGGAGCTTTCGAAATGAAGACTACAACAACAGAAGAGTTTTCTTGAGGAGCTATCCACTTCAGTGGGGAGGAGAAGATGAAGAAAGCAAAGAAGATACAGCGGGAGTAACGACAAAAGGAGTTGACAGGAAGGAACCAACAAAGAAGACAACCCGTTCAGCCTTCCGCCTGGGAGGAGGAGAAAGGAAAGAAGAGGCTGGCGGAGCCGCTAAAGGAGGTGACGCGAGGGAACGCATAATGAACAAGATTCTGTCGCTTTTCCACTTGAGAGAAGAAGATGAAGACGGCAAAGCAGGCGAGGGAAAGAAGCCGATAAAGAAGATAATCTTGCTGGTCTTCGAATGGGGGGAAGGGAGGGTATTGATCTTCAAGAGGTTTAAGCATAAGGTGAGTTTTTACGTCATTGCTTGTCTTCCCATGGGCTTTAAGCATCCTACTGCCATGATTTCAGCTAAATAAATCTGCTTCTTCGACAACTTCACTTCTCACAGCTTACTGCTGCTTTTCAAGTATGTAAAGGGCTTATGTAAAGGGAAGACTACTGTACTTTAATAAAATAACAGAGCTTTTTCACCCTGATCATGCATTTGAGACAAGCTTCCCTGGCCTTCATTTTTCACTCTCTTGCCAAGACCTTTGCGGTATATATGTGACATACATGTGCTTTATCGGGCAAAACAAGGCAACTGGGAAATATATCAATCTTTACTTTGAGACCTCAAACTGCAGATAACTGAAAACTTTTCAAGCGACTACGCAAGAAATTCACCGTTAAGTACCTGAGACACGGTAAGCAAAGAGATGAGCAACTTCAGATTCCACAACCTTGCTGTAAATAACTAGTCCAAATTGGTAACGGTGGCTTCCAAATATGAGTGCTGCAACTAATCTCTAAGATAGTAAACATGGCGATGCTTCGACATTCACACCCTTCGATAGTTGATATTGCGATGCTTCACGCCATACTAACCCGTCCCTTACATTATATCTTTTTTTCTAAATGCATACACGAGTACCTCTAAAAGAAAATCAGCGACATGCCCATCTGGAGTAGAACACATCTGTTTCAGCTGCAAGCTGCAGCGCAATGTATGGAATCTGTTTGGGAAGTTCCCAACCTCCAGGGGCACCGATGAGGGTGGAGTAGCTTGGTGGTCTAAAGATTCAGAGTGCATGGTTATACCAGGTGTTGGAGTTTGATTAAATAAGATTGATTAAAGCTTGGTTTTCCATCTTGAAACGTGGGTGTAATTGCTTGGTTGGAGTGAGAAAGATTCATGAGTTTACAACTGGCGGGCTTTAACTATTATTAGTAACCCATTAAAAAGGGAGTCCACATCTACAGAGGAACTATTTCCATCTTTAATTTAATCAATCCAAAACAGACTCTCAGTTGACAGTTTCCAAGCAAGTTTGTGATTCGTTCAAGGTTGAATTCACAACTTTTTGTTCCTGTTCTTGTCAAAGCTCAATTTTCCAGGAGTCCTATACATATGATTCCGAGGACAAGAAAAACTGTAGCTTCATTTTTGTTTTTCCTTAAATTACTATATAACTTTCAGCTTAGCTCATTCGAGGAGCGAAGTCAAGTGTAAGGTAAGGTGAGCAACTGCTCATTTTGATTTGGATGAAAAATAATTTTGGTAATTTTAAATATAGGTTCGCTTGAGCCGAGCATTTTAAAATTGAAATGGAACCCCTCATAAAATGTGTCATAATATTCTTGTCGCGTTTCGTCGTTTTTCAAGGCACTAAGACTCATTGAAGGCAAATATTAAAATACATTTTTCTCTATCACACGTTTCAACTTTCGAAACTGCCTCCGTACCTACAAAACGTTATTTTTCCTATTTAGATTGATTTACAGGATCAAGCAAGCTATGTGATTACTATGCAAAGCCCCGAATACAACATTCCCGTTGCCCCACAATGACTTGTGACCTTGACAAAACGTTTAGAGTAGGATTTCTTAAGCTGAACAATAACTTTAACTTTTGAGTTACTTGAAAATATTATAAAGGGAGTAAACTACAAAATTTGAGAGTTGAAATGTCACAAGAGATTCAATTCTAGAGACTTGAAAAAGTGAAGGTAGACGCATGTCGACTTTGGAATCCTGCTGTTTCCACCCTGCTTTTGAAAGATGTCAATACACAACAAAATATCCACTCGATCGGTTATTAATTTGCCAAAAGTTTGCATTGTAGAACGCTTGGCAGAAGGCACCATAAGCTTAAAAGATGGAACAAGTCCCTGGTTTGACGAGCGGGAGTGGAAGTAGAAGCGCGCGAGCATGAAAATGACAAATCTATTACATCCTTCATAGAGCGAAAGAATGAGCAGCGATCAAAAGCGGCATGGTAGGTGAAAAAACTTCATGACTTAGGGAAGGATGCACAAATATTAAGATCCGACCTTGCATCCGTTTGACATGGATGGCCTCAGATATGGTGGATAGACCTCTATCTTTCCAACACTAGACAAGGATGGATCTAAGTTCCAGGGATCATGCCAACTCTTCATGATTGAACATAAAGGACAACTACCTCTTGGATTAGATGAGCAGAAAACCAAAGAAAACAGTTTTTATCTTCATGTAGGGTGCCTGGGGGGACATTGGCAGAGGTGGGGGTGGGGTGTCTGAAAAAGTATCTAAGCAACTAACCATGCTTGCCTGAGGTCATTTATGTATTCCCCTCGTCCCTGACTATTACTTTGAAACTGTAACCGCGTGGCCGAACTGCAAGCAGGTTTGAAGGTTCAGATGATTCGTATTGAAGGGACAGTGAGAAATTGTGGCCAATATCGCCATTAGCCAAGTGCAAGTGGAAACGGTGTCTGTAGTGCCAATAAGGGTAAATCGGAATGAAACTAAAGGATACAATAGCCTACACAATACAAGCCATGTAACCAAAGGTCTCTACCATGAAGCATGCACAACCTTAAGCCCTTCAGATTTAACCGACTTTTGGCCGATGTAGAAAGGGTTGTTGCCCTTCCGGAGTTCCCAAGTAACATTACACGTCACGCCTACCCGCAAGCATTACTGGTCAGGCAACAATGGGTAAAAAGTAGGGCTTAGAAACAACTTCATCTAACTTTTTGACACCAGGGAACATGTAAAGAGTGTCCTTTTTCTTTGCCGAATGATAATCCTAACAATATTTAGTAGTATCCTTGATAACAGGAGATAACAAATTCCACTTGGCATGTGAATGCAACAAAAAAGCTGTTGTCGAAGCAGAAGAGATAACTCCTTTTACCTTTTCCTTTCTACTGGAGACTGCGAAGATCGCTTCCTGGGGTAAGCTGCAAGACAAGGATCAGCTCTACTATCCGTATCTTTTGGCCACATTACTAGCTCCAAATCATACAGGTTGTAACGCGTATACTTCCAATCTGCAATCCTTACATCACAGGCTCAGAAACTCTCTCCTATATTACTCATAGTTATCTGAACATCTTCCCCCAAGGGCAATGCATCCCACGAAAATAGTGCTAAACTAGACAATATAGTGAATATACACCTTTTTCATGTTGCAAGAAGCAGTTACACGCATAATCTACTCATTGATTACTCTACCCCAAAAGCACACGAGAGGTAACCAAAAAAGACTAACAAATATCTACAAGATTGCATCCTAACAAAAAACCAGGTCATCGATATCCATAGTGATAAGTCAATTCTCAGCTTTTTCCCAGCAGATATTGTATGCAGCAACAAACTTTATCATCAAATTCAGTAAAAAGTGTAGATCTTCTTCTGTTCATTGTATAAAATAGTATCCTCTAATTTATAGCATAAAGACCCGTAATTAAGAAACCGAAGAGACATAAGGAAACCGTCAGCTAACGAATACAAAGTAATGTGAGGCATACCCGATTGGAGAGTCGAATATCGCCATCCAGGAGAAACCTCATCCTGTATAATATTATTCTTCGAACACGATTCAACCCAACTCAATTCCCCTCAGCAGTCCCGAACAGCTTCATCCTCGACAGCGAAGTCCTCAGATACCCTTCCACCTCAAACTTCTTAGGAGAAAGTTCGCGATACTTCTCAAACTGCTCCTTAGCCTCACTGTCCCTATCAAGCAAACTATATATCATTCCTTTACAGAAATACGGCCTAAAATCGGTGGGATCTTCTTTCCGCAGCTCCTCGTAGCTCCGCATCGCATCCTCCACATTCTTCTGCAGGAACTGAACCTGCGCGATTATCAACCTCACATCTCGCGCTTCCTTCACCTTCTTTTCCTCCTCAGCTATCTTCAATGCTTCCTCCAATCTCTTAATTACACCCTCACCCTCACCACACCTATCCATTAGTAACGCATTTTCGAACAATGCTTCGAATGACAGCGGATCATTTGATAAGATTTCTTCAAAAACGTTTCGGGCTTCTTGAGTTTGGCCCATTTCGATTAGCAATCTAGCCATGAGGAATTTCCACTCAGTATTTTCAGGTTGAGCAGAAACAAGGCTCTTTAATATTTTCAGACTTTCGGCATCTTCGCCCGATTCGAGCTTTTTTTGGAGGAGGGATTTCAGGGCGTCAATGGCTTCAGAATTCGATTGGAGAAACTCGGACAATGGCGAATCTTCCTCTTGGGTTTGAGTTTCTTGGGTTAGGGCTTGTGAGGTTTGGCCCATAGCGGTGTATTGCTGGAACTTTGAGAACATGGAGGCGGTGGTGGCAGCGAAAATGATGACGGTGGCGGTGGATTTGAGGTTTTGGAAGATGGATTTTTTAGGGGTGGGATTATAATCAGCGTCAGAGGTGGCATTGATTCCTAAGCGGATGGTTTTGGAGGGTTTTAACGAGATTCTGAGATTGAAATTGGGTGATGATGTTGGTAGATGGAAGGTTGCTTTGCGGGTGAGAGTAAGCGGAGCAATTGAGCTGAGTGTGAATGTGGAAGATCTTAATACTGGTGTTAGAGCTGAATCCATTGGTGTATGCTTTGCGTTCTCGTCGTCGGTTTTCCTGGATTCGGGTTGAAGGCGCTCTGGAACTGGAAGGTTTGCTGGTAGGGTGGCGCAGTCAACTCACTCTTTTATCCATTTTTCTTTGGATTAATTGTGCATAAGAGGCTATAATTTGGGTCGCTAAATTTTAGATCGTGAGGATTGGTCAAGGCGGCAACACAGAGTCTAACTGAAACTATGAAATTGAATTTCATTTGGAAGGCCAATTTGGTTGGAAAAATTTTAAGCGATTTGTCGTTCGTTGTATAATGACAATTAACTGTTGTTAAATATATTTTTTTATTAAAAATATTTAAGAACCATTCATTATCTCTGTACAAGAGATTGTGCCTATCCTCCTACAACCATGTTAACGTGTCTGGAATCATTTAATTACTAAAAATTTTACGTACTCCACATTAGGGTTATATATGAACCGAATTCGAGTCGAATAGAAGTATGTTCAAACTCATTTGTTTAGTTTCAGGTTATGTTCGTGTTTATTTAATCTTTAAAAGTTTGTTTGAACTCATTTGCAGTTCGTTTCACAAAACTCGCGTTCGGCTCCAGTTTGTTCGTTTATTTATACGAACGGAATTCGAATTTGAAAACTCGTGTTCTCGTTCAAAACAATTATTTTCAAAATAGAATTACACTTCTCTTGATCAATTGTTTAACTAATTTCAGGGTGTGCAGGTTCGAACTCGATTTATATTATAATTAAGTTATATAGCTTTTGAGTTTCAAACATATTGCCATTAAGTTATCACGAATGTGTACATACGTGAACACTTTGAAATGTTCATGATCGGCTCGTTTAAGAAACGAACTGTAAAGTTCTGTTCATATTCGGTTCATATATTATACAAACGAATCTAAACGAGTTCTTAAAGAAACGAATCACGAGTAGTTCATGAACAGTTTGGTTCATTTACAGCCGTAAATATTATAGGTTGACCAACTTTTTTTTTAGAACTTGGCATAAAGTTTCAAATCAGAACTGCACAAGTTCATGGATTATTTCCAAGTATTTATATCGGAAACTTCCTTGTGGACACACTGATTTCGGCAGAATGTAAAGAAGTTGCCAAAAGAGCTGCGATAATCTCTCTCCCCGACGGAAGGACTTCTCTAGGGATTTGGGTTGAAGGGGCTCTGGAAGGTTTGATGGTGGGGTGGCCTAGTCAACTCACTCTTTTATCCCTTCTCTTTGAAGTCCAAGTCGGTCATTTTGCAGCCAATGCATTGATTTGGGAAGTCCTTGTGGGGAAAGTTCTACTCGCAGTCAGCCACCACGAATTGTCCATATAAGTGGCGTCAGAAACTGAAGAGAGTGACGGAACTAGAAATTTTATAAGCATCGGATATACGTATGATAACTGAACATTGCCTTACTTTTTAGTCAATTTGTCATTTGCCATTAAAGATAGCAAAGTGTCTTCAAAGAATAAATTTTGCAATGCAGATGGATCTTTAAAAGTGTCACCCATCAAAAACCGATTCCCATGTTTCTTGAAGCGTAAAGAAGTGTTACCTATAAAAAAATCAATTAAACATTGGATACCTGTGATATAAGAATTGATTTCTAATAGGTCACACACACACACAGTAAATATAGCACAGTCCATCTATAAGCAAAAAGGTTGAGAACCAATGGGTGAGAGAAGTTGGTATGTCGTGGCGGTGCCGTGGCCTCGGGTTTGGCGTGGACACATATCCTGTGTTGTTGCATTTGGTCTGATGTGGGGGGGCAATTGTCTGGCACTAGATTAGATTGAGTTTGTTTGGTTTTATCTGTTTGCTTATGTTCTTTACAAAAAAAAAAAAAAAAAAGGAAACAAAAAAAAGAAGATAAAGAGATCAAAGAAAAGAAAATAGTAGTTCTTTTTATTTTCCTTTATTTTTTGTTTAATCTGTTACCCACTAACTTACTTTATTCAGTGTTTCTTATTGGATGTGATTGTCATTCGTTTTTAGTTTCGTATTGTTCGGTAACTCCTGAAGTTAGGGATGCTAGTCTCTTTTATTTTCTGATGTTATAAATTTCTAATCATTCTGGAAAAAAACGGGTGAGAGAAATACAAAAGCCAGAAATTAGGTATACTAGGAAGCAGCCTGACAAGTGCGACAGGGTATAATCCTCCGGAGCTGATGGATCTTTAGAAGCAATTGGCTCGAGCATACATTCTTCCCTTCTTGCTAACTTCTAGTGCAATGAACGCTAGCCGTTGCGGTTTACTTTCTTCTTCCTAGATTTGCTTGATGTGGTTCACAAGTTGGATTCCTCAGGTAGCCAACTAGTTTATGTTTAACACACGATGCTATGAACAGGCAGTTCCTTATGTACGTCTCGTGGCGCTCGTAGTGGCACCTCTACATCTTTTGTTTTAATCAAAGGCTATATTACGCAAAAAAGAGAGCCATACTTTACACTGGCCAACTCTCATTCACGTGCGTGATGGTTATGTTGCCAGAAACACAACGGCCAGTGTATCACCATCTTGGGACTTCAAAGCGCACAGAACCAAATTGCAAAGTGGTATTGATCTGCAATTGCTCTGCAACATCACTGCTCCAATAATAATAGCAGCTCATCTTATAGTTTTACACTTTTACTCTATGGTCAATACTGTATACACCTTTTCAGTAAAACAATGTGCTCAGAAGAAACGAGGTCGATATCAATTTAACTCCCTATTAATCATTCATCGATTATAAGACAACAAAATTTCCATCACAAACCAAGCCGACTTTTAGGCCTCAAGTAAGTGGAAGCGCCTTGCTTGCGCCCTGGCATAGCGACTTGTTGCTGCTGCTTAGCCCTCCTCTCCCTATCCTTTTCCTTGCTCTTCTTCTCGGCCTCTGCTTGGACCTTCCTCAAGTTTTCCATCTCCTCCTCCATGGCAGTCTTTTCTTCCTTCTGTTTCTTTTTATGCTCCACCATTGATGTATCCGAGTCCTTGACGGAGAAAAACATGGGCCCCAGCTCGGCCAGCCACTGGGGCTCTACCGATGTAGCACACTGCATGTACTCCTTCGTCGTCAACATTAACTCGTGATAGACGACATAATCTGGCGTGTAACCCAAACCATACAGAGCACTGCTCGGATGCAGGTGGCAAGGCATCCCATTCCTGCAATTGACATACTCCCCAACCCCCTTCAGTCTTGCTGCATTGTGGAAATAAGCAGAACATATGGCTTTTCGCACAATATCCCAATCTGGGTCACAAGATGTCAATGGAATCTTCAGTGTCTTGAGAATGTCTAGCAATTGGGACCTCACCTCTCTGGCCTTGCGCAACCCTTTCACATGCAAAAAGTGATCATTACACCAGTCTCCTCGGTACTGATTTGCTTTCCATTGCTGGTAGACATTTAGTAGCGTTAGGTGGTCAGATTCAGGCACAAAAAACTTTTCCCTTGCAGCATCACTTTCCTCAGCCCTATCTTTAGGCCTAAAAAACACAGATGGCACAGATAGCATTGAGACAATTGTCAGAACCTCATTCGTGCATCCTAGTTGTTCTCCCACCAAGAGCATTTTAGCAAGGGGTGGGTCCAGTGGGAACTCCACCATTTTCCAACCGAGATCTGTTAAGTTTCCCACGTTATTAAGGGCACCCAAGACCCACAGCTGATACATGGAGTTGAGAATGTTATCCTGGGGTGGTGGATCCATGAAATCAAAATCCAACAAATTTTCAATTTTGAGAGATTTGAGCAACAAAACCACATTGCTAAGATTCGTCCTTTGGATTTCGGGCACAGGACTGGGCAGGAGTTCATTTTGGTATGCACTTTCTGTATATAGCCTATAACAAGTTCCAGGCCCGGTCCTACCAGCACGCCCAGCACGCTGGTCAGCAGCAGCACGACTGACCGGGAACACCTGCAGAGCATCCATACCCATTCTCGGGTTGTACACCTTCATTTTTCCGTAACCCGTGTCAATGACGTAGAAGATTCCATCAACGGTCAGAGATGTCTCAGCAATGTTGGTAGCTACGATGCATTTGCGAGCCCCATTTTCAGCGTTCTCGAATATTTTTGCTTGCAAGTCAGCTGGCAGCTGGGAGTACATGGGAAGAATCAACAGCTCAGATACTGCTTGTTTTGTGGAAGACACAAGCTGTTCCATACGTTCTGCAAGGGCGTAACAAGTTGAATCGATCTCATCCTGACCGGTCATGAATATGAGTATGTCACCTGGACCGCTAGTAATGTGGATGGTCATGGCCTGTTTCACCGCAGCTTCGACATAATCTTCACAAGGGGTCTTACTATACAAGGTTTGCACCGGGAATGTTCTTCCCGGGATGTGAAAGATTGGTACACTGCAATAAACTCAGCGGTCAATTACATGAATTGCAGAAGCAAAGTATTGATAGTATAGGATTTCGACAAATATGCTACCTCCCAAAAAAATTTGAGAATTTCTGTGCGTTTAGAGTGGCCGACGTCACAATAAGCTTAAAATCACGACGCCGTGCAACAACTTTCTTGAGGATACCAAAAAGGACATCGGTGTTTAGTGACCTCTCATGTGCTTCATCCATTACAATGACACTGCAAAATAAGGACACTTGTGGTAAATTACTCCTCAACAAAGCCAGACTGCTGATACGTAAGATTGACAAACTTGATAGATAGCATTAAGTTCCCATTAAAAAACAAGCACATGAATTTCATACCGATATTTGTCAAGATCACTGTCTTTCAGTGTCTCACGGAGCAGCACACCATCGGTCATGTACTGCCAAAAACAACAAGAAGTAACCTAAAATTAAAAAAGAAAAAAAGAAACTTGAAGGGAATTCAAAGACTAGGCATATGGCATTTCGATGAGATGAAATACTTGTATAACTCTAAAGTAAGTGCACACCAGCATACAAAAGATCAAGTTTTACACACTGGGAAAGGCAGTAATATGTCATGTATCAACCAACAAATCTCTGAACAAGAAACTTTTCCTTCAGATTATAAGGTATCCTTACAAAGGACAAACACCTAATCCAAACAAGCAACAGTCTTAACAAACCATTAATTACCTTGATAGCAGTGTTAGGTCCAGTCACATCCTCAAACCTAATAGCGTACCCCACTAAATCACCGAGCTCGGTTTCCATCTCTTCACTAACTCTTTTGGCAACACTCATGGCTGCTACACGTCTTGGCTGAGTGCAACCCACAATTCCATTTGTCGTGTATCCATCTTCATGTAGGTACTGCAAAACAGTGTTCAGAGTTCACACGTGACACCTCAAAAACAACGATAAGAATGGTAAATGCACGAATACATTGGATATAAAGGTACCTGTGTCAATTGTGTTGTTTTCCCAGAACCAGTTTCTCCCACGACCACCACCACCTGATTTTCACGAATAACCTGTTCCATGGGAAGATAGAAAGTTGAATTAATAAATGCAAAGCACGATTTCTCGTACATAGCCAAAAGAAGGGACAAGTTTCTAACGGTTCCAATGGCATGTGGGTACCATGCTGGATGATTCTCTAAGTAGGGATGAGAATAGGGTAGTGTCATTGAGGTTAATAATACAGTTAAGATTCCTAACCCCAGTACAGTACAAATTCGATGGCCTATTGGATCAAACTAAAACAGCCTTCATCAATGGAATAGCAACTCAATACACAAAGGGCAAGTGCCAAACCTGCAAGAGCTCTTCTCGAACAGAATATATCGGCAGATACTGCCTCTGTTGTGACATCGTTTTTGACTTGGCAAAATCACTCACTCCTTCCCTTTTCTTCAAGTGCTGAGCGAACTTGGCATCTTCCTTAAAATCCACTTCACCATCTTCACCCACTACAGAAGTATCTGCATCTATCTAGCATTGTACCATGAAATAAGTATCAAACTCACACCCTTTGTATTGGAGAAGGGTTAAATCAAATTTTACGAATTTGCCATATTTAATAAGGTATTATACCTGCTCAGCTGTCTTTTCAACACCAAGGATATCACCAAGTTTTGAGCCAGCAAGTTCCCAGAAACGTTGACGTGATTTATTCATACTTTGCTTTTCATGGACTTCCCGAACCAGAACAGATCCTTTGCGAGATATTATAGCCATATCTGATGTCGGATCCTTAATTGGCATTATTGGCTCCGCTTGCTTTGTAAAAACAATCCTCCCATCCAGGAAAGGAGGTTTTGTATCTGGGAAAACAATACCAAGAAAAAGAACTAAGCAAGTAGGGCTATGCAAGGAGCACAAGTCATAATATTTCTGTCAGTTGATTGCAATATAAGCAGAAAGTTTTCATACCGTGAACAAGAAGAATAACCTTGCGTTCTTCCTCGTCATCAAACTCAGTCTGCACCTCAGTACCTCTGACAGCTCCAGATCTCAGAAGTTGCCGATCTTCCCATTGAGCATTATCTGCAGTGAGCTGTGATAATTTTTTGCTTTGAGCAAGTGTCATCTTGGTTCCATCCTTCCGAAGCTGCAGTAGAGAGTACTAATGTAAGCTAACTGGCTAAAGATGAAAGATCCTTCACCAAAAAATTTATCGTATTAAGAAAGACCAAACTGATTCAAAGACAAGAAGCGAAACAAACACGTGTCTACCTGCTCAGCTGAACATGCTATTACATATGTAGGAAATGTACAACCTTTTGGTCATGTGTTTCGTTTGCCCAAAAAGAAAACCCGTTTCTCTTAAAATAATGAAAATGTGTTTGGTATGTTTATATGTTATTTCCTTTACCTCTTTACCCACAATAAAGCACCACACCTCCTCTCAATATCATCACCATTATCTTCTTCTTCTTTCTCATCTATATCACCACGCCCTCTATACCAAGTACGACCACCCATCACCAGCGACCACCACTACCATCGCTTTGAAAGAACAAACTCACAGTAGCTCTTTTGAAATCTGCAAAATCCAAACCCAAAAGTCTCTTCTAGGGGCCTGGATCGGTCTTAAGTGTCTTAAAATCACCACCACCAATATCACCATCATTTTCAGCCACAATCATCTTCCTAGAGTTGTCAAATCCAGAGTCTTCCATAGCCTTCACCGTAGATTGACTGCTGCACCCACAAATTTGACCCTCGTAAAACACTAGAAAGAGAGGCACTAGTTGCAGATTCTGATGCAGGATGCAGCAGAAGGAAGAGTTTAGGGACATATTACGTAGAACGTAGAGTTTCAAAGCAGACCAAGTGTATGAGGATTGAAAGGACAATATGAGGTGCTGTTTGGGGCACTTAGATGAAACTTAGGCTTAGGGTAAATATGAACAAAGAGACACAGAAAGAAACCTTGTTACATGAACCCTTCACTTTGGGGTGAAGGGGCGGTGTCGACATGACTCGACGCTGACACGGGTACGGGAGCCGTGTCGGATCCGTCATCTGCCGGACGGATACGCCACGTTGACATTCCGTCCAGAGAGTGATGGTAAGGATCGAAGAAAGAAGCTGTGAAGGTTTTTAAGAGAGAGGAGAAGAAGATCTCTGATGCGAGAGAAAAGAGAAGAAGATATTGCCATCTAAGAAGCACGGACACGGGTGCGGGTGCGGATACGACACGGGTGCGGATACGCGGATACGGCATTTTTAAAATTTTTAGGATACGGGTGCGGCGGGGATACGGCATATTTTATAAATATTTTTTTAATTATGTATGCTTAGTATTTAATTTTTAAACAATTTAAATCTTAGTAATCATAATATATGTGTTTGATATATGTAAAAATATATTAATATTCCAACCAAAGTAGTGAGTTTTAAGTTTAATGGATTCTTTTGTAAATTTTAAAGCTTTCAATCAAATTAGTAAGAATTCGTTAAGTTTAATGGGTTATTTTATAAATATTAAAATTGTAGAACTGAACATAATAAAGTTTTTATGTGGTATCACTTCTATTTCTTTAAATTACTGGGATTGGTTTATGTAATAACTTAACAATTGGGAGTCCTTAAAATAATATAACAAAACTAATGTCAACAACTCAAAAGTCAAAAGATAAGAGACAACACATCGTCACCGAACGACTCTGGGGAAGACGGCGCTCGCCGCTCGCCGCAGTGGGTCGCCGGGACTCGCCGCACGGGGATGCCGCAGTGAATCGCCGGTAAGTCTCCTTCTCCTTCTCCTTCTACTTCTTGTTCTTCTCCTTCTTCTTCTACTCCTTCTACAAGAGCTCGCCAGTGTCGCGGGAGCTCGCCGGTTTCGCGGGAGCTCGCCGGGGGAAGTAGCCGGTGTCGCGGGAGCTCGCCGGTTTCGCGAGAGCTCGCCGGAGTCGGGGGAAGTAGCCGGTGTAGCGGGAAGTCACCGATGTCGAGCTGCGAGGATCTCTCTATGAGCTGCGGGAGCAGTGATGAAAGTCGGGTGCCCTAAGGTGCCTTAATTTGGTAAGTAAAACTGATTTTAGGTTTTCACCCCCCAAAAAATTTAAGTCTTCTGTTTAAAGCCCCGAAATATGTTCTGGAAATCATGTTTCAACCCCAACCGCACCCGAAACGTATCCAAACCGCACCCGAGCCGCACCCTAATTTCGGCAAATTAAAAAAAATAAATGGAAATTACGGGTGCGCACCCGACACGCACCCGAGCCGCACCCGTGTCAGACGCGCACCCGACGCCGACACTCCCCCCCTTTTGGCGCACCCGTGCTACATAGATTGCCATCGACCTCCAAGAAAGAAGAGAAGAAGAGGAAGAAAAGAAGAAGAAGAAGAAGAAGAGAGGGAGAGAGTACCTTCTGCAGGAGCTGGTCACGTGGGCAGTGGGTCTTCTGTCTGCTTTTTGAGTTTTGACAGCCTTAGTACCTTCTGCAGGAGCTGGTCACGTGGGTGATGGTTCTTGTGACTTGTGTACAGCCTTTCTTTTTCTTTTTTCTTTTCAAACTTTTTGATATTGACTTATAAAAAAAAGTATAAAAAATATCTAAATCAAAATAAAATGTATATTGTCCAATAAAAAATGAAAGAACCTGTTTATTCTAGACAATAATTATATATAATTTATGTGAAATTTATATATACCCATAAAAAAATATTTAATACTCAATCTCATATAAAGTATTTTGTGTATCTTAAAATTTTTAGCCGTGTCCCCTTACCCGTGTCCAACTTTTGGACGGTGTCCACGTATCCTAGAATTTCGAAAATAGGCGAGTCCGACACTCAGACACGTACCCGATCCGGACACCAACACCGAGTCCATGTAACATAGAAAGAAACTAACCTAGGCATCACACCTAAAAGAAGTTGGGAGAAACCTTACTAAAAAGTCGTCAATTTAAAACTCCACCAAGAAATTTGTATATACAGAAAACCCAAAAGTTCAATTTGTTGCTAAAAACTCCAACAGGTAAGTTTTTACTCGAGTTAATACTAGACCAACTTACACTAATATGGGGGGCAGGAAATCAACGGTCGGTTGCCCTGGACACTGTCAGTTGTCTCCAGCGGTGTCATTTCCCAGGATTGATTAGATCACCCACCAAAAGTGATTCTTATAACCATTGGAGTACTAAGTCAACCTCGACCAACAAAATAGCCATGTTGAGAGACGCCAATTGTTATCCACACACGCACACATAAGATGGTATGGAGATAGAATCTACAAAGAAAGGTGAGTTTCTAGACTGTAGGACAACAGGGAAGATGGTACTGCCATCTCTGGGAGGATGGTTTGAGAAGAATGGAAGAGACCGACTAAAGGAAAGTTGTGGATCAAAGTAATATGTGCCATGGATCATATGGATATCAGGAAGTGACGCCGCCGAGGAAAGCTTAACGCAGATGGCCTCCATGCTCGTATTTCATATGATTTTCTAACGTTGATAAAACATGAGGGTATTTTGTTAAAGGCATTAATATTTCTGCGGTGTTAGGGGAATAATTAACGGCTGAGCTTCTCTGCATAAAATAGTTATCTGGTGGGGGTTTTGGATGAACAAGTTTTTTAGAGGATTTTTTGGAATTATTATTAATTTTCAGGATCTTGAGCATCACACATCATATAGACACTGGAATTTCTTATTATCTCGCACCGCCCTAAAACAAAACTAGTACATGACTTACATAGGAAGAGTAAAGCAGACACAAAATTACTAAAGGTCCCAAATAATTTGTCTGCATTAGTTCAGGCAGCTGAAATCAGCAAGCATTCAACATGTGCAAAACTAATAAAGCAGAAAATCAGCAGCCAGATTTCACAATTATATCCAAATAAAAACGGCAACATCTGTGTAAGAACTCAGCAGAGAATCAGCCCTAGAATTCCCAAGCTGGATAGTTTCCATGATAATAACGAATAGCTTATTCAATCTTGCTTTTAGTTATCATAAAATTAAGAATAGGAGTTGCCTTAAAAATTTTCAGGTTTCAAGTTTAAACCAAGGATGAAAATTCTCTCGTTAGATATCAGGAACTGGAAGCTAGTTGATTAACATCTAGTTACTGGAATTATGGGGTGTAGGTGGTTTCCTTCCTAAGAACTAAAATACAAACTTCAAAGTGGATAACGAAGTTAGTTACATCAAAGACATAAGATAATAGTGAGTTAGTCAGAACTCATAAGCCTCGAACATAGATTTCCTACCACTTCAAGCACTAATAATCTAGAAGGTAAAAACACTTGTGGAATTGTAAGAGATAAGCCTAGTACAAGGTTGACTTTTTCAGAAGCTTTTTCTGTATAAAACTCAAGATATCTGTAGCTAGAGCACAAGAATCTGTCCCTTTCATGTTCTTTCACAATTGAATATGACAAAGCCTTTGCAAGTAAAAACTGTCTAGATACAAGACATTATCTAAGTGGCTGAAACATGAGATGCAAGGACCATACATCTGTATAAGCTGTAAAATGAGTTCCATAAAGATATAATAAGGTACAAACTCCAGACATACCAGTCTTTTTGTCACCTCTGCTTCTTTCTTTTGGAACGAAGCATCGTCACCCAGAAAAAAAGATGAGCTATCAGCATCAAACATAGTGTTGCCTTCTTCTCTATCATACCTGCATGGTAATAATGGTTTCAATGAGGAAACAGATTTATGCTGTGTCACAAATTCTAGTAATATGCACTGCACGAATAGATGGCTAAATGATCAAGAAAACAGTAATGCCTACAAAACCGAGACACACTATGTCAAAAGTACTTCAGTTGTAACATCTGCTCTATATCAACTGCTGCAGTTGTGAACCAAATTCAGGAGTACTTAAAAAAAACCATTTAGAAAAGTTGAAAACATAGGATTCAGAAATCAACTTATCAAGTCGACGGTATCATCGCATTGTCTAGGTGTTAAAATGTTAATTTGGTTATCCCTTGGGTGGGCATATCATATAAGGTATCTCAGATTTCCAAGCAGTTACAGCCTATCAATGGAACGCAATTTATCTAAAGAATTATCCATCAATTTAGTGAATAGAATACCAGGCACGGTCAGAATTGTATTCCATCTCTAAACGCATACTTTCAGTGATCTCTTGATTGCTATCTTTGGACATTTCAGATTCTCCATCCTGCACACAACCCAAAGATGGAAGTGACAGCTTCAGAACACAATTAAGCACAATAACAGCAAATTTTGACGACTCCTACATATGGAAGTCAAACAAAGGTATACTCAGACGTATAATACCTCAGGCCATTGTGAATTTTCTGCAGAAAAAGGAAGTGGTTGTGACCTTCCGCCATACCGAGAGCTTGAAGATCTAACCGAGGCTGCTCCAGACGCTCGTATTGGAACTGGAGAAGGTGTCACACTATCCCAGGGAGAAGCAGCAGATCCTAGAGAGATTTCATTTATTGGTTCAAAAATAAGAGAAGCAAGTCTAAGGAACCCACAATTGACAGCTTCAATCTATGGAAGTGTAGCTTATATGCGGTTTTCATAAATATATACTAGCATACCA
Source organism: Escallonia herrerae (assembly GCA_033070095.1). Classification (NCBI taxonomy): domain Eukaryota; kingdom Viridiplantae; phylum Streptophyta; class Magnoliopsida; order Escalloniales; family Escalloniaceae; genus Escallonia; species Escallonia herrerae. The sequence goes on along the minus strand of JAVXUP010000047.1, from coordinate 609,853 downwards.
GTCGAACGAGGAGTATTCCCCCCCAACCATGGGGAAACTAATCGTGCGTCAGGAGAGGCCCCAAGTAACATTGGGGATGGCGAAGGTCGATGCTGCCTGCTGCTATAGGGGCGACTATCCCGGCGAGGCGTATCTTCCCATTCCCATCTCCCATCATCCCAGTCAGATCTACCTGCAAGACATGTACAGCAAGGTCATTATGATTATGATTAAAAAAAAAATTATACAAGGAGCTATTCAGGTGGTTTAAGGAGTTAAATAGTTGATTAAAGGCTGATAATTAGAAACCACTTCCTCCGGGTCTTGGGATTGTCTAATGAAGAAAAATAAGTTTCTCAACAAATTCCCCATATCCTAAAACAACATAAGATAAGAAACGCCTATATGATCGAGTGTGCTTCATACCCGGTGTCCTCCTAGAACCTTCATATCTACTTCGTTTTCTTTCCTGCTCTCTACTGTACCCCTTTTCATGATCATTCTGCTCATCCCTACCATAACTGCGCCTCCTTGCCCCACTGCTTTCACTTCTGGAGTCATCCCTATAATCGCTTCGACTCCTACCTTGGTCACCCATGTCATATCTAGAACTCTGATTTTGAGGATTTAGAGTGCTTCGCACGGATGTGGCTGAGACCTAAAATCAAACAACAAAATTAGCACTATTATGATAAACATTAAGCGCAGTGCTCAAATAACAAACTCAAATAAAATTTTGCAGTAATATATATGTATATATAAGCAGAAAGAGACAACCAGTTTAATGATAGCAGTAAGCTATTAAATTGGATATTTCCTCCTCAATTCAAGCTTCCATGATAACCAGAAATAACATATTGCAGCATAGAAACAAAATAAACATTATGTTGGTCACCGGAGGCAAATTTTCTCCTAGAAGATGTGATATAGAGAGATTACGTGCAGTACACAAAGTATTGAGTGTTCCCCCACCCATCTCACGACCGGTCCACCACGCTCAGCACCATTATTTTTCTCGCTATCATGAATTGGATATCGTCCCCGCATCCCTTCACGAAGTCTAGGGACTTAAACTTTTGATTTCCTTGATGGCCCCAGTTAACATTGAAACAAAGATTGTATCAACTACAAACAGAACTTGTCACTCCATAAATTTCTTTTGATACTAATTAGGACATACCATATATCGATATGTTTATTGTAATACATAGAAATCAGCAGTCTACGTGCCAAACATCTCTTATTAGTCAGAAATAACTAACTGCAGGAACTTATAGAGTCAACTTTAGGATATCAATGACTACAAATTTGACCAAATTTACTAACAGCTTCTACTTACCAACCAAAAAGAACAAAAAGAAGGGAAGCTAAAACTTGCCTCAGAACGCATACATGCAATTGACCTGTGCTTCTGATGTGTATCATTGACTTGTCCTTCTTCAGTCACAATACTTTCTGCACCATTGCAACGGGTAAACTTGATATGGAGGTAAAAGTATTTCCATGACAAGTATCAAAATTGTTGCCACCAAGTAAAAGGTTGGATTTCCTTAAATTTTTTCTAAACTTTAATCTTTGTACAAGTACAAGCAACCATGATACCATTGGTCCTTGTTGAGGAGAGACGGGTTAAGATGTATCACATTCTAGATGTAAGAAAATGAAAACGAATAGGCCTAGATGCAAATTCTAATAAGATTAATAGCCCCATTCCAATTTGAACTAGCCCACCCCAAAATGGATTTTACGGCATATTTATATGCTACTTCTGCAGGATGGAAATATCACTTCCCCACGATATGCTAATATTGGAAATAAGAAGGCCAGTGATATATAATAATGAAAAATAAGCAGAGTTCAGGTTCAAATTTCATAGATGATAGACAAGTGAAAAACATTTTTCGAGATTCTTCTTCATTCACTTAAGGTTTTGAAATAGGTTGGTCAAACTTGGAATGGATTCGGTTGGATGACTGAATGCTAACTCCAGTTTCTAATTGAATCAATCGAACGTAATGATTACACTAACCTTTCATTTCCGAGATCTCTTAAGCAGCTAAGCTTCGATGAAATGATCCGAAGCGTACACAGATGGTTTAGATGTCCTAACAAACTTCTCGACGCATATTAATAGACTCGGTCCAGAAAGTTTACAAGGGCCCAGACCAAAAGTACAAAAACAGAGCCCAAAAACAAAAGGCAACATAAACTAGATGCATGTGAATTTAAATCAAAGTCATGGAAACCCCAAACAAAATAGTGATAAACTAAACAACGAATTTACGATCCATCAGAGCAGTGCAACCAAACAACTCAACCATGCTAAGTGCAATAGGGAAGAGATAAGGATGGCGAAAGTATAACTAGTGAGAAAGAATAACAATGAAGGGAAGTTCTTGCTAGCCATCACAAAGTGCACAGAAAATGAACCTGAAATAGATGCCTCACTCGCACTATGTTCACGATATTGCCTACTCATGTAATTGCCTTTGCCATTGGCTACACCACTTCCGACTTCATCTAGTCCCGAGGATGCAGACTTGTCCTCGTCTTCATCCAGAGAACCCACGACTGAAGCAACTCTTTCTCCTGGAACCTTAAATGCACCCTCTACCATAGATCCTCCTCTTTTTACATTTGCGATGACATCAAGACCTGTTTAAAAAGTCAGAGACCAATTCTCAGTACGTGTAACAAACAGACATCTTGCATTCTCTACATGCAAGACCATTTACCAACATAAGCAATAAGGCATGGAGATAAGGCATGGAAAGGGGCTTACTATCACAGTTCAACAAGAGAAAAGACAAATAAAATGAGAACCAAAGCAGGTTACAAAGCTAGATGTGCTATTCAATAAGAGGAAGCAGATCAAGTTTTTGATAAGGAGAACCAAAAAACTTCAGTTTATAGAGTTAAAACTGAAGAATATAGTACAAACTAAATATGGACCAAAACAAGGCACCTTCCCTATTACTTTAGAAGTAGAGACCGAGTTAGTTTGAGCAAAGTTTGAGATGCCAACCCCTAATTCCATAATCAACAAAGGATGCCATGATAAGGAGAATGAAATCCAAATGACATATGTCATATACCACTGTGGAACCAAAAAACAACAGAAAATGGTTTTTGGGCAAAAAGTGCCTAAAACGAAAAAGGATGGGCAAACAGCTGAAAGATGCCTCGAGGCCTGGATCAGTAGCAAGCTGACTGCTCATGGTTTTATATCTTGCAATCAGAATCCTAATACTAGCATTAAAGTGGAGAAGGTACCATAAACGGATACCAACAAAGTTACAAAGGACATCCAATTCAACCCATATGAAAGCAGATAAAATCCCACAGACGTTTCCCATGCAAGTCCTCCCGTGCAAGCGTACCGCATAAGGCAGCCAAGCAAAGGGACTTCATAACTATTATCAGTATTCCAAACTTTTACCAATTGCCATCAACCAAGTCACCAAGGAAGATGAACAAAATGAGAAAGAATAAAAAGAGGAGGAAGAGAAGAAGGAAGGACATTAGAGACAGGAGGAATAAGATCGCAATCTTCAAGACCAGGAATCTCATACCAAGCAAACCCTCAAACTCACCTGAAAAGTGACTGTGAATGCTAGAAGAAAAAAAAAGCTCATAATCTTGTGCTGATCAAACTAAACTGCATTGCTTTAAAATCAGATGGCACTAAAGTCTGTCAAGGGAATAAAACTATCAACAAATAAAGGTTTGCTTCTATGACTCAACCCTAAGCAACAGATTGGCTGATTCGTGCCGTGGAAACTTAATTCACAGGCTAAAGGAATGTAGCACATAGTGGAATCTTAAGACTAAATGAACTTTGTTGTTACAAATCATACCAAGCAGTGATTTCCTCTCCGGAGGCCTGAAAACTAATCTATCCTTCCCCGGAACATATAAACCCCCACCGCTGACCCTATCAGGTTCCAAGGTAACTGTTGTTTTGTCCAGATCAATTGGTCCATAATCCGCTCCATGTTTCTGGGCAACGCAAGGAAACTCACAGTAATTAGTGCCAAAGATCGCCAATTACGAGTAACAAACTAGAAAGAAGCAATAATAACATGTTAGAAAAATGATAAACTTAAAACTACGGTATTTTTCTCGTTTTGCTGAAATAACGTATAACAGCAGGTTTAGCACAAACCTCCATGCTGCTTTAATGTAAGACTTGCAAAGCAACAACCTCAAAGTACTGGAACTGCATACAATAAAAAGCTCAATCAAGATCTCCAGAAACAGGTCGCTTTACAAAGTCATCAAGCACGGGCTACACTCATTTCAGTAACACATATATAGCTTGTGTATCAACTGTATGCGTACGCATGTTACCTCTATTTTTCAGAATGTTGAACAACTAATAAACATCAAATAAAATGAGTAACTGAGTACAGATGTTTAGGTGGATTAGCGGATGCAAAAGGAGGGATAGAATAAAATTTGACGATATTCACAAACTGGTGGCCTAAGGGAGCGTTGCATCACATGGTTTGGCGATATCCAACATACAATAATGATGATGATATGATGATGATGATGATGATTTGTTGTCTGTGTCAGGTATAACATGCAGTCGAGCGTATAAAAATAGATGAAGAATAATAAGGATGCCAACAGTACCATCGATATTACACACTAAAGACATGACGGAATCAGAAACGCTGACACACCAACATGAGACAAGCAAGAAACCTTCTTCCCTTACCATATATCAGCAGAAGACATCCCACGAAAAGATGCACCAAAAAGAAAAAATAAATAATTCAAAGAAAAAAAACAAGGCTCCACACTCCAAAAAACAAAAATACAATACCAACATAATAAAGTTAGGGCTGAGCCTTGCACGTCGCTCAATTTTGACTGGAAAGTCATGGATTCTGAAACAGCCTCTCCACAAACAAACAAAAAAGTTAAAAAAACAGCCTCTCCACTGGACAGCCCTGAACATATAATAGTGCTGTCCATTCTAAGATGGAGAGCCTTGGGGCAATAGTAAGGTTGCTCCATTGTGGCTTGGAGGTAACTGATTTGAAATGGGGGCATTTTTTTTTCCGATTGTGGGGGTTAGACCGCGTATCTCAACCCTGGGCTGCCCTTTTAAAGTTGACCGCTGTCCTGCATGGAGAAGTCTTCCACATAAATCCTCTATATCTCAGAGCGCCCTTCCAGTTAAAATTTCAACAGCTCTTAAATTATAATGCCACTAAAGCTTACAGTTCGGAAGAGTTCCAACTTCTGCGTAGTTATATGGGGATTGCATTGTCTTGAGCCACCAGAAAGTAGCTTCTATGTCTTTGAGGGGTAAGGAAAAAACCAAATCCAAAAACCAAACAGAGGGAAGCAAGAAAGGACGCAAAAACAAGCTTTAGAAGGGAGACACACAAAACTTACTAAAAACCAATTTATCCGTTGTTTTTGGGCTCCTAAAGTGTCTAAGAGAAAGGTGAGTTGACCAAACATACCCGTCGCGTCCTAAAAGCATTGAAATACATGGACGCATCTTCGACATGAATAGACAGCATTCAAGGCCAGATTATGGCATCACAATTGCCTTTTAAGTCTCAGTCTGACCAATAGCACATAAACTAACCAAAACATGTAAATCATGATTGCACGGGAAAATATATTGTTGCCAATTGAGTGATGACATAAACACAAAAAAAATCAATCAGATACCGAACTCAATGAGTAGCTGTAGTTGCATCCACTAGGGATAATGTCCACAAAAACATGGCCACCTAGATAAAACATGAAAATAAAGAATGTGCAAGAAAAAATATCTCGCTGCTAATTGAGTGATCAAATGAACCCAAAAAATTCTATGAGATACCAAACTCGATGAGTAGCTTCAGTTGCATCCACAAGGGACAATGTCCCCACACACATAGCCACCTAGTAAAAAACTTAAATAAGTTGGTCCCTATGAAAACCAACTAAGGAAGGACTTGAACTACGAACATGATGTGACCTTCATATGCACAACGCATCGATGAAAAACATGGCCGCCTAAAATATGTCCTTTTCTTCACGTGGCTATCTAATTACTCATACTAAGCAATTGGAGAAGTCAATACTCTTTCCGTTTCATGATGTGTTCCCTGTGGGGCTGTTTGGGAATTCCTAAAATATAAATTCAAGCATGTAAACACTGACTTTCTTCCTTGTTTCTGCCCTAATTTAACTTGTCAAAAGTATACTAATTCGATAACTCAATGATTAGGAACAAATGTGACAAAGATGATGTAAGACGGATATAAATTAAGATGAAATTGAGGATTATTAATGAACGACATACCAGTAGGAAGTTGGAGGGAGAGTTGGAAATGCTGATGACCGCCTTAATGCACGGTGGAGCAACAATTAGGTCTATTGCTTAACCACTGATGTAAGTGGTGGAATCAATCGCTAGGGTACGGTATTGACGTGTGGCCGCAATGCAACCTCGTTGTGGTGGAGATAGGTGGCGGAATCGCGGTAGTGCGACGGTAGCGTTAGGGGTTGCACGGTTGTTGTGGCGGAATTCGTCGCGAATGGTCTGTAGCAAAGAGAAATAAAAAAATCCCCGTTTGGTGACGAAGATAACTATCTTCGACCGACATTATAAAAGAGGTCAAAGTTGTACTTTTGCAACTGTTTTTTTTTTTGTTTCTTTTTATTTCTTAAGGGAAAAGTGCATAGAAGCCCCTTATATTTTGCAAGAACACGCGTCTCATTTTAAATTTTGGAATCAGCCCCTGTTCTTTTGATTTCGTTGCAACTATTACAATGTCATTCTAAGGGACTAGAATACCTCTCATGATCTCCTTTTATTCCATTTATCCAGCCATCACAAACCCATGACAAATAACAATAGGTTGAATTAAGGTATCTCGGTGGCTTGACGAAGTGGTTATTCGATTGAGTAGAGATAGGGATTGGTGGCTGCTTGCTCAAGTCTAGGATGATGAAAGGTAGTGGTGAATCTATGATGGTGTTAGTGACGATTAGATCAAAAAGGTAAGGTTGTTGAGACTGTCAAGGAGCTTGTAGGTGGCAAAGTGTTGGTTAGCACTTGGGGTGATTGAGATGTAGGGAGTTTGGAGACCATTAAGGTATGGTATTGACGTGTGGCCGCAACATAACGTCATTGTGGTGGAGATAGGTGGCAAAATAGTTGTACCACGACAGTAGCATTAAGGGGTGGCGCGATAATTGGGGCGAAATTTGTCGCAGATGGTGTGTGGTAAAGGGAATAGAGAAATCCCCTTTTGGTGACGAAGATAACTATCTTCGACCGACACGATAAAGGAGGTCAAACAAGTACTTTTGCAACTGTTTTCTTTTCTTTTTGTTCTTTTTATTTCATAAGGGAAAAATTGTATATAAGCCCCTAATAGTTTTTCCTCGTTGCAAGAACACACTTCTGATTTTAAATTTTACAATCAGACTCCAATTCTTTTGATTTCGTTGCGACTGTTACAATGTTATTTCAAAAGGACTAGAATACCCTTTAGGATCTTCTTCTCTTACATTACCCCAGCCATCACAAACCCACAACAAATAACAATAGGTTGAAGTTAGGATATCACGTCGGTGCGATGGAGTTCTTTAACAGATTAGCAATAGGGATTGGTGGTTGCTCTTTTAAGCCTGAGACGATGGAAGGTAGTGGTGAATTAGTGATAATGCTAATGGCGATTAGATTCGGAACTTGAGGTGGTTGATATGATCAAGGAGTTTGGAGGCGGCAAATGTTTGGTTGGGGCTTGGGGTGGTTGATATGTAGGGAGATTGGTGACGGCTAAAGTTTGATTTAGATTGGGCTTAGGTGGTTGAGATGCAGTATCTTGGTGGCGCCTAGGGTTTGGTGTGGGTTGGCTTGGGTGGTTAAGATGCCATGAGGCTTGGCAACAGCTGGGGTTTGATTCGGGTAGGGCTTGAGTGGCTAAAGCAAGGATCTTGGTGGTAGCTAGGTTTTGGTTTGGACAAACTGGGGTGGTTGAGGTGTAGGAGCTTGGTGGCGGCGTAGGATGAACTAGGGTTTGGTTTGGTGGGGTTAAGGTGGTTAAGATGTAGGGAACTTGGCGGTAAAGGCTAAGGTTGGGTTTGGGTAGTGCCAGGGTGGTTAAGATAAAGGGTTCCCAAAGGCTAGGTTCTGGTTTTGTTGGGGTTTAGATCAAGTGAAGAATGACAAAGAGGGCAAAATAGAGTTTTAATAAAAAATTCACTAGTTTTACTCGGTAGATACGCGTATACGACCAACAAACTAAACACTTTAGGAAGTCTTTGCCAAGAATTGAAACTTCAATTATGTTTTTGCAACTAAGTCAAACTATAAGGGGTGTCCCTTTGCAATTCTCCCACTTGTTAACACATGCACTTCCTTTCCAAAAAAAACATTTATGCACTTCAGATGTGAAACTTTCTTGTTACACAATTTTTTATTAAGATCAATGACGAGCCCTTTTTACTCCCAGCTCCTACGTAGAATTCGATCAGCACAATCGGATACAAAGAGACTATTTAATGCACTATTATGCATTCCCAAATGTGCCGTAATCATGATGTTTTTTCAATTTTGTGATCGTTACTTTTTCTCTTTCAAAATTTAAGTCTGATAATCATCATAAGTCTAATAGAAACAGATTTCCTCACTTCATTCTTACAAACTTTCATTATCCAAAATTTATGTATGGTGGTTATTTTGCATTATTGTCTTAAGAAAGAGTAAACAACATTCAACTTGAGCATTCTCTATTCATATTGCCATTATTTTTCCAACACATCAAAGCTTGCAGGACCATTTCGTGCTTCTAAGCACGCGGACTTGCCAAGGTGTCATGGGCTGCCCCTTGGCACCAATCATGAGAAGCACTGCGCCCGTCAGTGGTGTAACGCTATGACAACACAGGTTGGGAACCCGGAAGGGGACGTGAGTGGGGAAAAACCCAAGGACACGCTGCCAAGGAAAAAGGGCAATGTACCAGGGAAAGGCTTGATGTATGTGGAAATCAAGGATAACGGGAAGGCCATCAGGGCCATGGTGGACACAGGAGCTACACACAACTACATTTTCTAGCACCGAAGTGGAATATATTGGGTCTAACTCTTAAAAAAGGGTGCGGACAGGTAAAGGCTATTAACTCTGCAGCTCAGCGAGTAACTGGGATAGCTAGATCTGTATTGATAAAGTTTGGCCCATACGAAGGAAGGACCAACTTCTCGGTAGTCACCATAGACAACTTTAAGCTGATCCTTGGGTTAGAGTTCTTACGTGACATGAAGACTACAGTGATGCCATGCACCAACTCTCTAACCATGCTTGGGAACAAACCTTGTGTCATTCCGACCATATCTCTTAAGGCTGGAGAATGTTTTATCTTAGCCCTCTAGTTAAAGAATGGATTGAAACGGGATGAGACAACCTATCTTGCCATGTTACGGTGGGATGAAATTGAAGAATTATCAGGACCGTTACCCGGACAAGTTAAAATGATATTAAACGACTTCGAAGACGTGATGCCTGATGAGTTGCTGAAGAAATTGCCACCCAGAAGGACAATTGACCATGAGATTGAGCTCGTACCGAGCACAAAGCCACTTGCTCTAGCTCCCTTTGCTGAACTTAGAAAACAATTCACGGAGTTGTTAGATGCGGGTTTGATCACTCCAGTGAAGTCGCCGTACGGTGTACCAGTCCTTTTTCAGAAGAAACAAGATAGTTCCTTGCGGATGTGTGTGGACTATAGGGCGTTAAACAAGGTGACTAGCCGGAACAAGTATCTTATCACTTCAGTCACCGATTGCTTTGATCAGCTCAGTAGGGCAAGAGTATTTACCAAGTTGGACTTGAAGTCTGGGTATTGGCAAGTCTGAATCGCCGAAGGTGATGTGGCAAAAATAACTTGTGTCACTAGATATGGTGCGTATGAGTTTCTGGTCATGTCATTTGGCTTGACCAACGCCCTAGCCACGTTCTGTACTTTGATGAATCAAGTTTTGCGGGACTACATCGATGATTTTGTAGTAGTGTATCTTGATGATATTGTGATCTATAGTTCTAGGATGGATGAACATCTGGAGCACTTGAGGAAGGTGCTTAACCGACTGAAGGAGCACGAGCTATATGTAAAGCTATCGAAATGCACTTTTGCCCAGACCAAGATTAAATTCTTGGGACATGTGATAGAACATGGTCAGATAAGGATGGGTTCAGCTAAAGTTCAAATGATACAATAGTGGCAGCCGCCAACTAATGTTTCAGAACTGAGATCCTTCCTAGGATTGACCAACTACTATAGGAAATTTATTCGAGATTATTCAAGGATGGCCCATCCTCTAACTGAACTACTGAAGAAGAGAAAAGTTTAAGAATGGTCCAAGGAATGTCAATCGGCCTTCTCGGCCATAAAGCTGGCTATGTCTGAAGATTCAGTACTTGCTCTCCCCGATGTGTCAAAGTCATCTGAAGTTCATACAGATGTTTCTGACTTTGCAATATGAGGGGTTCTAATGCAAGAATGCCACTCGGTGGCATACGAGAGTAGGAAGCTCAACGAGGCAGAATGTCGCTACACTATTCATGAGAAAGAGTTCCTCGATGTAGTCCATTGTCTCAGAGTTTGGAGGCACTACCTACTTGGTTCTATCTTCGTAGTGTGGACAGACAACACTGCAGTGAGCCACTTCTTGAGTCAATCTGAGCTCACCTCAAAACAGGCTAGATGGCAGGAACTTTTGGCAGAGTTTAACTTTATGCTCGAGTACAAAGCAGGCTCAACCAATAGTGTAGCGGGCGCCTTTAGCAGGAGAGCCAAACCAGATTAGGTGGCGTTGGCGGCCATGAATGCTATTGTTCGGGCAGACAGTCGAGTTGCTATCAATATCGGAAAGAAGATCAAGAAGACCCTCACCAAGGACTCGGTAGCTCAACACCTACTGAAACTGGTTGAGAGCGAAAAAACCTGACAGTTTTGGCAAGAAGATGGTTTGCTGATGACCAAAGGAAGATGTGTGTACGTCCCCAGAGTTATTGATTTGAGACGAACATTAATTCGAGAATGCCATGACACCCTTTGGGCAGGCCACGCTGGAGGGGAGAAGACATTGGCTCTCGTTCAACAGGGTTACTACTGGCCCCAAAAGGGGGATGATGTGCAGGAATATGTGAAGACATGCCTCACTTGTCAACAGGACAAGGTGGAGCGTAGAAAGAAAGCATGGTTACTACAACCGTTGCCAGTTCCCATGAGACTGTGGGAAAGTGTATTGCTGGACTTCATCACTGGTTTGCCAAAGGTTGAAGAATTAGGCACAATTCTTGTTGTCGTCGATCGGTTTAGCAAGTATGCAAGCTTTATTGCCGCACTAAAGTATTGCTCGGCCGAAGAGAAAGCACAACTATTCTTCAAATATGTGGTGAAGTATTAGGGTATGCCTCAAGACATTGTCAGTGATCGGGACTCCCGCTTTACTGGGAACTTTTGGACTGAACTCTTCAAGTTATTGGGATCCCAACTTTCAATGAGTTCAAGCTATCACCCGGAATCAGATGGTCAGACGGAGTGGTTCAATTCCATGTTATAAGAGTACCTCCGCCATTTTATCAATGCAACACAGAAAAATTAGGTAAAGCTGCTAGATGTTGCCCAACTATGCTTTAACTCACGCAAAAGCTCTTCGACAGAGAAGAGTGCTTTCGAGATTGTGAATGGTCAGCAGCCAGTGTTACCTCATACAATGAACGTCCCCAACATAGGAAAGTCTCCGAGGGCAATAAGCTTCAGTGAAGAATGGAGGCAGAATATTGACCTAGCTCTCTTGAAAAAGCAGCCAGAAGAATGAAGAAACACGGTGACAAGAATAGGAGATCCCAGGAGTTCAACGTAGGCGAAAAAATTACGGTAAAGTTATTGACACAAGACCATAAATTCTTAAGGGGAAGAGACTCCCGTCTTCTGCAAAAATATGAGGGACCCTTGACTATAGTAAAGAAGATCGACAAGATGGATACAAAGTCGCCCCGCCACAGTGGTGGAGCCGCCAGCTCCATCCCGTCTTTCACTTCAGCATGTTGAAACAATTTTATGAAAACGTAGTAGACCCTTCAAGGGGAGAAATCGAGAGACCAAAACTTAAACCCAAAGCAGCAGGAAAGCAAGTTGACGAATCTATTCTGAATGATAGAGTGATAACAGCATCCCGCAATCGCCATCAGGAGTACCTGGTCAAGTGACATGGTTATATAGAAGAAGAGAACACTTGGAAACAAGCAGTAGACTTATCAGCCTACAACGACAAAATTGAAGCCTGCCACATGCAGAAGTTGACGAGGGCGTCAACAGCTCTAGTGGGGGAGAATGTCATGGGCTGCCCATTGGCACCAAGCATGACAAGCACTGCGCCCCTGCGTCCGCCTAGCACAGTCGCCCCTGCGCCCATCTAGCACAGCGCCCATGCACCCATGTCCACCTAGCACAGCCCCCATGCGCCCTCCGAACATAACACTCGCAAGTTCGTCAAGCCTCGCACTCATGCGCCCTTCAAGCACAACGCCTGCGCGCCCGACTCCAGTGCCCGTACCGTAAGCCAACCGTGAAGATTTGAATATCTAGGCGTGCGTTTTTGCTCAATTTTGGTGGAGATCACCCTTATATATATATATATTTAAGTTTCTCTGTAAAATTTCAAGTCATTCCGAGTTGTATTTCTCTAAAAGGGGCACTATGACTCCTCGCACATAGAAACGTCTACTACTGTCACTTAGGATTTTCCTCCTTTTGGTACTATATGGGAGGTCATGTAGTCTTGCGCCAGCCATCCATACCCGAGAGTCCTTTATTTTGTTTTAGCTTGCATGTCTAGTTAGATTGCACATTGCGGATGCAAACAAAGTCTTTTGTAAGTTGTAATGATGCTATTGAAGTAATGAGAATATTTGGGACCGTTTGCCCTTATGTTAAAATCTACTCTTTGTGCACGGTTTTATACAATGTTGATGTACTGTTTGCTATAAACTGTTAGAATTGGTTGACGGACTCTTCTTGCAAGCAGCAAGACGAGTGCCACACATGGTTTCCTCTGTGCCATCAAAGGCTGTCGTGTGTCACAAGGCCTCAGCTTGCAAGCTTGAGGTAGCAAAAGGGACCGACGGCAGCAACTTGTGTGAGGTGTATATTGTCATAGATTGTACTTTGATAGCATAACTCGGAGTCTAATTCTGGCTGCTCTTTGTGCTTGGTTGAAATGTGGTCTCTGAAATGGAAAGAAATAACGATTTCTGACCCAGTGCCAAACCAGAGTACCACTAGGCACTCATTCCTCTGCTGAAACTTACAGCATGGTCATGTCATCTTTATTTTTCTTGGACGAAGCCTGTGTTATGGCATCAAACGCCTAGCATCTTCATGGGAGTTCTTAGTTTTGAGAGGATTTGCTCTTACAGAAGCGAAACAGAACTGTTCTCCAAACCTCATGAAGTCTAAGGAGAGATGCACAACTCTGAAGGGGCAATCCCATTTCGAGGGCTAAACTGATCAGCAGTTGTCTTCTTAAACAAGGAAATGCCAGATGTACTAGTTTATCTTTTGCAGAGAAGCATCTTCTTTCCTTTTGCTATGGCTAAACTGATCAAGAGTGTAGCATGGGATGCTGTTTTAGCTGTTGAGATTGCAAGGATTTCACATTTTGGCAATACAATTGACCTTTCACCCAAAAAGAAACCTTCTTTTCTTTGGCTGATTGTCAGTATCTTCTTTTCTTTTATCCTCCTTTCCCTTCTGTCTGTGTCTATGCAAGAAAAGCATCTTACATGCTTTCTCCTAATGGTTTTCTTCAGAACTATGAAGTAGAGACCAGGGGCTTCACTGCATTCATCTCTGAAAGCTTACTGCAGCCATTAGGTAAATCTTACTTCGTGTGAGCATTCAACATGTCCTAATGATACATCGAGTTGTACATGTTTAGATTTCTGACAAAATCTAGTCACTCAAAATTTTCTTCTCTCCTGGTGGTGTTGGGATGTCTCAGCCTGAATCAAGAGTGCTTACAATATATAGGCATGTTTTGCATTAGCTGTTTACACTTTCTTCATGTTGCAAAGAACATATTCATCATTATTGCTAAGTGGCACACCTTTATCATAAAGAATAGATCAACAGAACCCAACTAGAGATCGGTAATAACTTCTAGCTGAATAAGGGTGACATGTTGGTAGAGTTAGATCTTAGGAGTCTCGACAAGATATAATAGTCATCATTTTCAACACAAAAACATGTGAAGGGCAGGCAAAAGTCAGTATCGGGGGAAGGGAGTAGTTACATATACAGGAAACAAAAGACAGTTATAGCTGAAGGTTCTCCTTTTAATTATCCTTTACAAAAACTCAGAACAGCCATGGCACCTTAATTTTGTTCATCATCAACGTACCAAGGAGAAGCCCTTGCCCTTGCCCTTGCCCTTGCCCCGCCCAATTCTCTGCTCCAAGCATGTGTTTGATAATGGATCATATGTGCCATGTAAAGGGGTCATAAATCGAATTAAAACCCGACATATGCGTACTTTCATGCACTACTGATATCTCATATTACAATTGTGCAGTGGCAATGCCTGGGGGAATGGATCGTGGTATGCTCGTACAACATTTAAATGAAATGCTGAAATGCATATGGCAACACCTACTGAGGCGCATTGATTTTGCAAGAAGGCTGACAGACAATCCTATAGAACTCAGTGCAAGGGAAGAACACCCAGTGAAGGCCATTGGATGGGCAGCCAGAGATCAATCTGGTGTCCTTTCTCCATTCAAGTTCTCCAGAAGGGCAACCGGCATTAACGACGTGACGTTCAAAGTGTTGTATTGTGGGATCGGTCACACTGACCTTCACTTGATAAAAAATGATTGGGGCATGTCCAAGTATCCTCTGGTTCCTGGGCATGAGATTGTTGGCATAGTGACAAAGGTGGGTAGCAAGGTACAGAAGTTCAAAGTTGGGGATAAAGTAGGCGTGGGGTGCATGGTTGGAGCGTGTCACTCGTGCAACAACTGCGCCAGAAATCTTGAAAATTACTGCCCAAAAATGCTACTCACCTATAATTCCACTTACTATGATGGCACTACCACATATGGAGGTTATTCTGATATCATGGTGGCTAACGAGCACTTCGTGATACGCTGGCCTGACAACCTGCCTTTTGATGTCGGTGCTCCTCTTCTATGTGCTGGGATCACAATTTACAGTCCGTTGAAATATTTTGGACTCAACAAACCTGATATGCATGTGGGTGTGGTAGGACTTGGTGGCCTTGGCCACCTAGCTGTGAAGTTTGCTAAGGCATTTCGTGTTAAAGTGACAGTTATCAGTACCTCCCCTCGCAAGAAAAGTGAAGCCATTGAACATCTTGGTGCCGATTCATTCTTAATCAGCACTAACCTAGATCAGATGCAAGCTGCTAGTGTCACGCTGGATGGTATCATAGATACCGTCTCTGCAGTTCACCCTCTCCTGCCATTGCTTAATTTACTGAAGTGTGATGGAAAGCTTGTGTTAGTTGGTGCACCAGGGAAGCCGCTTGAGCTACCAGTCTTTCCTTTGCTGTCAGGGAGGAAGATCGTGGCTGGGAGTGCCATTGGTGGCATAAAGGAGACACAAGAGATGATTGACTTCGCAGCGAAGCACAAGATAACAGCAGATGTCGAGGTTATTCCAATAGATTATGTCAACATGGCCATGGAGCGTCTGGCAAAAGCTGATGTCAAATACCGATTTGTCATTGACATTGGGAAGACGTTGAAGGATGCCTAGTCTGAGCCTTGTGGCTCCTAAAACCTAATTGTGTGCTACTGCGTGGGAAAATGTAAGTGGTCTGAGTGTGTTAAGTTCTATGTTGTTCATCTTCTATTTCAGGTGTATAGATATTTCTTATTACGTTTTAATCATCGATAAGGTGTTACTTTGCATTATAAATGAAAAGGAATGAACGTCAACCAAGAACAGAAACCACAAAAATTCCCATCGAGTTCCTTGAACCTCCCTGGAAGTCAATGAGGCAGATGATTGAGATCAGACTCCCGGATGGCTTTTCTTCTCTTTTCTTCTCAATTTTCCATTTTCATGGAACATAGTTGAACTACAATAAGGAGGGGCATCAGGAAAATCACAATGGCAAGGTCCAGGATCCTAGTGTGCTAGACCAAATTTTAAAAATAATGAGGGAACTTTACAAGAAAATAATTGCAGGACAAAACTGCTTCTTTGATGCTTTATTCACACTCTGAAGCATGGGAGAAGTTTGTAAACATTTGATCATAGCTCTAGTAAAGGCCGCCGCAAAATCCAGAAGAAAATGGAAAAGACATAATGATATGTAGCATATTTTATTGCAACCAAATACTGAAGAAGATAGGGGTAAGAGAGATAAATTACAAATGTAGCAAAGTTCCTGATTACTCTCAGCGATAGTGAAATGAATGCATGACTACATAATGCTTGAGAAAAAAGAAATGCTCAAAACGTCCAGAAATATCTGTACCTTTCTTGTGAGAAACAGAGATGCCAAGAAATTCAAGGAAAGAACATGCAAGATCCGCCAAGAATTTAAATGGCAGCTTTTTCTCTGTGCAAAATCTGGAACCTAGAAGATTTCTCGATGATTATGTTGATATGAGACTGCCTACTTATGTTCCAATTCGTTCAAGGTTCTCGGAAACGGTTTTCATCCTAGGTCGAACTTCAGGATCTCCCTCAGTGCAAGCAAGGGCCAAGTGAAATGCTGCCAGTACTTCCTTCTTTGCGTGTACTTCTTGAAGCAACATCGGGTCTACCATATCTGATAGTGGATATTCCTCTTCAAATGCCTTCCTTACCCATCTCACTACATCCATAACTTCTGTGGAAGTAGATGTGGTTGGAGACGAAAGCTCTGGAGACTTCCCTGTTAGCAATTCGAGTAACACAACCCCAAATGAGTAGACATCCCATTTTTGGGTAGGCCGGTTACCAGTGACCCGAGCCTCTGGTGCCCGGTAATTGTTGATCGGCTCCGGTTGGACCGACTTCAAATAGGGAAGGCCACCAATAAAACCACCAGAAGAGGAGGGATTGTTGCCAGTTATGGTAATAAGCCGATTGAGGCCAAAATCGGATATGTATGGTTGGAAATCATTGTCAAGGAGAATATTAGATGGTTTGATATCTCCATGGACAAACTTTCGTGGACTACATTCGTGGAGGTAGGCCAAACCCCGAGCTGTTCCCTTTGCAATTTTCAGTCTGGTTGACCACAAGAGGCTTGATGATGGCTGACCTGTTTTCCCTGTAAAAGGATGTCATTGGTTGCAACAGTAGTGAGACTAAATAAACTTCTTGATTTTTGATGCACTAAAAGAGCTCTCTAATACTATATCTTGTAATAACCAGAACAGCCAATATGCATGGCAAACTTTTAACATTTAGTTCAGAGCATTTCCTGAAACTCTTAGTAGAGGTGGATCAAACTACCCTGACGGGCACAAGATCTTAACTGATGGCCTTTAGGGGTGGGACGAACAGAATAACTGATACATTATCTGCAGCTTTATCAAAAAGGAAGGAACATCCAGTCCAGGTGCACCATGTCAAGGATATAAATAAATGCATCATGGGATCAAGGTTGTTTCATAATCACTTTTCATGATAACATACACCCACAGAAAGGGTATTCACCGAGCTAAGTTAATCACTATGAATCACCCACAAAATGGGAAACAGCTCCTTCATCAATCATCAGCATTATTAGATGATTGCAGGGGAGAGAAATATGGCTTTTGCAATGAAAAAAAGGAACAAATAACGGTTTCATCAACTTAAAATGCTTAAGCTCTACTCCACCTATTCTAGAGCTTTTCAGTTGGTGCAATCAGAATCTGGTGCTAACCAATGGGTCCCCTATGGAGTGGAACATTGCAAAAGCAATATGATGCCAACCAGCCAACTACCTGATGTAATGGCTTCAGGCAAACAAAGAAATCAAAAGTCCTGATCTCTGACGAGGCCACTTGGAACTCAATCACCTGATGTCCAAGCAGTACAAGTGCCTTAATACAAGTAGCCAATATCTATTAAGTGCCTTTAAAGCGGATCATAAAAATTGAAGGGCCGTTTAAATGAACTCCGTGAAAAGCTAATAGCAATCCATCGCGATGCATTGATAATACAGACAGATGGACAGCACAATGACTTGTTCGGAGTTATTTATCACCTTTTAAACTGTAACCCTACAAGGTCAATCTTTCAGTTTAAAATCCGTCAATCTTAATTGAGAGGCCAGAGTCTAAACGTCCACACCAGGACAACTTACACCTAGAAAGTCGGTTATGTATCCTGTTAAAAGATCATTGGTCTCAACTTGTCTTGAATTCCTCTGTCGGCTCTAAACTTCAAGAATGGCTGGAAATTGAACACATTGATCACCTTGGATTTCTAAAAAAGGAGAGCCTGAATTTAATATTTCCAAGTCCTATGCACCTTCAGATGGTGCAATTGCTTTGAGCAACAAATAATAGTCTTTATCCTAGATAAGGCTTCCAAAGGATTGGGAACATGATGTGGACATTACTTTCAAAAAAATCACAAATACTGGTTTTTAAAATCCAATAACTAATACTAGTTAATGATCCCTCAGAAGCTTTATCTATTTATTATACTTCTGCTGATAATCTCCATTACCTAGCTTAGAAAGCAGGTATATTGAAGAAAAGATCCACGTTTATTTGGCCTCCTTTTGATCGATTACATGATCTAATGCTTTAAAACTAGTGAAATGGACAAGATAGCATTAACTAAAATCTAAACAGCAGCTTCACAACTGAATTGGAAAAAGAAAAAAAGACCAACAAATGAAGAACTTACCCTTGAGAGCAGAAGCCAAGTTTCCATTGGAAATAAAATCACTAATGAGAAGCTTCTCATCAGGAGCCCAGTAATAAGCCCTTAACTTCACAACATTTGGATGCTTTACCCTCCCAATGGCCTGAATCTCCGCTACAAACTCCTTATACCTCTGCTCACCCCCTTCACCCAACCTCCTGACCGCCACTGGCACTCCATTACCAAGCACAACCTTGTACACAATCCCCAACCCACTCTTCCCCAACACATAAGCCGACGCCCTCAGCAGCTCATCAAGCTCAAAACTAAACCCTTTGTCAATCGCCACAAGCTCCCCTTCCCCGCCACCACCACCGCCACTTGTACCACCACTACGGACACCTTTTTCGGACTCCACTTCCGAGTCATTCCCCGAATTCCCACTAAGACAAGGAAACAAACACAAAGCCCTCCTCTCATTTCCCCCCAGCTTCCCCTTCCCAGTACAACTACAATTATGAGAATCCTTCTTCTTCCAGTAAATATAGATAATCACTAATCCAATAAATGCCACTCCAATTGCATCGGCCACCGAGATCAATATAATCAAACCCGGCTTTAGACCTTTTCTAGGACTATTACTGCCTGGTTCAGGCGACGAATCCCGACTCCCTGGAGCGACATCCGACCTACTCCTACAAGATTTCTGCAAAGGAAATCCACACAAGAGCGGATTGTTCAAGAATGCAGTTGGCCCTTGATTGGCAAACGAGCCCGTCTGAGGTATTTCACCGCTTAAAACATTATTTCTCAGATCAAAACTAACTGTCAATGGCAATTCCCCCAAAGAATTCGGTACTTTCCCGCTAAAATGGTTGTAAGACAAATTAAGAGTTCCAGATAAAGATTTCAGCTCCCCTATATCTTCAGGGATAGACCCATTTAACGAATTTGAAGAAACATCCAGCTGGACTAAGTTCGACAATGCCGGAAATATACCCGCCGGGATCTCGCCGGAAAGGTTATTCCCGGCAAGAATTAATCTTTGCAACTGCCGGCAGTTTTTGAGCTCTTTCGGGAGGGGCCCGCTTAGCGAATTGTTGGACAGATCGACGTTCTGGAGACGTGGCAGGTTGCACATTGACGGAGGCAGAGGACCGGAGAGATTGTTGCCGTACAAAAATATACTGTGGAGCGACGAGGCGTTGAAGAGCTGGTCCGGAACGGCGCCGTACAGGCGGTTGCCGTGGAGGTTGAGCCGCCGGAGGAAGACCAGGCTTCCGAGCTCCGACGGGATGTAACCGCTGAGATTCCTGCCGGAGACAGCAATCCCCACGACTCTGGGGGACGAGGAAGAGGAAGTGTTCATGCAGGAGATACCAGACCAGTGGCACGGAGTGTCGTCGTTCTCGTTCCAGTCGGAAAAAGCCGCTCCGCCATCGTCCATGGCCGACTTGAGTGACAGAAGGGAAAGCCCGTCGGAGGAGAGACCTTGGACGGCGCTTCTATCAGTGGCATATAACAGGAGAGAAAAGGAGAGGAAGAGAAACGCGGTGTAATGAGACATTTGGTAAGGAGGAAAAAAAAAAATGGGTTCTGCTGTCTACTTGAATCGAGTGTGTTTTAAAGGGCGGTGGTGGTGATGGGTGGCGACGGAGGTGGGCGGCGGCGGTGGAGGTGGGTGAGCGGGGGAGTTGGGGGTATTTATTAGAAAGAGACTTGAGGGAGGGGGGAGGGGACTTCGATTGGATATGGGGCCCACGTCCCCGCCAAAATAGAGAAGTAAATTTAGAAGGAAAGCAACCAGGCTTTTATGGTTTGGAATCGTCGAGTGGGAAATAGTAGTACTAGTTTCGCCACTTGAACTTGTCAAGTAACGATGATAGGGATGTCTTTGAGGGGATGGTCTATTTTGTTGTGTTCTACCCTTTTTTGGATTTATTTTTCTTAACTTTCCCACAAATTATGGGACTAAGCATCTGGCCCTTTCACTCGTCTAGGTTATTCTGTACGTATTGTATAAAACGGTATTCGGTAGTCACCGTCATTAGATTTCTTGAACTTTCTAATATTTTGAAATATTTTTTAATACTTTTAAGCATCCGATTGTACTTTACATGACATATTGATATATATATATATATATATATATATATATATATATATATATATATATCTTGGCGGCAACATGAAATGTTCGGATTTGGTTTGAGCCCGATTTGAAATTTTTTGGATTTGCTGATTGACATCCAATTCGTTTCTGAAAGTGGGAGGATTGGACATGGATTGCTAATTTGATATTTGACCAAGTCTAAATAGCAGAAGTGATCAATGTTTGAGTGTGAATTGTTTGAACTTGAAAATCAGAGTCTTTTTTCGTTTTTTGGTGCGGATAAAATTCAAGATTAATAAACTCTCTCAAGATACTCAACATCTACTGAGAAGGCGAAATTTTGGGTGCATTGAACTTTGATTGTTTAATAGTCTCATCATTTGAGTGCATCGTAGAGAGCTTTGACAACGAGTTTGTGTACATTAAACTAACTATCATCAGATAAATTTTTGCGTGAGTTTGGAAATTAATATACGTGAGTATATGGTATGTATATATATTTAAGTTTATAAAATTCTACATAACTAAAATTTGTACGATCGTAAGATACTCATCCACCGAGATTGACTGAAAGATAAACTTTACGTGCACCCGTCAATGAAGAAAATATCGTCTTTGTAAACCGAAACCATTTGAATTAAAACAATATATTATTGGTATAACTGGATATTTTGTCCTTAATTGTTAGGTTTGGATTGTTGGGTCGCGCGCGAGTGCAGGTGTGCATTTTTTTTTGGTAATAGGGTATGTATGTGTGAGGCTGTGTGTGTATGTGAGAGAGAGAACTGTTGAATCGCGCGTACGTGCGAGTGTGCATGTGTTTTTTTTCTAGTAATTGGGTGTGTGTGTGTGTTAGGCTCTAGTAATTGGGTGTGTGTGTGTGTGTTAGGCTCTTTGTGTGTGTGTGTGTGTGTGTGTGAGAGAGAGAGAGAGAGAGAGAGAGAGAGAGAGAGAGAGGTGGATTAATTATTATTATTACAAAAATCCCTTTCACGTAACCAACACCATGGTGTTATTCTAATGCCATGATAGTTCCCTTAAACACTCACTTCCTCTTGACTTGCTTTAAAGGTACTACTACCGCACTTTCTCTCTTCCCTTCTTTTTCTATTAAGGTCAACCAAGAAGGCACTCTGATTCGTCCTACTTAACATGTAGTGGAGATGTGTTTGATTAATATATAGCTCACTTTCAATCATGAAAACATGCTTAGAAGCTAACAAAACCAACCGAGAGAGAGAGAGCATGTTCTTGACATCTTTCCAGCTTGCTCAGCATCGTTTTGTTGTCCATTGTATGCTTGTGAATTCTTCCAGAGCAGTTGGATACGGGGAATATTATGATGCAAATTTGTTGCTTTACCGTACAGGTTCATTGTTTATTGATTTACATGGGGGAATTCCTCTTTGATCGTGTAAATTTAACAAGGCAAATCCAAGAAGTGGATGTAGTTATGCGTCGTGTGTCCCACAAATGAAAGGACAATGCAGATAAGAAATAGTACAAGATTGAATTGGTACAGTGAGTTATTCCCTTTATATCAAAAGCCTGTAGGTAGGTAGGTAGGTAGGTAGACTCAATTTATGGCCTAAACCTCCCAAAAAGCACGCCAAAATATGCCAGATTTTTCTTTGTTTTTGAATCGTCAGGGTATCCTCGGAAGATCTTTAGTTTCAACGGAGATTATGAAGTATCCTCGAGCCAGTCACAGAGTTGATGTTAACACAAATTCTCATCATCAACGGTGAAAGTGGACCGGCTACCGTAATTATTTTGAAGCTCAGCATCTTGCTCTAATTATTCAGGGAAAAGAAAGCAAGATACTGCTAATTATTCTGAACAGTCCTATGTAAAATGACCTCTTAAGAGAGTTGGCCATATGATCAAAGCACAGGAAGAAAATCACTTGATTCTTGAATAGGGAGCAATGAACTTGCTCAAATTAGCATTGGCATGGCCTCCCACTGTTGCACATTAATTCATGCAGTAGAGTGGAGAATTTCACTAAAGTCATGTTCAGGGTTTCCTTTCCCCGACATATTTTGAGCAGATATTGAGGTTCGATAGTTAAGGGATAGCTCATGACAATGGTTCTATCAGTTACCAGGACATGTGGAAGAACACTTCCTTCAAAACAAGTAAATCCATTTTTATCACCTAACACCACAAACTTCTTTCACATAGTTTCTCACAGATCTTCGCTGATAACGACCCAAATCTGTGCTAAAATTTTTTATGGATCAAATAGAATAACATAGAAATTCAAGCTTCGGACATCTCCTGCTCGACAACGGTTGGTTCAACTGGATTGTACATATAGTGAAGTTCCCCAACGTCATCACCAGATAGCTTCTTCCATCCGGTTGGTCCCACATAATAAACTGATAACAGAAGCACGAAAGTTATAGTTAGAGAGTCCTGGAAGCAACTACTTAGCCCCGTGATCGCCTAAATACACCCCTACCAACACACACACACACAGCATACCACTAGCAACACCACCACTGGCTCCGTCACGGAAAGTCGCGTGATAGATAGATCTTCTAGCCAGCTCAGCAGCTTCTTCTATTGTCATGTCGTAACGGTACCTAGCAAAGATACAAATGACAACAGGATTCTCTGTAAGAAGTTTTTGGAAGACGGGAAAAGGGGAAGAGATTGGTTTCTTCAGCAATCACTATTAAAAGCACCAATCAAATCAGAAGGGGAACATACCCGCTATCCAGTACACCGTAAGCATATGGTGAACCAGATCCAACAGAGAATTTTGTTCCTTTTAGCCGTCCTCCTTCACTATCCACATAGTACAGGCCAGGGCCCTGCAATTATACAGAACGGGCATCGCTTATATAAGCCAAATTGCCAGACAAAACACCACAGTACAGCATTCAATTTCAATACCTTCTCATCCCATCCAGCAATCATTGTCCCTACAGACAAACCCATTCCGCGGTAAGAATATAGGATATTTGCCAGCAACTTCGAAGCTCCGGTAACTGAAATTCTTCGCTTATTGGCAAGTTCATGCAAACGACACTGAAATATGCAGAACTCATTAGCTCTTTCTTCTAGGCAGGACCGTCAATGAAATCACGAATCATAGACTCAGCAACGCCAACTCAACAACAAGACAGGCAATATTATGTGCTATCCTTTAAACATAACTGATCATTTTACTGCTGCTATGCAGTCAAGCCTATTTATAACAATGCCTCACAACAGTGGGACTTCTTACTTGGTGAATTAAAATAAGAGATTTCTTCTGCTGTAAACATGAAAACGGGTAAAGTGTGCCCTCTGGAAAATGGTTAAGCACCACAGGGGGCCAAATTACTTGCGCTACATAAAAAATACTCACTAGACCTTCAAGTAGAACACATCGCTAAGAGCTCATTTGGTAGGATTGAAAAGAGTGAATGGAAATGGAAGAAAGCTTTCATTTGTTTGGTAGGTGGTGAAACATGAAGGAAGGAAAAGTAGGAAGGATGCACCTTCTTTCTGGGCCCACCATATTCCTTCTACCCAAAAATGGGTGGAAAAAGACAAGAAAAAGAAAGAATGGCTTAATCCTTCGACTTTTTAATCCCCTTAACTGTCCACATTCAATGCCTTTAAAATGTACCAC
The DNA here is from genome assembly GCA_033070095.1 of Escallonia herrerae. NCBI lineage: Eukaryota > Viridiplantae > Streptophyta > Magnoliopsida > Escalloniales > Escalloniaceae > Escallonia > Escallonia herrerae. The sequence goes on along the minus strand of JAVXUP010000047.1, from coordinate 585,294 downwards.
AGTCGAATTATTCGGATTACGTGTTCCTTCCCCTGATCCTTCCTACTCAACCAAACTGCACAAGAAAAAGACACCATCCCTTCTCTATAGATGACACTTTTTATATTCTGTATTTCTATCCTCTCTAACAAGCAAGCTGTAAGAAAGTTAAAACAAACTACAAAGAATTGTAAGTTGCAGACCTAAAGCCTCTCATGTCTTTTGCTTCACTAGTGACCTAACAGCACCCGTTGACAAGATTCTTAGAAGATTCATCCACAATATGCACATCACTACTAATGAAAATGTTGGAAAAAACAACCTTTATGCCCAGATTTCTGTGCCAGAACTGGCAGTCAGCGGCTCCTCCAGCCATTGTGCCAAGCATGTAGGGATTGATTTCGATGATTTTCTTTACTGATTGTGAGGCTGGAAAAATTATGGAAAGAAAGAATTATAAGTACTTTCAACAATTACTAATGGCAAGTAGCAGAAGAAAGTGCATACAGAAATATACTATTTACAACTTGTCATGTAGTCTTTTATCAATAAGCCAATGATCTGACTGCCAATATGATAATCTAAGTGAAGGCATAGGAAAACTCAATTTTGCTCAGCCGTACTTCAATTTGCAGAGCTCTGTAATCTTCCAGTAGTATCATCAATTGTATCATGAAGTTATACTATATTCTCCCATTCACATCCCTGATATACTTCATATGGTTATATGGTTTAAATCTCTGCTTCTCCTATCTCTTAGCCTAGCCAGCTTGTAAATCTCTTTTTCACTTTCTTTGGTACCCAGCCTCGGGTGTAAATTAGCCTATAGCCTCTCTAATTGCCTTCTTTGCAGCCTATCTAGCCATGTTATACTTCTCAGTATTAAGCTCATTCCTAACATATGCAGTTGTCTTACACATATATAATACAAATTCCATCAGCAAATTAAATGATTCTAAATGAGTCATATCATTACACAAGAGTATCAGAAAAGGCTGAAAACAGTTTATGAGAAAGCTAAGAGCACTTCGCAAAAAAAAAAAAATCAGGTTATTTAGCTCCTCTAATATGCAATAGCAAGGTAAAGATTTTGAAAAAGGCAACCAACACATGAAGTTACATATTCTGCGTACGTAGATCCATACATATCAAAGCCAGGTGTCCGTTTCTTATGGGAATACACAAATAACTATTGCAATACATAAAATAACACTCTAGAATTAAGAACGCATAGCAAACTGGATCGTTCATTGCAGCACTGATTGAAATAAGCCAAAAAAATAGTCAGTCAAAACAACAAAAGAACGTACAGATATAGCCTCCCATGCTAGCACGAGAATCAGCTGCGACCATCACGCCCTCCTTAAAAATGAAAGCCAGAGTCGTCGTTCCCTTAGCTGGCTTCACCATTTGAATAGCTTCTTTCTGAAAGTCGTCAAACTGAAGCAACCAGAGAAAGGAGGCGGTGGAGGAAATAATCAATAAAGGCATATGGTTTTCTACTAAAAATAGGAATAAGTACAAAAACAAACAGAAATACTCACATCAGTTGTATCAGGAATCTGGAACGACGGGGAAGTTGAAAAGCCATCAAACATCTCACTGCTAGCCCCGCAAAGTGGTGCAGTGGATTCAAGTCCACTGAAGTCAATCTTCATGATTATAACCTAAAATACAAGAGTGCAAAACACTAAAAGCAACACAAATACCATCAATCGAGTTATCTTTACGGGGAAGCTGCAGACAGAGCAAATAAAATGATAAGTTTCTATTGTCGTAATGTCGTCTACAACATAAAAAGCAAGGTCAATCATTCCCAGTCATGAATTCTTTCTTTTATCACCACTTCTCCCCACAATATTCCCCACACTTACGGAGATCACCTTCCCTTGTCTCCACTTCTCTCCATATTTTGCCTCATTCTCACAAAAAGAAAAACTTCTCCTAACTGGTCTGTGCTGGACATAATTACACCCTCTCAAGCAATGTTCTATAATTTTCCCACCTACCGTGCGGAAACCCTCATTTCTTACAATATCCTTCCTTTGAGAGGTCACATAAACCATTGCTTGGCTCACTGCTAAATTTGAGAGTAAGATCATAACTGCAGAAACAATTATACCTCCACAACCACTTTACCTAACCTGCTATCACCTTATGGCCAACCCCCTCATTACTCTCTCATTCCTATCCTAGTTAGCTACCTTTGCCACCCATAGTTGCATAATAGCTTCAAACCTTCCCCTAGACTTGCTAAACAACATATACCTAGAACAGATAAGTTCCATCAGTATAGGCCCCTCAGCTTAGCTGATGTAGCATATATATTTCAATTGATAAACAAATAGGAGTTAAAAAAGAAAGACACATAAATATGGACTAAAAGAACACCAAAATACACACTAGTTATATGACAAAATACTAAACTACCGTAAATCGACCATATTTCTCAATTACTTCACCTGAAGATAAACAAAATCACATAGCAAATCCACCATTAATAGCATTATACTTGCTGGTTAATTCTGGTGCAAATTACAATAATTCACAAGCAGCTTAGTCTTTCGACTATAGTTCTCCTAAAATCCACCCACACATGCTCCTCCGAATAAATACGGTTGTGCTCTCTAATAGGGTGCACACAATCCAGCTCACACTAGAACATGAAACTCGATGAACATAAACACGAGAAATTGTGTACAAAACGGTAAGTACATTGTAAACTATTCACAGCGAAGCTTAATCATTATCCAAAAGCTTAATGTCAAACGAAGTAAATAAGTGCATCAAGCTGCCCTAATTAAACGGAATGCTTTGGATACGTAGGTCAAAATCCTTCTGACGTCCAACACAATTCACTTCAGTCAAACACTCGTAGCATTTGGTACAACTAATCGAAAGATTCAGCAAACCAAAAAAACTCACACAATCTAATCAACCAAGTCAAGGGATCAACCGTAGAAAAGAAGGCAGGCGGTTCAAAACCACAGTGAGGTAAAAGAAACTCAATCGATGTCAGAAAAGTTAATCAGATCTGAGATACAAAGCACTCAATACCAATAGGTATATAGGGAGTAATTTGATAAAACATGCATGTATAGATGAGATGAGCTTCAGAAAAAATAGAGAAAGCCTGGCTTACTTTGTTGCAGTGGAGAACAATTGAAGAGTTTCAAGTCACTATTTGTTCTACAAAATTTTCTTTTGCTGGTTAATACATGTGAGCTGATTTTGACGTACCGGATTATTCAATCAGATAATCAACCTAAGCCTGGATTAAATATCCTGTTCAATAAGTCCAGATAAGTCCCTTTTCCACCATTCCATAGAATCCCATTTTGGATAACCCAAAATAAATCCACAATGATCGTGCTTAAAAAGTGTGTCACCGATCACAAACATAAAAACCAACCATTCATAAGCTTAAACATAAATATTTCATCATCATCCATATCCTTTTGTCTTGGGCGGACAACGGGAACTCAACTAAAAACCAACCACTTATGAGATTCGCGCAAAACACACATATATACATATGTATAATGCACAGAGATACACATTCATGGAAAGGTGATTGCCTGAGAAGCACGGATTCCGATGTGGGTGCGGATACGCGGATACGGCATTTTTGAAAATTTTAGGATACGGGTGCGACCGGGATACGGCAAATATTTTATATCAGTTTTTTTTATTATTATGTACAATTAGTATTGAATTTCTAAGCAATTTGGATCTTAAGAAAGTGCATAAAAAGACGGAGTGCAATTTAATTCAACCATTCAACATTAGTACAATATCATCAAATACATAAAAACCACCACCAAATAGATCATATATATAATAAAAGTGGCAATATAGCATCAAAGTTCCAACTATTTAACAAGCAAAATTGGTTTCAACATCCCTCAATTTTTTACTATTGAACCACTGCTTTAAGCCCTTAACACATATTAAACAATAAATACTGTTTATAAGTTTGAACTTTCTAAATTGGTTCCAACTTTCAATTGACAATCCACATCCAAGTCACAAAAGGTAGCAAAGAGAGATTTGAAGACAGAAGAGAGGAAGACAGAGACTTATCTCTGGAGAAATGCTGCCGAAAATGACTAGACGTCTTCTCGGGTGGTTGCGGATGGTCTCTAGAGGTCGCCGGAGGTCGCGGGTGGTCACTTGTTGTCACGGCTGGTTGCGGGTGGTCGAGGGTAGTCAACGGTAGTCGCGGGTGGTCATCGGTGTCGCGGAAATCGCTGGTGGTCGCAGGTGGTTGCGACGAGGCACCGCTTCCCAATTTGATCTGCCTGATTAGGTTAGTATATATTTTTTTACCCATGAGTTGGTTCCGCACCCGATCCGTACCCTATCCGCACCCGAAATTCAGAAAATAAAAGGAAAAAAATGGACCCGCACCCGACACGCACGTACCCGACCCCGGTACTTCCCCCCTTTTGAAGCACCCGTGCTTCATAGGTGATTGCCAAAGAGACTAAGCATATATGATGCTTTAGAATTATCAAGAAGGCTAAAAAGGAGATCCACATTCCATTGCTTACCTATGACTCTTTGTGCCATTAGAATCCGATCAACATCAGAAGAAAACTCGATCTTGGTGAGCTTCTCATGAAAATTCTTTCTTTATGTCATTGAATGAATCTTTAGCATCACCAATCCTTTCGATCATTAAGCATGACCATTTGCATTCTCTTGTCAAAAGTTTCCATTTATGTTCCAAGCATAGCATTGAATTTTGCAACCCAATAGAAAAACCACAAGTCATGCTACCTCGAGTCCTTTCCTTTTGGCTGGCTTTGCTGCAGTTGATAGAGTCACAGATGCAGACACGCCAGCCATGTCATCCAAACCAATAGTACCCTCTTTGAATCCTAGATCTTCTACCTGCTCCTCTATACCTAAATCTCCCTTAGCCTATGACCTTTTAGTTGTACGAAACAGTCCACATAATACACAAAATGTATGTCTATCCATCCTTAGTTGTTCTATGCATTTCACATCACTCAAATGCATAGAATGATTTAACATATCTAACTGAGTCTGATTACTATAAGCACATATGAATTGCATCTCCAAGTACATCTCCTCAAGCGTAAGGTAAATCTCCATCTCTTCATCTCTTCGACAATCCATATTATAACAATCGGACAACCACTAATTAAGAGAAAAGATTCAATAAGAAAACCAAAATGGTAATAGAATACTATACAAACAGCAAACATAACATAAGTTTGACATATTGCTATTTTTGAATAGCAAACCGAATGTGAAACAATATAAAAGTGAGAATAGCACTCCCCTTTACTCACTCAACCTTATAGACTGTTACAGAGGGCTCCTCTGCCGAAGAAAGAAGAATGGCTCTCTTGGCTAAAGAAGGCTCGCAAATGATAATGTGGGACTGCTGAAGCTACCACGTATAGAATCCAGGGATCAAAGGAAGTCGAGATATAGTTTAGTGCTTTCACATATTTGAAGGTCCTGCTCTTTAAATTATCCTCAATGCTTCCAAGAAATTATTGTTTATCATAACAGCTGAACTATAGCAGTGAAGCAGGCTTCTTTGCTAGACCAAGGGAAGGAGGGGCCAAGGGTTATGAATATAAAAAGTGTAAACAAATTGAGAGTTGACAGATTGTTCCGCTATGTTTACAACATTTTAGAGTGAACACTTTGAATGAGCAACTACAGTAAAAAGCTTTTTGAGTGTAGAGGAATTCTTTTATCTAAATTTCAAAAAGCCCTTGCCGATCTATCGCCTGTGATTTGGTTATCTAGGGAGCTTTTAGGTGCCTTCTGTGGCCCCCACCCACCCAACCACGATCAAATACATCCAACAGAAGTTTCCATTTGCTTAAACTAAATACATATGGCAGCTGGTTAGCCTAATTCATCCAACAATGGTGGTTCAACTACGTACTATCTGTTTCTAAAAAGCCTTTCCCTTGAGACAGACAGGGCAATTCCCAAGGCTGACTCACACCCCCTTTGCCATAACAAGTGATGACGGTCAAAAACATCGTTTGGAGAGATTGCCGTCTTGACCGCTGACACTGCATGCGAAGTCCAACTACACATCCTGAGATCATTCTATACAGGGCCGGATAGGCATCGTCATCCATCACAGACAACGTTCGCAATCTTGAGAATTGTCTCTCGGTCAGCCAAGTCTATGGGAATCCCATTTCTTGATGCAATTGACCGAATGCCCACCCGTTTAAACAAGGGGCTGAATACATCTTTCTATCGAGAGAAATTTATGGATATGAGTCTCTATCGGGCCATATCTAAATACAGAAGAACCACACTTAAATTGAAAGGGTGAAAACAACAGAAGGTTCTCACCTGGCCCCAATATTGTTCTCCGACGACGTCCCCTGGACGAAAGTAGCCACCATGATCTTTCTTTCTTCAATCGTTACAATCAGGACAAGCAGGTTGGTTCATTTCACAAACTTTGAACTTGTTGCCTTTTCTAGTGGCAAACGTAAAGGGTTTACCATTATTGAAAAGGGTCAAAAAATGGTTTATAACCTCTTTCTTTAGAGAATGGCTCGCCTTATTCCAACTAATGAGCTAATGAAACTCCCTCTTTTTGCCATTGGAACTTAACTAGTGGTGAAAGCCCGCCTGTTGAGTGAGCTGCAGCATAAGGTGCCTTTCTTCAAAAAGGGTTACCCAAAACTCAATGATTCTGGTTAAGGACCTTAGCTAGCTTGCCAGTTTGAAAGTTGAATGACGGGCCAGAAATTGCCTTTATTGATGATTCCTTTACGCTTTTGCTTCTTTCCTCTTTCCTTAATGACGTCATTGAGGTGAGGATTCTAAATCGATTGCCAAAAAAGGGACCCATCTAATCCTTGGAGTTAGCAGGTACGAAAGAGTCCCTCACTGTCCGTCTCTTCGAGTTTCTACTACTAAGTAGCATTTCTGCTATTCCATATTAGAATCGATTCCCTGGAAGCCCAGCTCTAGCCTTTCTTTCGAGGAATCCTAATCTTATATATATAATATAGAAAAGGCTAAAACTTAATGCCATTACAACTGCTTCAGTACGCTTTGCTCTATTGCTCGTTTAGGTTATGAGCAGATAAGATGGTAGAGAGATTCGGCATGGCGCTTAGTAGAGCTCACTAGACCTCTCGATTGAAGAAATGCATGGTGGACAATTACATTACCTCTGCCAAGTAGCTGAGCAGTTGCTTGGGCTCTCATAGTCTTTCAACCGAACGTCGTGATTGGCCTTTCATCCCGGGTATTTAATTTTACACACACAGCACAAATAATTTAACTCGATACATCAATCCAGAAGAAATCACTCAGCAAATTAACAGACGTAGCCATTAAAAAGGCAAAATAACAGATCTAGCATTAAAAGGAAATTTCAAAATTGCAACTTTCAAAACCTAGGTCTAGAAAATTCAGCAAATCAACATATTTAGGCAATAAATCACTCAGTAGAAAGGAAATCTAGAGGAATGGAGGAAGACGGAGATCGAAGGAGAAGAGAGAATACTGATAGAGAGAGAGAGAGAGCAGCGGGAGAAGACGCTTACCTGTCGGCGAGCGGATATGGTCGGCGAGCGCAGTGGGTGCTCCGATCAGTTCTCCTCTTTTCCTTCTGCTCTGCCGTTCTCTTTCGCTGGTTTTCTTTGCCCGTCTTCTTCAAGTCTTGGGGAACAATTTAAGGGGGGCCCACCACAGTTGTGTATATGGGCCGGCCCTTTAATTTTTAGTATGAGAAAGCTCTTGATTGGGCTTTATTCGGATATGTATATATGGACATGCCCATATGAAAAAGTTCTTGATTGGGCTTTACTACAACGTAAAATGTCTATTTTTACATCTTATAATAATGTTTTTCAACACCATTATTTATCGCCAAAAATATTACATCTAGTCATTAATACACTTTTTAACAAGAAAATAAGAGCGCCATAAAAGCATAATAGTGTGAAAATAGATGTTTTCAAGTGATATTTACATTTAAGCTCAACTTTTGGCAATTGAGCTCTACCAGTGTCGATAAAGTACTTATATGGCCATATGTAATGTAAGAGGCTTTTAGCAGCAAATGTGGGATTTTAAATGCTCAAAAAGGAAGCTCAAAATATCAATTTCCTTTAGTTATTAAAGTGGTAAGCATAACTACATGCCGCTGTACATAAGTGCCATTGTTCATAGGGCTCACCATTTCCATAAAATATACTGAGCTTTAAAATGCGGTTAAGATTCAAGTTGGCGTTCACATGGGAATCTGTTCGCTAAAAAGTAGTTTTTGATTTTATTTATTTTTTGATTTAGTAGAAGAATTTATATCAACAATAAATTCTTTTTTATCGCTTGCACAAATAACCAGGCTATGACCAAAAAAAAAGGAATATAGAGTAGTAAACTACAACCAAAATCGAAAAGGATGGTTCCAGGATTTACTACAGGGCCGATGGTTCGTTGCATCCTGTTGGCAAGATGGAGGACGGGATCGCGGGCTTTTGTGGAGGAGGAAACCGTCGGCTTTGTGATTAGAGGCAGGAGAGAGAGTGCGATGGCAAAGAAGTAACAAGTTGCAACGAGTGGATGGTTGTGGCCATAACGCTTTTGGGCATCCTTCCCTTGTTTTGGTGAGAGGGGGAGGAGATCGTTGGCGTGGTGGAGGACAACGACTGCCAGCGTGGTGGTGGAGACAAGAGGGAAAGCTGTTGGACAATTAAGATTTAGTTTAAAACTCAAATGACTGATTCACCAAGTATATTTAAGCTTCGTATAAAGACATATTTATCTTTTTTTGTACTATTTTTAGTACTATGTATTAGAAGAAAAGTTCTCTTGGACATAACACTTCCCACTTGCTCCTCATTTATTATATTCAATTAAATTTATAGAATGCAAATTTGCTTTCATTAAAAGTAAACATAATGTTACAATTTAAACAGAAAAAGATTGTAAAGTAAACATTAGATTAGGTGAGAATGATTACACAACAACAAAAATTTCGATGAGAAAGCAATGAGTGCTGGCTATGGGGTTCGAACCCATGCGCACTTATGTGCAGAAGATCTTAAGTCTTCCCCCTTAACCACTCGGGCAAACCAGCTTTAGTGAAAATTGAATTCAGAATATCTTTTATCATAAATGACCGAGGTAAAATGTTTTTTTCTTTTAATTTTTCCACTTGACAGCTCTTTTGATGGCAAGAAAAGAAAGTCCAAAACTACAATTGGATATATCCTGTAACTCTTACCTGTGTAACCTAATATTATATTTATGTACTTCCAAATTAGGTAATAAATATAATAGCTATTTATGTCACTCGTAAATTGGAAAAGAACAAAAAATCGAGGTCAAGAGTTCGTATGGTAATGTTTCTTGTTCATCTTCTTAGCTTCCTCCTCACAAAGACCGAAGATGCATACTGGTCCAATTTGAAAGTTATAAAGAACGAAATGCATTTTAATTATCACTTTCATCCTGAAATTAAAGATAAAGAAAATTGAATTGTACCAAAGCCTCAATACCCGTCGTATACCATGCTTGCCTTATGTAACTTTTCCCGGATCTTTAATGACAAAATGGAATGAATTAATTTGCTTTTGAATACAAAACTTCATTCACCGAGAGGAAACCAACTTTTCCTAGCAAGGAGGGCAATTTACCAACCCATTATTGTGGAGGTAGATTTCATGCAAAAGTGGATGCTACAAACCCTTTAGTAGATCACATGCAATAGGTGGATCCACATTAATGCATGCAAGACTCGTTAAATCCCAATAAGATTGATGTCACGGCCCTACAAATTGACCTTTATTCCAAGCCTTACAAGCTCCTCAGACCCTCAGCCACATGAACTTTGAAAGGTTGGCAATCATTTGACAAACCATCTCTTGGTATGGTGATTTTGTTTGTGTTTCTTGAACACTAAACATTTTTTTTTTGTTGTGGAGCTTATGATAGTATATCTATGAAACAAAACTGTGTTTGCCTGAAAAAAATTATGTTACTGTCGATTTCGGTTATGTATATGAAATTCAAGGTATATTTTTATTGGATAAGGATTCTCCGTTGTATAGCGTCTCAGCTGTAACAGTTTTAGTAGTGACAAAAAATTATCATTAAAAGTGTTCTGTAATTATTTTGCTAGCATCTGTAATGACAATCTTTTGTTGTCAAAATATAATTAACGATACTTTTATATTACAATAAGCGAACGTCCTGCGTAGCACGAAATACTATTCTTGTAAATATTTGTGGATGGAGTCCTGTTTAAATTAGAAGAGAGGTTTTACTTTGAAAGAACGGGAACAAGGACTCCACTCATTATTATTGAGTTTTCAAAATGTGGCCAGGAATTTTGCTTTTGTTCTGAGAGATTTGGTTCATGTATGACAATCACCAGGAAATTATAATATTTTGGTCCGAGAATAGAGAAATTAATATTATCATTATCATTAAAGCTCTTAATGAGAACACCAACTGCAAAGGCCCACTTTTTTTTACCATGCGCCTACAGAAATGGATTGTGATGATATTGTTTTGTTTTAATCGAATGATAATATGTTAGGTGCACATATAGTAGATTGACTTAACTTTTATGTCAACTTGAGCTCATCCGGAGCTTTATGATGGACACTTTATTCACTGTTATATGTTCATTGACATAACTAATGCAACATTTAAGAGAAGGATGAAAGGAATAGCGATTTTTCTTCGTTTCTCCTACAAAAAAGGAAAAAAAAAGAAGTTGTGTTGTCGTAAGCATTGTTGAGAACAAGACATAACTTACGGGTGAATATGCAATTTTGTGGTAAGATCGGCTATTTTTCATACCGTTGTCATCAATTTTACTAGGGTTTATGAAGACAGGCAACACACGTTAAAAGAAAGAAAGAAAGGAAAGAAGAATAAGTAAGAGATTCACGCTTACGAAAGAAACATTAATCAGTTTGAGAAAAACAAACTGTACAAATCTGCAAACATGAAATAATACTAAGAATATGACATCCAATAAGCGATTCACAGAAAAAGTCAAAAGTTATGGAACTAATAAAGCTATGTCACCCACTTATTTTCGGGTTCTTTTGTGAGCAGACCAAGGATGTTGGGTTATTTTGAAATTTCTTCTTGGGATGTCTCAAAAAAATTAATCACTTTACAACAAAGATTTCTAAGTATTGTTTTTACATTTATCCTTATTATACTTTTTTTTAATTTATCTATCCACGTATAATTATCTATCAATTCATTTTTTCTTTCCTGACCCACTTTTTTTCACTCTCCTCCCACTCTCTCTCTCTTGAAGTAGAATGAAAAACTCATAACAGGTGATTCATATCTTAAATAAGCGTACAAATTAAACATGATCAAATAATATGGAATGAATAGAGTATATCATAAGGAAAATGGACTCTGGTGGTCATTTGCTTATTTTGTAGATCCACTTGACATTGATAGCCTTTATTAGAAAGCTTTAACAGCTACTGAAAACGGTTCACCACAAGATTCAAGGGCGGACTTGCGTTGTGACCGGAGGGGGGGTGGGGGTGAAGCACCCCCTGACTTTTGAGGAAAAAAATTATTTTTTTTGGGAATGGCATCACGACCCTGTTCCCGAGACGTCGTTCCCCGAAATCCACACTCGACAGTCACGCCTCTCTCTCTCTATTACCGTGACCGTGAGTGACTGTCCGTCGATGGACTGAGCTCAAGCAGGCCGTGACGACTGACGAGGCTACTCCGAGGATCTGTCGACGCACCGACGCACCGACGCACCAGATCAGGCGACACACCGACGCACTAGATCAGGTGACGCCGCAACAGCAGCGACGAGATCTGGCCCCTCACTCCACTCTTCGACTGCTACTCCGAAGTCCGACCAGATCTGGCCCCTCACCCCTGTCGGCGACTGCGACAACGACTGACGAGGGCAGTGATAAAATCAGTTTTGCTTTATTAGTTTGTGTCAAAAGTCTTTTATGTCTTCACAGCAAGTGTACGAGCTTTGTAAATTGTAACGAGAGAAAGGTAAACCAAACAAACATTTGAAGCTAACCTAATAATACTTTTTGTATACTTTTTAAGTGTAATTTATTTTAATATTATTTTAATAAAAAATAATATTGAATTCGATATAATTTTTACCCTTCCTGAAAAAAAAATTATGGTTTCGTCCCTGACGAGATCCCGCTCCTTTCAGATACCTAAAACTTAACATCATCACAAAGACTCGATGAGTTGTTCCTTTTATTTTTCTTCAAACTCTAATATATAAGCACATGGAAATAAGTAAAAGAAATTCAACTTCACCGGCCCACGTGGAATTTATTTCTTGAATAATCCTCTGTCTACTCGTGTCAACTTCAAAACGGAAACATGTGAGAAGCAAACATGGCATGTATACGCAGGCTGCAGCCTCGAAATCGACCGGCCAGGACAAGAAACAACTAATTTACGCTTAGATTCCATGTTCCTTGGCGTAGGATCCATGCAGCTCCACGTTCAAGACAAACGTCAAACACAATCATGCTGCTACTCGAGTACATTTTCTCCTAAAATACTTTCCCCTAGTGGATCTGTGTTTTTATAACGTTGGGAGTTCAAATTTGTAAATCTAAAACTTTTTGTTGAGAATGTGAATATCTTATAATTTATTACGGTCGGCCCAAAAAAAGTGGGGAAGCAGCTTAAAAAAGAAAATTCTTTTAAAAGTTGTGGTACGTAAACATTTTTTTTTAACCTCTCGTGCTAAAATATACATATATAGTATGTAATGGCGATACTTTCTCATCAAGGTGGGGTAATAAGCCAACCTTAAAGGATTAGGGATGACAATTCAACATGTACCCGGCAGATATCAGTCCCGCCCCGCTCCTATAGGAGCGAATTTTTTTAACTATAACCAGGTTATGATGCGGGTTTGATATTTATTTTTAAAACTCGCAGCGGATACGGGGCGAGTATGGTTTTCAGTGTCACTGTCCCGCTACCCGCCCCTCCCCGCTTTATACCTTAATCAAGGTTCAATCTCAACCGTCCATACCCCATCTCTATTAATTGTTGAAAAAACCCTAGCCTCCTTTCATCTTTCTCCCCATTCCCTTTCCCTTTTTCTCCTACAGCCGCCGCACTCCCAAGCAGGTACGAACTTCGGTCGCCTTCTGCGGTCGATTGGTGACCCCAAGCACATCATGAACTTCCTTTGCCTTTTGCGGTCGCCGTTCGCCTTTTGACATTGTCGTTCGCCTTTTGTCGTCATCGTTCCTCTGCTGCTCGTCGTTCAGTTCATCGGCCTTCTGCCATTTCCTTCCCACGCACCTCCTAACCATGTCCTCGATGAAAATCTAAAAGCAAATCGATCTGGAGACCGGACAACCATTGTCTATGAACGCCGGTTGTCGATCTTGGTCCATCCACCAGCAAATCCCCACTCCTTCGCGGTCACAGATCCGTCACCAATCACAGATCCATTGCTGGATGAGTTCTCCAAATTTGTACTTTCAATCTTTAAAATGGAAATGCGGGTCGACGCGGGGCGGGGTTGGTTTACCAATAAGGCCATCGGATCGGGGATGGTATCATCATCTCCCAACCCGATGGAGGGGCGGGGTTACATATTTGGTGTGCGCGGGGCGGGTCCGGGTGTGTTGCTTAGAGCGGCGGTTGTTGCTACTTGAAGGCTTATGTATATGTTCTTACGAGTCGGTGTTATCAATGGTATGAAGCTGAGGCGCAAGGCTCATGGAGCGCGCCTTGCGGATGGAAAGTCTTTGATTTTTTTATCGTGACATTATCTCAACCGGTCATGATCTTTAATTATTTATTTCGTAACATCACCAATATACATACAAAAAAAGGACCTAATATCCTAAATTTTCAACCAATCGATTCTCTTGCTATTGTTGGGCTGATGCCCATCTGCTCCTTTCAAATTAATCTACTTCTTCAATTCACCCGTAGACGAAGAAAATAAAATTGAGATGGAATCTTTACTGAACTCGTCTTTGATGAAAGTATTCTTGCCTTGACCCTTGCTAATCACGAAGATAACGTTGTCATGTTCACTAATTTGGATTAACTACCTTTCATTTGATTTAAAACTTTTTATAGTGTTGAAAATTTGTTAAATTGCTATATTTTGAAATTCTTTTACATAACTTATTGATTAAATTATTTTATTTTGTACCTCGGTTTGAAAATGCTGCATCTCATATCTTGCGCTTAGGCTCAAAGGACCGGACCCTTTATGCTCAGATAGATGTCAAAACCGTTTCTCTTCTTTTAAAGTTTGCGAAGGAATATTTATCCCTGTTGAAAAGGTAGAATATGCTTAGACCGACATAAAGGGAATAAACATGTTTAGCCTTTCAATGAAATAAGATTACCTGTCCTTTTTTTATTTTTATTTTTTTGTCTAATCAAAATAAGATTACCTGTCCTTGATACTCAACGAAATGTCTCTTCTGCTCCCTGAAATAACGACCACAGCATCAGCCCTGGGAACGAAGCTACTTCAGGAATTAGGACACCCTGGCTTGCCCTCCCAGCTAATTAGTTGTCATCCGTATTTTTTATTCCTACACTAATAATAATACGGAGTAATTAGCTAACGGCATATAAATGACACTATGTTAGTTTTAGTGACAATTTGAGTTGCAAGACTGCGTACGACGTACGTACGTACTAGAAAAATGGTGTGTATAAAGAGCTTCCTGATATAATTTAGCAGCGTTAGTAGGAATATCATTTTTAGTGACAAATAATATTCTTTATTGTTGCTATCAACGTGAACGGGTTTTCTTTAAACAAAGGAATCTGTTGTCCATGCACTGTGCAAGTAGAACAAAGTGGACTATCCGGGACCAATAGTTCTGAGCATGTAGAACCGCTAGGTACATAGTAAAATAACCTTCAACTTCTCTTAGTCCCACTTCTACCATATCGGCCCACTTCATTTAACCCCGGTATGATAAGAATTAATGATTCTGAATTGTGGAATATTTATTTCCGTACAAAATTTTTCTAAATATGAAAGCATGTTATAACGGTGACAACATATGCGAAGATCTACATACTCTACACTCGTTCTATGTCCTCACTTCATGTAAAGTTTATTTATTAATATATTAACAAAGCCATCTTGGCTGCAGGAAGTTAGCAATAATTTACACATGTAGCGCAAAATACGAAGCTAATTACTGTTCAGATAATAAATACGGCAGATCTCGCTCCACGCACGAAACACAAGTGGGATGAGAAGCCGTTTTAGTCACAAAACAGCTGCTTCCTACAATGATCTTGCAGTGATGGAAAGTAATACGGATCGGAGTACTATCGTAACATGTACTTAAAAACATTGTCTTAAACAATATGAAATTCCTTGCCTAATATAGATGCAAGTCATCATAAAACCAGCTCCCTTTGTTTTGATCTAATAATACATATGCATGTTCATAATGCTGATTATATAAGTGAATGTTGTCGTTGATGACACAGCAAAAGTAAGTCATTAAACAAGTGGAGGGACACCATAATGATGGCGCCACGCTTACAAAGCATGTTAACAGAACTTGACTTGATTACTGTCATAGATACGAATTGGCATCACATTGTTGACCAAAATTTTCCTGTCAAGTTACTATGAGTGAAAGGCAAAGGTTGACCTCTCCGATGATTCCGTCATTTTGACAGCAACCGGAAAGCGTAACGGTGGCCGTGTTGCGTAAGATTTTGAAATGCTGGCTCAAGGGGTAAGTTCGACTTAATAACAGTGAAAGCATCTACTTTTTATGTGACCAATAGTATAAAAGGATAAACGCACTTTGACTTCCCGAATCATCATGAGAGTAGAAAAATTTAGCCCCTTCTTTTATAAAAAGTTATACTAGACTTACGTATAGTTTTTGAATTTGTGTACTTTTGATATTGTTATTTAATTTAACACTTTTTGAGCGAAAAAATATTTAGCACATTTGAAAGACCAAAATTTCCTTTAAGCCTGTAAAGGCCACACAAACACTTACACCCTCACAGAAACGACGACACGAGTATAATTGACGGATGAGAATCATGTTAAGTTATCATCTGCTCTAAAAGTTTAAAATCAAGCCCCCAATTGCACGTGAAGAGACTAATCGAGGTGCATCACCACCAAGTGTACAAATAAATTGCGTGCAAATTGCACAATACTAAAGAGGGACCAAATATGCAAGCTGAAAGCATTGAATTCAAGACCTTACCAAACAAGAGCTGTGATACTATGTTAAGTTACCATATGTTCTAAAAACTTAAGCTCTTAGAGAATGAGCCTAACTATGTATATCATGCTTTAACAAATCAAATCCTGCTGAAAACTATGCAGATAAAGTATTTATCACTTAAACCATATAATCTTATGAGTTGTGATATAGTTACTCGCGTAATTCTGCAGCCTAATATATTATTTTTTTATTAGTATGTGCTAATAATAGTTTTTAACACAATAACAAGATTTGACCAAAAAACACGATAACAAGACGGGTGTAATTAACGGGTACAAATTAAACAAGTAAAGTATTTATTTATCACTTAAAACGTAATACTCGCGAGTCTTGCTATAGTTGCGCATGTAGTCCCTTGGAGGAAAACTACATATGTGTCTCCGTCAATTCCGGATCTGGGCTTTTGCCGAAGAACGTGAATATTCCCTGAAAATTCCATGGCAGAAAACAAGGCCACGTGGACTTGTTGTGAGCTTTTCCTATATTTGTGAGCTGAAGGTCTATGTCATTAATCAAGACAGAAATAGGCCTTTCAGTTTCCCAACTCATTTGCATGCACATTTATATGCAATCACCATAATACCCTCTTTAAACCTTCAAAATTAGTTCTGCACTTTAAATTTTTGCGACGACGACTAAATATTTTTAGTAACAATTTTTTACTATCAAAGTTATTATAGCAAAATGCTATATAATAGAAAATCATAGTCCACTTCCTTTTATTGTTTGATGATTCTCATTTCACTTTTTTTTTTCATCTACTCTTTTACATGACAAGTTAATTTTGACTTGATATTAGTAGCGAAAACTCAAAAGCTTTTGACTACATTTATTCAAGGAGTAGAACTTAGGAAGGAGCAAAATCACGAACACCGACCCTAGGTGTGCGGATGTTAATCTCCGACATTCTAAGGGCTCGACTTGATCCCTCCTTTGGATCAGAACATCAATTATTAGGTTATTTAACATTCGGAGCTCATAAAAACTTTTCCTATAAAGTTTATCATTTTATGTTTTTACGTAACGACAGTAAACAACGTACTTTAGATCTAACAATTTTATAAAAGAATATCTTTTAGTCAAACAATCAAAATTACTAGAAGAACACCATTGAGAACTTTTTGAGTGTCAAACTCAAGAAGATCCAAATTTCCATTACCTTCAAAGTTGTGGTGTGAGGGATGAACCTGGTACTAGTTGTACAAACTTTGGGTGTCATGGTTGATATTGAAAATCTCGACCGCTCATTTGGATCATAGTCCTTACAAATCCTTATCTTTACCTTGGACATTTGACTTTTCTAAGCCCCTTTTTCTAGGGGGTACGTTAGACATTTTGATGATCTCCCAATTTATGACAGATCTGCTAACCGACAGACTACGAGGTCGGCAGCTGTCGGCCGGTGAACCGGGGAGACAGAAGCGGGAAAATCTCCAAAGACTGTGCTCTGATGTTATTTTTTTTTCTTCTCATTTCTGGCTCCCCACCATTTTTATATCATTTCCCAATATTCCCTTCGCCATTTACGCCCTACCTGGCTCCCTCCTCCAGGAACTAGCAAGCACCCTCGTGCCATCTTCTTTGCGTCTTTCTTTCTGTTTTTGGGTTTGGATTTGTTCTATCCGAACCGGCCGATCCAGACCCAGACACGTAGTGTGATGATATGGGCGGTTTATCGAAGGAACCCTATTAATGGAGATTACAGTTTTGTTGGTCTTTATGTAAAGGGTGAAGTTTTCTTGAGGCCTTCTTTAATGGTTTAGTTTGTTGGCTTATTTGGGTAAGATACCTAATGTTTGATAATTTAAGAGACTTGTACAATTGGATTTTTCTCTGGGTTTGAATTAAATTAGTTTTCTTTCGTAATTTGCCTTTTTTGTTTCCTTTTTCTGCCAGCTGAGAAATTGTTCTTTTGGGTTTCTTGTTTCTAGGATTTTGGATTTTTAGTGTTTTTTCTTGACATTACGATTTTGGAGTATCAAATGGGAAGAACCCTTTTTGATTTACCTTGGTTTTTGATTGGAGATCTGAGCTGAGGAGGTTATTTGGTTTCTTGTTGTAGGTATTTTGGGTTTATTTGGTTTTGTTGGGTCTACTTGTTTTTATTCAACTTTCTGTTAATTTTAAAACGTGTCAGTTTTTATTTTGATATCTATGATGGTGTTAATCAATGCCTGTAATTTGCTATGATATTCGTATTGTTGATAGTCGCCAATATTAATTATGCTTACCTTCATTATTTTTGAGTTTGCTTATTGTTCCATTATTTCCAGTAATTGAGTCCCTATCCCCCTTTTTCGAGATTTCCCAAGTTAACATTGTTATTTATAGTTATCATGGGCTTGTCAATCTGGTTATCAGTGTAGTTTTTAAGGGTAGAGCCTTGTACTCATTATTGTTGTTATGTACTTGGATTTCAGGTGATCTATAATCGTATAGTTGGTTTCCTAGTGAATGTGAATCATGGATATTGCTGAGGTCGAAGAACATTTATTTGTGATTGGGGAGCCTAAGGTATATATCATTTCCCATGCATTTTTGCTCTCACACATTCACGCTTCCCTCATGCGTTTTTGTCTGCCTTTACGAGTTTGAGCTGGATTATTGTTCGCTGTACGTGTTTGTGTCTCTGTATATTCAGTGTTCAAACTTGGCTTCTGTGATTTGGCAGTTCAACTCAGACCATGATAATGAGTTGGAACAGTACAATGCTGAATGCTTATATGTTTTACTGCATTCAGCAACTTTGAGTTTGCATCCTTTATTAGCATGAGTGCTTGAATGTTACGTGGTTGGTAATGCAGTTACATGGAGGGATGTGCAGTACGCTCTCTTCTATCTATTGCAAAATTCTGGGGATTTTCCCTGACCTGGAAGCAGCACGGCCAAGGAGCACATCAGGTATACAAGCATTATGTTCACTGCACATAGCGCTTGAGAAGACCAAGAATATTCTTCAACACTGCTCTGAATCTAGTAAGCTATACTTGGTACGATCTCTTCTCCTTTTAGATATCTATATATTTTAGAAGGATTCAAGTTACTGAGAAAGTCATTGCTGTGAGTGCCACTCATGATATTTCTTAAACTGGTTGCTAACGTGTCCATCATATAATGCTGTACAGCTCCGATACCATACTTTTCCTAGTTGTCTGATGACCTTATGGTGAATAACTTTCTCGGAGAGAAGATGATTGTTCTCTGGCTTTCGCGCATGCAAAGTAACTTACTTGCACTTACCATATTAGTGCGCAGAAACGCGCACGCAAACACAATAGCACTCAAATAACTATATACAGGAATGTGCATATAAATGATTGCTTATGGGCTTCAGCATGTGTTATTTTGCCAATGAATAGTGGATTGGGGCACATGATGGAATGTTGAGTAAAGAATTTTAGGGTCCTATGGTCATTGCAACTTTCTAACTGTAATGCTTTGTATGTATGATGACGTGTCGCAGGATTTTTGAAGTTTACCAGCTCAATGTTGCGTTTCTCCTTTTTCTTTGATATGCCCCTTTGTGTGTTTATTTCACCAAGTGAATGCTCACAAATTTGAACCGTTGTTATATGGATTGCAGGCTATAACAGGAGATTCTGTTGTTGTAAAAATGGAAAAGGCAAGATGTGCTCTTGAAGATAGTCTTAGACGGGTTGAAGATATTGTGCCACGAACTATTGGTTGTCAGGTAATATGGATCTAAGTTCCTTTCTATCAGTCAAAAGTGAACATTGCTCCAAGTTATTCTTGGGTATACCTTATTAATGTCCCTAGGCTGGCTCTTTCTACTGCCATCCACTTCTTCGTAACGCACATGCTTCTTCTTCTTCTTCTAAGGACTTGCTTATTGTTATAATTGCAGTATAGGCGTCTCTCAGGCCTTATTGCAAGTATAATGACCCTCCTAAAGTTTCATGGAGATTTATGGATATGTTATAACTTGAGCTTACTAACTTACTAATTGAACTGTCGTTAAATCTTGTCAATTTGAATTGGCTCGCCTTTGTACGTTCATTGATTGTTTTTGTTTTGGTCTGAGCAATGATCAAGTGGTTTGTCCTCATCTAAACAAGCGAAGAGGCCTTTGACACAGTACCTTATGTTCACATGTTTCAGATATCTGATATCCTGAGTGACCTAGCGGGGATTGAGTTCTCACTTGATCCACTGGAGAAGCAAGTTGGTGACGACATAATTTCATTGCTCCAGCAAGGCAGAAAATTTAACAGCAACTGTAACAACAGTAATGAGCTTGAATCTTTCCACCAGGCTGCTTCCAGGCTTGGTATTACCTCTTCCAGAGCAGCTCTTAGAGAGAGAAGGGCTTTGAAGAAACTCATAGAAAAAGCTAGGACTGAGGAAGACAAGCGGAAGGAATCTATCGTGGCTTACCTCTTACATCTTATGAGGAAATACTCGAAGTTGTTTAGAAGCGATTTTTCAGATGATAATGATTCACAGGGTTCAACACCCTGTTCCCCCACTGTTCAGGGGTCTTTCGACAGTTGTGGTGGGCCTGGGGGCAATGGTCATGCATTTGAGCGGCAGCTCTCAAAACTCAGTTCTTTTAATTTTAGACCTAGCTTCAAGAGGTCAGGGCATATGCATATGCCTCCTGAAGAGTTGAGATGTCCAATTTCATTGCAGCTCATGTATGACCCTGTCATCATTGCTTCAGGGCAAACGTACGAGAGGGTTTGCATTGAGAAGTGGTTCAATGATGGCCACAACACCTGCCCAAAAACTCAGCAGCAGCTTGCTCATCTTTGTTTGACCCCTAATTACTGTGTTAAAGGTCTGGTTGCAAGCTGGTGTGAACAAAATGGTGTACCTGTTCCGGATGGCCCACCAGAGTCTCTTGATCTCAACTACTGGAGGCTTGCCCTGTCTGAGAGCGAGTCTGCAAATTCAAAATCAATGGACAGTATTGGCTCATGCAAGTTCAAGGGCATAAAGGTGGTCCCTTTGGAAGAGAATAGTATTATTGAGGAGGTTGAAGGAAATGAAGTTGAAGATGATTATAAGCAGGAGGATGAGCTTGAGGTTAATGTGCTTGAAAGATACGAGGATTTATTGATGGTATTGGACAAAGAGGAAGGCTTGAGGAAGAAATGCAAAGTTGTAGAACAGGTGAGGCACTTGCTAAAAGATGATGAGGAAGCTAGAAATTATATGGGGGCAAATGGCTTTGTTCAAGCACTGCTGCAGTTTTTAGAGTCTGCCGTGCACGAAAGGAATGAGATGGCTCAGGAAGTTGGAGCTATGGCTCTCTTCAACCTCGCTGTAAACAATAACAGGTATTACTCATGTTTATTATAAGCCCTGACTTTGTTGGGGAGGGTTCTAGAACATGCAAATGGTTCCCAGCCTTAAATACAGAAAATATCAGATTTTTGCTTCACTAGAGATAAAAAGCTGTTCCAATCCATTCCTCCTCCTCCCTCGTCAAAATTTACAAAAGAAAAAAGTTAAAAGGAAAGATAGAATCCTCTCTCTTTCACTGCGGTCTAAAGTGATTCCATAATGTACATAATTGAACAAGTAAATTATGTACAATATGAAAATTCACGAGTTGTACATCATCAACTTTTGAAGACTATGTAAGCAACTTCTACATCATCAACTATTGAAAATTCACAAGATGTACGTGGTTTACATCTTGATTTGGCCTTATGGTTAGCAAATCTGATGGACTTTGTATCAATGTCACTTTTCAGAAACAAGGAATTGATGCTGGCAGCAGGGGTACTTCCATTGCTGGAGAAGATGATTGCTAATTCCATGTCCCATGGATCAGCAACAGCCCTGTATTTGAACCTTGCCTGCCTTGAAGAAGCCAAGCCCATCATTGGCTCAAGCAACGCCGTCCCGTTCTTAATCCAGGTACTTCAGGGTGACAATGATCCCCAATGTAAGCTTGATGCTCTGCATGCCCTCTATAATCTCTCAAGCCACCCCTCAAATATTCCCCGCCTTCTCTCGGCTGGCATCATCAATGGACTCCAAGCCCTTATCACAGATTCTGGTGATTGCACGTGGACAGAAAAATGCATAGCTGTATATATAAACCTAGCCTTGAGTAAATCGGCAAAAGATGAAATCATATCCGCACCAGGCGTAATTAGTGGGCTTTCGACCATACTGGACATAGGCGAGCCTGTTGAGCAGGAGCAAGCTGCAGCTTGTCTTCTAGTCTTGTGCAACGGAAATGAAAAGTGTAGTCAAATGGTACTCCAAGAGGGCGTGATACCTTCATTGGTCTCGATCTCGGTGAATGGGACTATGAGAGGGAAGCAAAAGGCTCAGAAACTTTTGATGCTGTTCCGGGAACAGCGGCAACGGGACCCGTCCCCCGCGGAGATCTGTCAGAAGCCAGATAGTAGTGAAACGGCCATGATCGGTCAAGAATCAAAGCCGCTATGCAAGTCCATGTCCAGACAGAAGGTGGGCAAGGCTTGGAGTTTCTGGCGGAAGAACAAGAGCTTCTCGGTATACCAATGTTGAGCAAAGCTCAATTCACTGGCCAGCGGTTGTAAATCTCTGTTGTATCACCTTTGTTCTGTCCTGTTCCGGCGGGCATCACCTTGTAGGTTTTCACAGAAGAAGAGTTGTACAGGCCCCTGTAATTTAAGGATTTTGTTCATCTTGCCCTCATTTTACTCCTTAGCTAGTGTAGGAATACATGTACTCTTATGCTATATCATAAGTCTTACATCCATGTTAAGCAACCTCGCTGTTTTTCAACGTATATATTTATGAACATCCTATTTGCCAAACATTGCTCGAGTACAGAGAAGAAAAAATATCTAAACTGAAACCTCTTTAGAGGATATCTATTTTGATGCCCTTGTTCACACGCATAGGTTGTTAGAAATTTATCAGGTTATGCAAATATGAATTCCCTATGAAAATATGTATTTAACTCATAAAACTTTCTTCCTATTAAAAAAAAATACAACGCCGAAACATGTCCGTTATATCGTGTATGTCATCAGTGTCAACTAAAGCTTAATGAAAGTTAAATCTGCAACAAGCCCGTCTAGCTCAGTTGGTAGAGCGCAAGGCTCTTAACCTTGTGGTCGTGGGTTCGAGCCCCACGGTGGGCGACTGTTCTCTTTTTCTTCTTCAACTTCCTTTCATTTTCACCCACTCTCTCTGCCTTCTTTTACCATCCTTTTTCTGACTTCATTTCCTCCTACAAGGAGTTGCATCCCTTACATCTTCTTTGCAATCATGTTTGACTGTTTGTATTAAAAAAGAATACAATAAGATGCCGATACTAATCAGTTGAGCGAGTCAAATTTATGCAGTGACACATCCAAAGTCCTAGGAACGATATAAAGAAAGCAGATATCTATTCTGGAAACGTCGAACATACTACATGAATACCGGATGGACCAAATACAAAACGAACATTCGATACATGGCATGAGTTTAACGACAAGATAAAGTTGACTGTACTTCTGTTTTGGGGACATTGTTTGCTACGTTAGCATCGGTGAAATTGTTACCTAAGCCCATCTAGCTCAGTTGGCAGATCACAACTTTTCTCCATATTTTTCCCATGGAGGAATTTGACGCCTCCTTTCATGCCAGCTTCTTCACTTGTCATAAGTTCTATTGCAATCTGTGCTAGAATTACTTCCAATATCGTTTATTAATTCTTCCGGGTGAGATTTATATCTCAACATCATGTCCTTCTACTTTAACTTCCGTTATTTCCATCTTCTTTGCTCGGAGGAATTTCAGGACTCCTCCAAGGGAAACATCAGCTTCTTCGCTTTTCATGAGTTCCTCCGCAATGTCAGCTGGGGTTACCTCCACCTCAGATATGAGCTTTTCAATGTCACCAAATGTGCCATGAGTGTCAATGCCCAGGTAGTTGGAGGCAAGGAACTTGAAGGCAGGAGGGGTGCAGTAGGACATGTGGATGTGCATGTCCATGCGGCCTGGCCTCAGCAATGCTGGATCTAGCTTGTCTTTGTGGTTAGTTGTGAACACAATTATCCTCTCATCCCCGCAACTTGACCATAACCCATCAATGAAATTCAGCAGCCCAGACAATGTCAACTGTCAAACGAGGAACAAAAAGGAGAATATGTTGGGATTTTGCAATAATGTTAGACGTTCATGAGCCAATCCAGTTAAAAACCTACAGTGGTTGTCTATCGAAAGCCTGTGTCTGATCTTGGTTTGTTCTCAAGCTAATGTTAAGCAAGCCAGCGTCCGAATTCAAGTGGACTGCTTCAGATATGTTCAAGCCTGAATCCTATATTTCATGAATCACTCTCGAACGAGACTTCTATTTAGCTAGCAATTACGAGTTAGCTCGAGTAGCTTGGTTAATTTTACTGTCCTACTTAGCATAGTACCAGTGAAATATGTAAGCTTACCTGGCCGACATTTTCTTTGTCTTTGTCCCCTACAACTTGTCTATTCTGCAACTCAACGCTGCAATCGATATCCTCAATCACGAGAATTGACCGATTCTCGGTAGAGACCAAAAGCCGTCTAAGGTCTGAATTCTTTTTGAGATTTTGAAGCTCTAAATCATAAACATTGAATTTAAGATAGTTAGCCATTGCCGCAATCAAGCTGGACTTACCTGTTCCAGGAGGACCATATAACAAGTACCCGCGTTTCCACGCCTTTCCAACTCTCCTGTAGTAATCTTTTCGCTTCACAAACCTGTCAAGGTCATCTATCAGCTCCTTCTTGAGGATAGGGTCCATTGCCAATGTGTCAAAAGTGGAAGGGTGTTCGAAATTGATCGACTTCGTATGTCGTCCATCGCTCTTGTCGCTAAATAGCTTTACCACATTGTTCTGTTCTTTAATGGCTTTTGACTTCTCCATTACATGAGGCAAGTAAGAGGTCAACACCACATCCCTGTCTTTCTTGTTGAAGGTGAGCTCAAATGACCTGTGCTCGGATGCATCGTCATACTTTGGCCTCTTGTTTTCGACACAAACCATTTCCCATCTAACTTCGATTCCTTCGAACGTGTCAACGACCTTTTCCCCCTTGTTGATGGTGACCGAAATTTTTTTATCTCGGGGTGCCTTGGATACCTTGAGCCGCTGAATTGAAGGGGTGATTTTCGTGGTCAGGTAGATTTCTGAAGCTTCATAGACTTGGTTTATGGTAAGGCCACTTTGTTCATCAATGATCAGAGTCATTTGGGCAGAGAGATTCCCTAATAGGCCTTCAAGTTTGGAGATGATCTTTTCTTGGAGGCGGTTGGGAATGAAGTGGTTGATCATGTTGCGGACTTCATTCAGCACAGTCCTTATTAGCATTGCCGATGCTGCAAAAGCTGTATATGCTGATAAGACTGCCGCTGCTGAAGGCGTGTTTGCTGGGGAAAACATTATTTTGATTGGAGCTTTGGATATGAAAGACTAGGATGTAGAAAGCTTAGCTGATAAATTTGTGACCCGTCTGGTTCAATCAGTCTTATAATAGTTGGAATAACAACTTTTTCTATAGAAAGGGACACCCATTTGAAAGCTCTAGGAAATTTCTTAAGAACATCCACTGACAAGCTATTTGTCACGTTGTGACAATTATAGATGGCTTTTATATATATATTTAACAAGTTCATTGACCATTACCTATTTCAATATTGTCCCTTCGATGCTTTCGAAGTCACGAGTTTTACATAAGACGACTACTGCGTAATGCCATGCGTAAGGAGGAACACTCATTCTACTGCCAAAACCAAATGTGAGGTTTCCTTTAGGCCGAATTCCTAATGAAAAGGATCACTGAGAGTTCATGTGTCGATAGATGTTAACAGATGTTCAGTTCTTAACATTAACATTCAAGGATGTCAAGCCAAATATTGCAAGAAAATATAATTCATAGGCAAACCGGACTTCATAAGACGGATGCTTTAAAACAGATCCAACATTTACGTGTATGTGCCTTAATTTGGGTATAGATTCTTACAACAATCGTCGATCGCCCCCCCCTCGTGGTTGATTTTGACCCATTCACGAGTCCTTGGATGTGATCATGTTTCTTACCAACAACCACAAAAAACAGAACTATGTAATAAACGCATAAAGTAAGACACATACTGTAACTAAGACTTAAAATGCCAGCACCGTTTCAACACCCTCATCGTCTGCCTTTTCCTCGTCTCGTCTTCCTCAGTTTCTTCACGGGTTCCACCTTGATTTCCTCGCTTCCATTTTCTTTCTCATCAGCTTCTTTCCTTTTTTTGCCCTTCGATTCACATTTTTCAAACTTTTTCGTTCGGAGGAATTTCACGAGTTCTCCAAGGGCAGCATCAGCTTCTTCACTTCTCATGAGTTCTTCTGCAATCTCTGCTGGGGTTACCTCCACTTCCGTGACAAGCTTTTCGATCTCACTAAACATATTGTGAC
This sequence comes from Escallonia herrerae, assembly GCA_033070095.1. NCBI lineage: Eukaryota > Viridiplantae > Streptophyta > Magnoliopsida > Escalloniales > Escalloniaceae > Escallonia > Escallonia herrerae. The sequence goes on along the minus strand of JAVXUP010000047.1, from coordinate 558,659 downwards.
TCTTTATGCCAAGGTAGTTAGATGCAAGGGTCCTGAACCCACCAGGAGTGCAGTATGACATGTGAATGTGCATGTCCATTCGGCCAGGCCTTAGCAGTGCAGGGTCAAGTTTGTCTTTGCGATTGGTCGTGAACACAATTATTCTCTCGTCCCCACAGCTTGACCATAGTCCATCAATAAAATTCAGCAGCCCAGACAAAGTCAACTGTCAATTCAAGAACAAAGACTAAAATTCATCAGCTCGAATCTACCCATATGCATCCTTAGTGCATAAGAAAGCCCACCTTTTCTGAATGGAGGGTTTTTGTCGACAACTTAAAATTATTAGTGGCTCATTCTGGCCAAACTTTTTAAAAACAGTGTCCAAAGAATTTTTTGATGGATGGTAAAACGATCCATGACAGCACTTGTCGATGGAGTAACATGAGTTGGTAAAATACTTTCGCTTTGCTGAACCTTATTCACATGGGGGATTATATGAGGGTATTAGGTTCCTTGAATTCGACGGGTCTAATCCCATCAAGAGGCCTAAGGGGGCGTATTAATTTTGACTGTTTATTTGGCTTAGATTTTGAATACTTAAATGGGATAAATAATATTATGGACTTATTTAATTTTAGCATTCAATACACTAATTATTTATGGTGATACAAGAGGCTTACCCTACTTTCTTGACCTTGACGGACGATTGAGATTTGACAAGTCTAGACTTAATTCTTCAATAATCTCTATATAAATATCTCTTTTCTTGGAGGTTAGGGAATCGTAATTTTGGCTACTTTTTGCCTAGACAAGAAATAGAAAGAGATAGACTAAAAACGACATATGTTATGTCATATTAAATAAATGGAATTAGGATTTGGATGGAATATTATGAAATAGAGTCACTTTGAGGTTTCCTATGAAATGAGGCATTGGAAGGAAAAATACACACATCTATTTACATCATTAAGATTGAAAAGGAGTAGTGAAGATCAACACCAAAGAGAACATGTTCGCTTCCGCATAATCGTGTTCTTTCGTCATCCGGATAAAGCTTTTGATAATCTATTGATTCTTTCGATTTTGGTGAGTTCGAAACCTTTTGTTATTTTGTTTATGCTCTTATAACATTTTAATGGTCTTGATTATGGGATCAAGATTAATGAGACAATCTAACAGAAGTTCCGAGGGACAAGATGAGTAGAATATATGAATGGTGGGCTAACCTGAGTTTCACTTTGGTTGGATCCTCCAGCTTGCCGATCTTGCAGCTCAACACTACAATCAATATCCTCAATCACAAGAATTGATCTATTTGCAGTAGAGACCAGCAGTCGTCTAAGGTCCGAATTGCTATGTAGATTTGTGAGCTCCAAGTCATAGATGTTAAATTTCAGATAATTAGCCATGGCTGCAATCAAGCTCGACTTACCTGTTCCAGGAGGGCCATACAACAAATACCCACGCTTCCATGCCTTCCCAACTCTCTTGTAAAAGTCCCTTCTCTTCACAAATCTGTCCAGGTCATCTAGCACTTCCTTCTTGAGAGCGGGATCCATTGCCAATGTGTCAAAAGTTGATGGATGGTTGAAGTCAGTGTCCCCATAGAAGTTCCCAAGTGAGGAAAGCTTTACCACCTTGCTTTCATGCTTTATGGCTCTTGACTTTTCCATGACATGGGGCAAGTAGCAATTCAAAACCTTTTCCTTGTACTTTCTGTTGAAAGTGAGTTCCACTGATTTGCGCTCAACATTTTCACAGGAGAAGTAGCCTTCATCGCAGTTTGTCTTCTGTGATTCGACGCAAATCATTTCCCAAGTGACTTGGATTTCTCCGAACGTATCAACGATCTTTTCCCCCTTACCGACGGTGACCGAAAAGTTCTTGTCTCGGGCTGCCTTGGACACCTTAAGCCGTTCAACCGAAGGCGAGATTATCGTGCGCATGTAGATTTCCGAAGCCCCGTAGATTTCGTTGGGGGTGATCCCATTGTACTCATCGATGATGACACTCATGTTTGGGGAGAAATTTCCGATCAGGCCGCCAAGTTTCGACACGATTTTCTCTTGGACTCCTTTCGGTAGAAGCTGGTTGGTCATGTTTTGGACTTCACTGAGCACAGTCCTAACCAGCATTGCTGATGCTGCAAATGTAGTATAGGTTGATAAAACTACACTTGTTGTTGGCATATTAGCTTGAGAAAACATGTTATGGGAATATGTAAACTTGGAAAGATAGTAGATGTGAAGGAAGTTTGGCTTTGGAATATGACTTGGTTTCCTTTTCTTTGCTTTGATTCGTGTACTGCTACTACTTATAGTAACAACTTCTACGGGAAAGAGCTTCCGATGGAAGTTCTTTGAAAGTAGGTACTGTGCAGGTCAATCTGCGTAATTCTTACAAGAACTTCTCATGCAATTCTTACACAGATTGACTTGCATTTCCAATTAGTAATAACTTTATAGAGAGCAGTGGTTGACCGGAGTCCGGAGCCTACCAGTTCAACTTCTCATGCAATTCTTATAAGAAAATTCCCGACCAAGTCTAAGACAGATATTTACGGGTATATACCACTCTCGAGCTTTCTACTTTCTTTACTTTAATGTAATATATTTGACCAACAATTGCTCAACACACACAAAAGGCCTTTAGGAGTACCTTGATACCAAGCACCGGATTTAATGGTCTCTGCAGAAAATAACTCATGGCGGGTTCATCCATCTGTTGGGGTTTCCTCCCGCAGACCATGCACCGATGAAATTTTCTTGGTTGCTAACCGAATTGAAGAAATCTTCTTTCGATGTTCCATACATGGATAATTAGTGATCGTTAAATATTTTTAGTAACTTCTATTCAATGTAGCTAAAAAATACTGTTAAGAATTGTCGCTGAAAGTGTTAGCAGAAAAGTCACTAGAAATATTTAGCGACTATTAATTGTTACTATATACGAGATTAGAGGAAGATTTCTACAACGCCGGTAGGAACCAAAATTTGTTCGTATCTCAAAAAGAGTTGTTGGTACTTATGTGCGTCAAAAGAAAATGCAGGTTTTTGCGTGATTTTATTACTTGTCTGATTAAGATTAAAAAGTGCTAATTGCATAAATTCGTTTGATATTTGCAGTCATAAGATAAACTTTTAATAGGAATGAGTACAGTTCGGTTTACAGGTCAAATCGCAAACCGAACCGTTACCCTTTAGTTTGAAAAATTGTGAAGCGAACTAAATCAAACCAAACACCATCGGTTGGACGGTTTGCCCGCTTAAAGACGTTGTTTCTTTGTACACTACTATATTTTTTTTCAGATTGCATACGATCTTGTTTCATTCGATATATAAGTTCTCATTATTGAATGAGAAAGAATGAGTAAATATAAACTAGATATTAGTCAAAAAAAAATTGTTTTATAAGTGTTGTTAATATTTTCGTTTCTTTTAACTTTCAAGATTTGTTTAATTAGATTTCCTAAATACCCTATATGTGTAATTACTAATGGAATATTACTGAAAATAGATTAATGTATCATACATCGGTGTGGTTTGATTTGGAATCGGTTTCAATAATGTGAACTGTGAACCAAACCGAACCAAGGTCGGTTTGGAAAATGAAAAACCAAACCGTTAAGATCTTTGAACGATTCAGATTGGATTGGTTCGATTTGATCGATCAATATCGGTTTGAATGATTTGATGCTCACCCCTAACTTTTAAAACACTTTCTGGTGATGAAGAAGCGGTCCTTTCAGATTAGGCAGGATCAAAGTGGAAAAAGGGTCCAATCTCTATTTGCTTTCCCTTCCGAAGAGTCATGTAGGATGGAAGGAAATAGCTGCAACCTTTCTGCACTTGTTTGCCACCTTCTTTTCCCAAATGAAAGCCAACAAATGCATTTCACAACAAGGGAAGTTCCCGACTTAACCGTCCGAACATTCCAGAATTTCAGTAGCAAGCAACTACAGTAATAGTTGGCAGCTGATTTCAAATAAAAGTATACTCACATCTGTTTAAGTACATCACCTTAACACGACTGTGATATCTTATAACAATAAGTGAACCTTTCACACCTGAACTTGCTGTTCTTCCAATGATTTAGACGGAATAGAATGCAGCATCGAGCTTCTTCTACCTTTCTCATGTGCCAGCTTTGCCTTAACAGCTCTAAAATGTATCCTCCAAGACGCTGCCTTTGCTGCTTTTATGTGCACCAGCCTCAAAACATAAGCAATTTCATGCTTGAATTGCGTCACCTCTTGAACGCATTTGAGGGGAAGGCAGAATCAAGCCTCCCTTACCTCATATGCCAGCTTGCCTCAAAGAGTTCCAAAATTGGACATCCATTGAATGCTCTTAGAAGTTTCATACGGACATCCATTGAATGCTCTTAGAAGTTTCATACGATGGCTTCTATATACATCGAATAAGCTAATTGACCACTACCAACTAAAGTTTTTTTGTCCCTTTTGATGCTTTCAAGTTCATAAGTTTTCCGTAGGAGGACTGCGTAATGTGATGCTTAAGCAGATCATTTTGCTGCCAAGACCAAATGTGAGGTTCCCTTTAGGCCGAATTCCTAACGAAAAGGATTGGTGAGACTCATGGTGTCAACAGATGTACAGTTCTTAACATTAACATTCAAGGATGTCAAGTCAAATTGCAAGAAAATACGACTCATAGGTAAACAGGACTTCATAAGATGGCTGCTGTTAAAATAGAAAACAGAGGCAACATTTATGATTACATGCCTTAATTTAGGTACAGATTCTTATAAGAATCGTGGGTCCCCCCCTCTCGTGGTTGATTTTGACCCATTCATGAGTCTTGGGATGTGATCATGTTTCTTACGAACAACCACACAAAACAGAACTATGTAATAAGCACATGAAGTAATACACATACTGTAATTAAAGACTTAAAATGCCAGCACCGTTTCAACACCCTCATCGACTGCCTTTTCCTCGTCTCGTCTTTCTCAATTTCTTCACGGGTTCCACCTTTATTTCCTCGCTTCCATTTTCTTTCTCGTCGGCTTCTTTCCTTTTTTCACCTTTCGATTCACATTTTTCAAACTTTTTCGTTCGGAGGAATTTCACGAGTTCTCCAAGGGCAGCATCAGCTTCTTCACTTTTCATGAGTTCTTCTGCAATCTCTGCTGGGGTTACCTCCACTTCTGTGACAAGCTTTTCGATCTCACTAAACATATTGTGACTCTTTATGCCAAGGTAGTTAGATGCAAGGGTCCTGAACCCACCAGGAGTGCAGTATGACATGTGAATGTGCATGTCCATTCGGCCAGGCCTTAGCAGTGCAGGGTCAAGCTTGTCTTTGTGATTGGTTGTGAACACGATTATTCTCTCGTCCCCACAGCTTGACCATAATCCATCAATAAAATTCAGCAGCCCAGACAAAGTCAACTGTCAATTCATGAACAAAGAAAGACAAAAATTCATCAGCTCGAATCTTTCCATATGCATTCAACGGAGGTTCCAAGGGACAGCATGGGTCGAATATATGAATGGTGGGCTAACCTGAGTATCACCTTGGTTGTATCCTCCAGCTTGACGATTTTGCAGCTCAACACTACAATCAATATCCTCAATCACAAGAATTGATCTATTTGCAGTAGAGACCAGCAGTTGTCTAAGGTCCGAATTGCTATATAGACTTGTGAGCTCCAAGTCATAGATGTTAAATTTCAGATGATTCGCCATGGCTGCAATCAAGCTCGACTTACCCGTTCCAGGGGGGCCATATAACAGATACCCGCGCTTCCAAGCCTTCCCAACTCTCTTGTAAAAGTCCCTTCTTTTCACAAATCTGTCCAGGTCATTTAGCACTTCCTTCTTGAGAGCAGGATCCATTGCCAATGTATTAAAACTTGATGGATGGTTGAAGTCAGTTTCCCCATTAAAGTTCCCAAGTGAGGAAAGCTTTACCGCCTTGCTTTCATGCTTTATGGCTCTTGACTTTTCTATGACATGGGGCAAGTAGCAATTCAAAACCTTTTCCTTGTACTTTCTGTTGAAGGTGAGTTCCACTGATTTGCGCTCAACATTTGCAGAGGAAAAGTAGCCTTCGTCGCAGTTTGTCTTCTGTGATTCGATGCAAATCATTTCCCAAGTGACTTGGATTTCTCCGAACGTATCAACGATCTTCTCCCCCTTACCGACGGTGACCGAGAAGTTCTTGTCTTGGGCTGCCTTGGATACCTTCAGCCGTTCAACCGAAGGCGACATTATCGTGCGCACGTAGATTACGGAAGCCTCGTAGATTTCGTTGAGGGTGATCCCATTGTACTCATCGATGATGACACTCATGTTTGGGGAGAAATTTCCAATCAGGCCGCCGAGTTTCGACACGATTTTCTCTTGGACTGCTTTTGGTAGAAGCTGGTTGGTCATGTTTTGGACCTCATTGAGCACAGTCCTAACCAGCATTGCTGATGCTGCAAAAGTAGTATATGTTGATAAAACTACACTTGTAGTTGGCATATTAGCTAGAGAAAACATTTTTGGGAATATGTGAACTTGGAAAGATAATAGATGTGAAGGAAGTTTGGCTTTGGAATGACTTGGGTTGCTTTGCTTTGCTTTGGTTCTAGTTATAGTAACGACTTTTACAGGAAGGAGCTTCCGATGCAAGCTCTTTGAAGATTCGTACTAGCCGGAAATGCAAGTTGATCTGCGTAATGTAAGACTTTATAGAGAGCAATGGCTGACTCCAGAAGAAGATGTTGACTGGAGTCCGGAGCCTACCAAGTTAACTTCTCATGCAATTCTTCTAAGACAATTCCTGACCAAGTCAAAGACACATTACACAATTATATAACACCACTTTTGAGCTTTTCTACTTTCTTTACTTGTTTAAAATAACTCATGGGCCGCGTTTCGTCCATCAGATGGGGTTTGCTCGCGGGACCACGCACCAATTCAGGTTTTCCGGCAAACTTCGGAGCGCGTTTGAGATGTCTAGAAGTGCTTTTAGTTTTCAAACTTCAAAAAGCGTTGTTCGAAAGAAAAGTGCAGGATTTTGACAAGAAAGAACTAAAGGGTGCTTGTCTGACTAGGACTAAAAAGTGCTAATTCCACAAACTCATCTGATAAATCTAGTCAAAAGCTAAACTTCTATAACACTTTCGGGTGATGAAGAAGCGCGGCCTTTCGGTTTAGGCAGGATCAAAGTGGAAAAGGGGTCAAATCTCTATTTGCTTTCCCTTCGGAGGAGTCATGGAAGATGCAACTTGGAAGGAAACAGCTGCAATCTTTCCAAGCAATTAGCAGAGAGTTATCTTGCTAATCAACACAAAAGGTGGAGACGTTTTGAAAACACGGCAAAGAACTGTGAAGGATAATGCTGAAGGAAAAAACCTTCAAAATCATGCAGAATTTTTTTTAATGTTTATTTCCTTCTCCTCTGGAAGTTCCTGCAATTTTCTCGGGCTTGACGTGAATTCGAGTGTCTTACCAATGACTATTCCACCACTTCCAACCAGCAGGTATCACTTCTCTGCACTCATTTGCCACCTTCTCTTCCCAAATGAAAGCCAACAAAATGCATTTCGGAAAGCTCTCGACTTAACCGTCCGAGCCTTCAACAATTTCATTAGCAAGCAACTACAGTAACAGTTGGCTGCTGATTTCAAACGAAATAATACCCATATCTGTTTACGTACATCACCTTAATACAACTTTGACATCTTAAAACAAGAAGTAAATCTTTCACACCTGAACTTGCCATTCTTCAATGATTTACATGGAATAGAATGCAGCATCGAGCTTCTTCTACCTTTTCACGTGCCAGCTTTGCCTTAACGGTTCTAAAGTGGATCCTCCCAGACACCGCCTTTGTTGCTTTTATATGCAACCGTCTCAAAAGATGAGCAATTTCATGCTTGAACTGCACCAACTCTTCAACGCATATGAGGGGAAGGCAGAATCAAGCCTCCCTTACCTCAAATGCCAGCTTGCCTCAAAGAGTTCCAAAATTGGATCCTCCAGTGCCATGCCTTCATTCTTTCCATTCGCCGCCTTCTCCCTGAGGCCTCCAACTTCATCATCAACAATTATTGGAGCTTCTTCGGTGCTAGAATCTTCTTTCTTCCCTACATTTTCTTTCGTCCCCTTTTTCAGCATCTCCTTATAACTGAACTTCACAGCATCTGATTCAAATGTCATGCCTACTGTTTTGGCTTCATCTTCAAACGACTCAGATCTGGGAGATGACTCTATTACGTCACATTGCACACAGGTTGGAGATTCTGTAGGACAGTGCGCTTTTTCAATCATCTTGGCCTCATCCTGTGAGGAATCAAATATACGACATGACTTCTCCAATTCCTCACTTTGCTCATTGGCTGGAATTCCATCAGGGAAGTATACTCCCCCAACTGTCTTAATCTCATCTTGTGAAGAATCAGGTATTGGTGATGACTTCTCCACATTTTCATTATGACTATCATTACAGTTCGTATCAATCATAATCTCCTTTTCCCAAGTACTTTTCGACCCCCAGTGTGTCAATGTGGTGATCAAGAGGTTCAACCACGATATGAGATAGGCCAATGCCCAATCAAGAAAAGGAGCTTGGTGTATTATCACTGGGAATTTGTTCATGGCATCGTCAAACTTATCAGGTAGAGCTTCTGCATCATGGACTAGCTTGTCAATCTTGTTGAACAAATGAGTAGATGGTGGAAAGAGGGTCTCAATTGTGCCCTCAATGGATAGGATTTGGTCATCAGCAAAGGAGAGCACTGCTAGCCATTGGCATTGCAAGGCATACATGGATGGAAAAACGGAATTGAGTAACGGAGCTATCCTTCTTGTTGATGATCCTGTCGGTCCATAGACACCTTGTGTTTTGGTGTAGACTTTGTGAACAATAGCCATGATTGCTGCTCCACAAGTGTACAGTGGACGGCGTCTAGACATAACTCTAGTTGTTGCTGCTGATTTCTGATAAATCCAAGTCAAAGCATAAGATAGATATGGTCTATATGTACAATGCTAACATATTAGGCATCCGAGATCAATCATCTAGGAAGGTCAGGTACAATAGAGCAATCAATCAGGAAAAAGTTCTCCTACTGGAAATCAACAATATCATGGAAAGAACAGAAGAAAAGAAAAGGGACTACATTCATCCTCTTTGTGGAAGCATATCAGTGTCACAAAGATTATAGCATGCTCTCTCTTGACAGTTTCATCAACCAAACCTATTAGAGCAGTTACACCAATGGAGTACAATATGGAACACGAATACACACACAAGCACTCAGTTTATACATCATTTCTGCCCAGTCGATTTCTTGCTTTCTGAAGATGCAGTTTTGGATAGGCTTTTCAAAAACCATTCACATTTATCAAATTAGCTATTCATTTTAATGATCCGGAAGAGGGTATCTATTGTTTCTTAAAGCCATTATCATCTTCTCGAAAGTGGATTGCAAGAAAATGGTATCAAAATTTAGCCGAATTCGTCGTTGAAACCGCGGAGGCATTGAGAAAATTGAGACTTCGATGAGAAAATTGAAACTTTCAGAAGAAAATCAGCATCAATTGCCAATTTCAAAAGGCGCCAAACAATGAAATTCAAGAAGAAGAATTTTGACGTCGCGCATATGTTCAGACTGACAGAAGGAAATGTGAAATCCGAACATACAGTTGGTCATAGGAGACAATGCTAGATAAGAATATGGTTCAAAGAAACAGCAGTGGTCACAAACTTGGGCTTCGTACCATTGATGACAAAATCCTTGTATGAGGTCCTTTCTGTGCATTTCAGTGGTCTTTCATATGAGAATATGAACCAGATACAGAGGGATTAATATCTGGCTAATATGAGAGGTAAGCAAATATGAGGCTGTTATTATGTGTAGCCCTTAAGAGGCTCGTGGGGGTTTCAAAAGTTAGTTGTGATCTGATTCGCTAAAAATGGAAAAACAGAAATAGAAAGGTTTGCTGCAACTTCAAAAAAAGGAATGCTACAACCACCATTCGACCATCAAATATTTGTCGCTAAACATGATTAATGAATGCCATTTACAAGATACATGAAAAGTCTCTCTCATCTCAACTCCGAAGCTTTACGGCCATGGTGCGAACAGATGCATCTTTATTCTCCTCTGTAGTGTACCGTGGAATGTTGTCTCTAGGTTTTGTCAAAAAGATACATGCAGAAAGTCAACTAAATAATCACTCTAATACAATTTTATTCATCAACATTTAAAAAGTACCAAATTAGTAGCTAGACGCTTATTTTTGTACCAAATCAGTCCGACGGCTAACATGAGACAGATGACGTTAAAAATTAAAGGGGCAAGATAGTCATGTATAAAGATCCTTGAGAGTATAATTACTGGATTAGTTACCTAAGCAATCGAATTTTTATGTGTCTCTCAAGTTTATTTAATTATTGATTTTAAAGATTTATCTTTCTAAGCTCTTAACTCCTTCTATTTTACAAAATTAATTTTTACATTTATAATAAGTTCTTCTCATTCGACACTTTACATTTTACAATCCTATTTGGAAAACAAAATTTGAACTTTTGATAATGTAATTATAATACAATCTTTTTCTCGGTTTGTAACTTTTATTTCGCACAACTAGACTTATACACATGCCAATATATATATATATATATATATATATATATATATATATATATATATATATATATATATATTAAAAGGGTTTTAAGTAGTAATAGAGAGCAAGAGAGAGGAAACAATGCATTTGTGATTAAAGCGGAGAATACCTTTCAAGTTAGTTAGTCAGGAAGGGAAGAAAGTATGACATTGTCTACACTTAAGAGTTCCTTTTAATGTAGTTTTTCAGAGAAAAGTCAGGTGCTCTGGCCTGAAAACTCAACGTTAAGTGAGAAGTCATAGTTGGGCGGAAAGAAAGAATTCTCACGGAGGTACTATCCCATCCCGATTATCAAAAAATTATCTAAAATTAGAGGGCACTTTTGGGAGACTATTGGTTTAACAATTTTTGTAGTCACAAGTTTCACTAGAATTTCACCTTTTGAAATGCCAGCTGCGTACTTGATTTAAGCATCTCCTGGAATACCCTTAAAGTAACTATTGACGGCTACCTTTTATCCTTCAGCGACAAAAGGGCGGAACTGATAACATAACACCTCATGTAGAAAGTCTACAAACTTGAGGGGTGCAGCGTTTAAATTACCACTTTGGAAATTCAAATTCCCCGTAAAAATCTTTTCTTGTCTTGAATGTTGAATGAGATTCCAGTGAAAATTACCGCTTGAAGAGGCAGAGCTTGAGATAGCAGCGGTTGCAAGAATCAAGATGCTGACAACTAACAACTGAGTCACGAGTCAAACCCATGTAATTACACAGTACACAAGCTGAGTTGAATTCGAGTCAAATGACTCTGATGATAAGCCACTCGCTGGATTCCTGAAAATGAGCATGGCATTGGATTCTTGAAATCATCATCAATAATTTCAACAACCACCGCCAAAAAGAAATGTTCCATCTTTGTGTAGTCATCCTTCTTTCTCGATGCTAATACTGATGCCCTGATGGGTCACCAATCACAGGTAATTCATTTACCTCATAAATCACTGCCGAAATTTAGTATATTTATTCTTGAGCACTTATCTGATTAAAAATCATGCCAAAACCAGGACTTTCTATGGGTAACAATCTACGTACGGTTATTAGTATGTGTTGAAGTTCTAATCATTAAATTTTGTTGCTTTGCTTCCTTGGATTTGGTAGGTGGGTGGGGATGAGGGGGTTTATGGACGTTCTACAGAATGATGCTTTTCTTGATAGGTTTGGTGTGGCTTGATTCTTTTCTCGCCTTTGCTGCTTTCTATTGCATGATTGGGTAGTCATACTTAACATGTAGTTTTATTTAGTTTGAAGTTCTTTTTCTTGAACTATTGGAGTTTCTGGTACTTCCAATGGATTTGGGCTTAGGTTTGCATCCTTCTTTGTCATTTCCTGTTTTTTTTCCCTTTCTTTTGTGTTTCTGTGTTTATTGCTGTAATCTATTTTATTACACATATTTGAAGTTTTGATGTTATTACAAGCTGGTAATTTTGTCCCTCAATTGGGTGCTTATGTATGGAGTCCTGAAATTACGTGAAGCTGATAAATTTAGTTACTGATAAAAATATCCTTTTGAAACGAAAATATATTGAAAGGAAAAAGGTGCAGCTTGTGGGACTTCGGACTTCGATAAACTCTGGAACTTATTGATGCTAAGGGTAAACATGCTGGAAAAGTCTTAAAGTTGTATTTGTAGATGGAAAAGTCTTAAAGTTTGTGTTTGTAGAATAAATATATGAGTTTCTGTATGAGTTTTGCTCCAATATATTTTCGCAGACAGATTACTTGGTGCATATGAAACTTACCATCTTCGAATATGTCATTTTCATATTCAAATCTGCTTGAATTGCTTATAAATCTCATTGTAAAGGCTTGCCAGCTTGAAACTGAGTTTAGGTGGATCTGTACATGTAAGAACCGCATGAAAAGGAAGTTTTCTGAAACGTGGTTCTGTTGACGTGTAGATTCGTAGTTGTACTTCTAGTTGTTTGCTATGCTTGTATTGCGAAGGTTCATTTGAGAGGTGAGAGGTGCAGTTTTCTTTTCCTCTTGTTTCGGATGCAAACTGTGGTAAGGGATAAAGTGTTGCCAAAGGGACCCCAATCAATCTTTTTTTCCCCTCCTTTTTCTCCTCCATCTGTCTTTGGACAATTAGCGGTGCCATGACAATATCAATGGGCAGATTCTAGTGATGCATGAATTCCTTGTGCGGTGAAGTGCATTGCCTTTGTATTGCTGTTCCTCTAGTTATAGCATCAATTCTGTTCAAATGAGCTTCTTTTTTCTCACAGGCATACCTGGGGATGGGAGGTGCATGTTCCGATCGGTGGTTCATGGCGCATGTCTGAGAGCAGGAAAGCCATCTCCAGCTGAGAGCCTTGAAAAGGAACTCGCAGATGAGCTCAGAGCCAAAGTACAACTAAGAAAAATACCACTTTATTGTTTTTGACTGATGATTGTTGGTTTTTCAGTTATATGTCTTGATAGTATTGGATTTGGGTCTGACAAGCAACCAAGTAAAACATGGTTCAAGCTTTTTCAGTAGCCTACAAAAGCTATTTTTACATCTTCTTTTGCTGGTACCTTTGACCGCCCTTTAGTTTCCCTTTGTTTTAGCTGTCATAGGTTGCAGCTGAATTATTTTTCCAATTATCCTCACTTTACTCTCTGTATAAGAGATAAAAGGTCAACTGATTTGGCAGGTCGCTGATGAATTTCTTAAGAGGCGGGCAGACAGTGAATGGTAGGCTTTCTCTCCTTGATCAAATTCATGTTGCTCCACTCCTTTGAGCTGCTTAATGAGAAAGTCACTTTGAAAGCTGGTTTCTACATCAGAAAGTAATATCAACCTTGGAATGTTTTGTCTTAGGAAAGAGGACTCTGCCCTTAATCACAGCATAACGCATAGAGGATTTTCATCAAGCTAGAAATTAGAAGTCTTCAAATAACAAAATACTCCACTAGTCTTTCATAGTAATTATCTGATTATCTCCCCTGCGCTCCTTTCTTGTCCAAGTTAGAATGATGGTACGGAATATATAATTTGGTATCCTTGCATTCATATTTTCCAGGTTTCTTGAAGGTGATTTTGACACATATGTTATAGGGATGCGACAGCCGCACGTTTGGGGAGGAGAACCTGAGCTGCTCATGTCCTCCCATGTCTTAAAGTAGGTCTCCCACAATCTGCTTCTAGTTTCTTCCCTGGTTCGAGAGTACGTGTATACTACTGGTTTTCAGCATACTAAAAGTGTAATTTCTCTAGGAATGTTTTTGTATAAGAACTTAATATACGATTATCAGTTTCTACAAAATGTGTGTTCAAAGTCAAAGAATTTGTATGGGTGCTTTGGTTCTTGTTAATAACGAAATTATAGAACTTCAGACTCTTTGTGTCTAAATATTTTTACGTTATATGGTTGTTGGCTTCTAATTTTCTTTGAGGAATGCTGTTTCTCTGACAGCAAAATCCTCTTCCACCGTAAGAATTTTATAGATTTTTTCCCGTTAACAGGTTGCCTATCACAGTCTACATGTGGGATAACAGGTCTAGTTCTCTTAAAATCATAGCAGAATATGGTCAAGAATATGGGAAGGAGAACCCTATTCGTGTTTTGTACCATGGTTATGGACACTATGATGCATTGCGGAGTCCTTTAGGGGTTCAACAGTCAAAGCTGTAAGTTCTCTCAAGCTGTCTTTAAAATTCATGCCAGATGAAACTGCAAGCCATGAAAAGTGCTTACAACTTTTGCCTTAAACATTCTTTCTGTTCTGGACAATGTGTCATCTGCGTAAACGCATTAAGTTCATATATTACATGGTTGTCAATACATCTTTCACTTCTTAGATCTTTTCAGGAATCTACGCTTGCATATGTGGCTTTATGTACTTAAAAAAAGGATAAATTTGTGGCTTAGTCTGGACATGGTTCTCCGGTTATAGTCCCAAATTTTGTTTTGTGACCAACTTGTAAGGCCCAGAAAGGAAGCATCGACAGCTATCAGGTCCAGCGATAGTAAAAACAATAAATCTACTATTGACATTATATCCCATGAAAGTTGAGAGTCTAGAATGAGAGGAAGATATAGGTGACCATTCCTCGTGAATTTGGACTATGTTATGGCTATCAGATACTATATAAAAGGGGATAGATGCATTTGCTGGATAAGGTTTGTAATTCGTGGTTAAAGAGCTGACATAGATCTTGTCAGCTAGTTAAACTAGATGTCTGGAAAAATAGGTTGAGAATAGGCCTTGTTTGATTAAGAACTTGGACGCAGACACTGCAGAGGTCTGAGATTATTCCTTAATAGAATAGCGAAATGATGTTATGCCATACTTATGGTTGAAGTCTCGATACATATTTCTCTACTCCGGTTAGTCAGGCATATGGAGCCTACACCTTAGAAGGTTACCTAAAATTTTGCCTGTTTCTAATCAACTGTCAGCTAATTACATAGTGGAATGTGGACATTGTGAGTGTCCCTGCTGAAAGGTGTAGGGTCGACCATATCTTGTGGAAAGGTGTAGGACCTACTTTATTTTGTGGATTTTTGATACATCTTCCTTACCAATAATATTGGTTAAATGAAGTGAAGGCTCTGGTGTATAGAGAAGACCTCGCCATTCAAAAAGAAACCATTTAGTTTTTGATGGCTAAGAAATATTGCATTGGTACGGTAGCACTTCATCTCTCTTGTTTGTTTGCACCTACTTTTGAATGGCAATATGCAAACATAACTTAAAAGCTTCATGTATGTTTGTTTACCAATTTATATATGCTTTTATAAATCTAGCAAGTAACCATGGAAATGTAGTACTGGGGTTCTAATGTAATTCTTTTGGGGTATTGGCAGATTCAAGAAAATATAATGGAGACAATGGGTGGACCAAAGATGGTTGTCATGCATAGAGCATTTCAGTTTGGAGCAATATTTGTATTTGTTGGTCAAATTAAACCTTGAATGTCTCTCAATAGTCATTTGTTTCATTTCCAAACTCGATAAATAAACTCGTTCACCTATACAATGTGCACCGAGAGGCCTCTAACTGTCTCTCTTTGAAACTTGATGTATGTACTCATAATCTCATCAGTTGACTACTTGGTTACAGAACTAGCAGCAGCCGTACATTCACCGAGTTGTAAATTTGCTCTTCCGGAGTCATATTCTCGAGCGTTATTTGAATCATACACCATAACTAAACCCTAAGATCATCTAGAAGACTTTGAAGTGCTTATATCTAGGGCTGTAAATGAACCGAGCCGTTCACGAACGGCTCGTGGTTCGTTCTCTACAAAACTTGTTCATGTTTGTTCGTATAATATACGAACAGAACATGAACAAGGTTTTAGGGCTCGTTTATTAAACGAGCCGAACATGAACAATCGAAAATGTTCACAAACGTGTTCGCGAACGGCTCGTCTAATTAATAAATTAATTATAATATGTTTAAGAATTAATATTTACACAAACTATATTAATCAAAATTTAAACCTGGAGGTCAGGCCTTAAAAGTAATTAGCCCAAACCCCAAGCCCACTTATATAGAGCCAGCCCAACCCTTAAATAAATTGAAGCCCAACATGAAACCCAACTATATATATAAACTAAAAAACCTAAACCTAAACCTAATCTCTCAAATCTTCTCACGGCCGCACTCCTTTCCCCCATTCTCTCCATCGTCTCTCTCTCCCCCTCTGTTGAGCTCTCTCACACACACTCTCTCGATCGCACAACAGATCGCACAAGAGCTTCCCCTCTCTCGATCTCTCACACAACAAATCGCACACAGGGCCCTTCTCTTGCTTCACAGGCGGTAATAACGTTACCCGTCATCGCCGGTTTCCGAATTCAACATGCGTCGCCGGATTCAACCTGCGTCGCCGGATTCAAGCATGTTTATGAACTGCAAAGCTGCAAAATCAAGGGCTTGAAGAAGGAGCTGATTCATAAAGGGCATGCATCGCCGATCGAGATTTCGTTTTACAATCTTTTTATTTTGCATCCTCATTGTATCTCTGTTGTGTTTTTGATATGGCTTATAGCTTGATATTGACTTATAACTGTTATTATTTTTCTTTCGTTAGCTTGATTGCTTGAACGATTTGAGGGATTTGAGTAAATTTAGGGATTTGATTGACGTTGAACACGAATCCGAGTCGAGTTTCCGAACTCGAGCTCGACTCGTATTGTTAAACGAGTTAAACGAGCCGAGCCCGAGTTTCACCATCACGAACTCGAGCCGAGTTCGAACATTGATATTTTGACTCTTAACGAACTCGAGCCGAGTTCAAACATGTCAAAACTTAAACGAACCGAGTTCGAACACACCCATGTTCGGCTCGAACTCGGTTCGTATACAGCCCTACTTATATCCCAATAGCTGGAGCCGCAGTCCTATTCTCATAGCCTCCCTGGGTCCAGGAAAGTAGCTTCTTAGAATCTAGTTCTTGTATGGTGCCCAAATCCAGTAAACTTGAGCCGGCCGAGATGCGTAGCTTCATTGCAGCCACGATAACAGAATTTGTATGAAAATAGCACGTGCTTGATAACAATAATCTAGGGAACTGTTAACACTTTCAGCGACAACTCTTAAAAGTATTTTTTTTAGCGTCACTAAATAAAAGTCACTAGAAAGATTTAGCAACCATTAATTGTCATTACATGGAGGGTAGGAGGAAGATTCTTTCGATCCGGGTAGCAGTCAAATTTTTTCCGCTTCAAAATAGGGTCAAACCAGTATGGCTTGCCTGGTAAAGCACTTGGATGCAGGCTTGCTGCCACTTACTTTTCTTATTAGTCTTCTTTCAACAATCAGAACAATTTTGAAACCATTACTGCTGACTTGTGAGCACCACGAACTCCACCATCGGACAATATTTTTGGTGGAGATCATTAGCTCACTTTCTTGCAAATTGCTTCATGGAACTGTTCAATGCATGACGAGCATCAAAGACGATCTTCTCAACCATGGTTGAACACTGAACTAGGTAACTTGCAAGCTCCATATGCGAGTCATACCCTGTAAACTGCAAAAACTCCACCACCTTGAGCCGATGATGGCGCCAGTTACTGCTTATAACCTCCACGACATCTCTGCCGTTCCTTTTCTTCATCAGCCTGTGCCCTGGGCTTAGTTTGTCCAACGACGGGCTCGCCATTATAAGACGATTCAGATTGAGCACAAGTTTCCCCATAATCCAAAGAGACAGACGCTAAGTTTTGGAGGTTAGATAGTTCCCAACGTTGACAAGAGAAGCTCTCCAAACTGATCACAAAATTGCACAGTGAAAAGCCAAGCGTCTCCAGCTGAGAAAAACAGCTCCGAAGCACGTTGAGAATGTTCTCTAAGCCGAGGGTGTGTACATCAACAAGGCGGGGGAGTGTACGGTAAAAACAAATTCTCAGCATTCGCTCCATAGTATTTGTCTAAGTTAAAGTCACAGGGAGTGACGCGCAAAATAATTTATTGTTCAGGAGACAGTTTTGTCATTAACGCAAAAATTATTATTCTTTATCTAAGCCAAAACTAATAAATTGGTCACTTCTTAAAGATCAATAGACCATTTGATCTCTTCTATTCTTGCAACATTTTAGTGATTCCTCATACTATTTATTTTTATTTTTTTAGCAGTGTATCTTTTTTCATCTTCTATTCAAAAAAGGTTTCTTTAATTTTGTTTTTTTTTTGAGTTTTCTTGGAAATGTTACTTTCATACCTTTTTCTCTATTGTGCTTGGTTATTGTAAGTACATTTCGTCCCGTTGCAATGTGCGAGTATCAAACTAGTTGAGTTCTAAAAGGTAACTTAAATAACTAATGCAGTTTCTTATAATTGAAAACAAAACTTATCTCTTTTTGATTTCATAAATTAAATTTTGGTTATGCTACACTTTTCTCAAAAGTTTATAAAGCCATCCAACTGTTTTTTTTTTTCCCTAAGAATTACAAAGAGAAAAGAAAAAAAAAGTATTAAAACCCTCCAATGAAGGTTTTTTTTAGGGTGAAAAATTAAGAAGTTTAATGGGTAAGGACTCTTAAAATCCCTCCAACGAAAAACAGATAAACAAATAAATATCGCTTGTGATTTATCATATAATCTGTAAAAAATGAGAAGTTCCTAGCCAAGTGGCACATGGGCACGTTTGTCATTTCAATGCTATGCCCTGTAAGTCTCTCAAACTTGAAACGGCTAAATCTTCCTTAAACCCACTACTGTCTCTCTCTCTCTCTCTCTCTCTCTCTCTCTCCCTCACGTTGGTTCACTTCTACTCGAATCGCTGAACAGGTTAGTTCATGACAGTGTAGGGATTGCTTCTAGGGTTACAGTTTTCTGCACCGAAGATTAGGAGGGAGCTTTCGTTAAAAGATAACTGCAGTTCTGTTTCATCTCTTGGGTTCTTTTTTCTCAACCATGATCTCCTGTTTATGATCACGGTGTTGTAGATCAATTTACCAAGGCTGTGACATTTTTCCTTTTCCACACTTTCAGTACTGTCATGCTTTCTGGAATCCCGATTTTTTTGTGTTTTGCTCTTTCCATTGCTATTAGCTAGAGATTGTATGGTTTGCATACATAAACAGTCTGCTTTGATCGATGGAAATGGAAGAAAGCATCCCATATATATCATGTCGTTTATCTTTTAGGAAGATATTTTGATAGTACCCATATTGTATATGCAGCAAGAAAGTCGGAATTTTAGCCAGATTCTTGCATATTGCATGACTATACAGGGGGTGCTAATTAATCAAAAATATGGAAACTTGAACTAGTTACAACTGCCCGCAAACTGAATTTAGATTAAAAGGCGAAAAACAAGTAATACCTCAGAAGAAGATCGGGTTGGTCGAGGAGTCCGGATCCGATGTAGATCGGGTAGCTCCAGTCCCCCAAATCCACGTCAACAACGGTAGGAACTCCAGAACTTGCTCGACTCGGCGCCTGATCCATCACCTGAGTTGCCGAACTCGCGGACACCCTCAGCAGCACTCTGCTCGACTCGATTCGACTCGGCACCGCAAATATCAGAGGGAGCCGGAGCCGGAGTTGTGCGACTGGAACGACAAGCTACTGGGGATGGCTCCAGAGAGAAAACTGTGTTGTTGCTGGCGGCGGGGTTCGGAGAGAGGCGATGTGTGGAGTATGGACTCGCCAGTGACAGTGAGTCGTCACTTCATCGCTGCCGGCTCGTAAATCTAGGCTAGATCTGTAGACTGTAGACAGCCCACTAGATC
Organism: Escallonia herrerae; assembly: GCA_033070095.1. Classification (NCBI taxonomy): domain Eukaryota; kingdom Viridiplantae; phylum Streptophyta; class Magnoliopsida; order Escalloniales; family Escalloniaceae; genus Escallonia; species Escallonia herrerae. The sequence continues at coordinate 538,854 of JAVXUP010000047.1, read as the reverse complement.
TGTAGAAGATCGTCACTTCGTCACCGCCCGTGGCCGTGAGACGGTGAGACTTGAGAGGTCGCCGACGCTTGGTCGCATGAAACTGAGAGGAGGAGAGAGAGCGTGACTGAAATTTTTTTCAAAATTTGAGGGGGTACATTAGCTCCCCTCGTACAAGCGTAGCTCCGCCCTTGGGGTGAAATCCTGGCTCCGCCCCTGACTATATGATCACTGGTATGAACATCTTTTCATTTGATGAGCATGTCTTTGGATTATAATTAATAGGTGATATTTGCTGTCTCCATTCTTTATTTTTGATCGTTGATGCCTACCCTCCACATGCAAACTTCTGAATTCTAATGTTTATATTGCATAAGCATGGTGTGTGATAGCTTGTACAACTTTATTGTGGAGAGTGGAGACCTCTAAGCACTTCATACCTTTGTGCTAATGTTGCAGCCGCGGCACACCTCTTAAGCTGATGACCAGCTTGAGGATTAACCTTAGTTTTGTCTAGATTCCCACACTCGTGTGCTTGTCCATACCCAATTGTCTTACAAAAATATGTGCATTGACATTTTCCTAAACCTAAAAATGAGGTGCAAAAAAATACATGTTGTAGGTTTAGGCACACTAGAATTTGGCAAGAGTGAGATCACAAAAGGGCACTCTTAGGATTGTGACAGTTAGAACCATTTCCAGCGCGCTATTCATGTAATCTGAGAACCTGTAGTTTAAACATAAAATAATACGTCTGTATTTGCATTGCATTTGTCACTGCTTCCAGTTGAAATTATTCCCAGGGACGAATCATCTTAACTTGAGTTATTAGGTTTACGGATTTCATAGTCAATTATATTCATTCTTCTTTGGTTGTACTACCAGTTGTCCTCTATTTCAGGTTCTCATTCTCAAGCACACAAAGATGAGTCTTGCTGCAACTCTCAGCTGTATTGGTAATTTAAGGGAAATCTGCAAATCAAATTTGTACTCATTTATCAAAATGAGGTGCATGACTGATCTTAGTATGGAAAGTTTGGATAACGATCCTGCAATTCCTCTGCGCGGTCCACCAACGCTTTACCTCCCTGTTCAAGCTTTAAGAACTGACCGTGGAAAAGAAAGGAAAAGATCCACCGGAACAGAATTCATTGATGTTGCTGTGTCAAAGGAGCAAGCCCCAAATGTTAGCGGGGACCCTTTCGTTGATGCGATGGTAAACAACTACAACTACAATTACAACTACAACTACAATGCATATCATGCTCCCATGCCATCTCCATTCATGGGTTACACTGAAAATCACTCCCCAACTTTCTATTCAAGTGGCAAACCGTGTCTGGTTCTCTTCTTCCATGTAGTTCCTGATACACCACCGAATGATATGATATCGTTCGTCGTTTGAGCTTGGCTTGGGATGACGATCCCCTGACTGCTCTTAAACTTGTTTGTAACTTGAGAGGCGTTCGCGGTACTGGTAAAGGTGACAGAGAGGGATTCTATGCAGCTGCTGGGTGGATTCACAAAAACCACCCGAAAACACTTGCTCACAATGTGAAAGCCTCGGCTGAATTCGGGTACTTCAAGGACTTGCAGGAGATTCTCGTTCGCATTCTCTACAGCGCTGATGTTCGAGCAATTCAAATGAGAAAGAGAGATGAAAGGAGATGGGGACAAGGCGAGAAATTGCCGCTCAGTTCAATCAAAATTATGTTTCAACAGCAGTGGTATGATGCAGCCAAAAAGGGCTTTGAAACGTACCACGATAATCCCGATTATCGGTTTCTACACATTCAAGTATCACGTGTTTACGCCGGGGCTATGAAAAAAGATACGGAGAACATAAAAGCTGGGATTAGAGATATCAGTTTCGCAGCAAAATGGTGTCCTTCCTTGGACTCGAATTATGATCGATCAATGCTACTTTGCGAGAGCATAGGTAGAATACTATTTCCGTGAGATTTGCCAGAGTTTGAAGGAATAGAAGATGCTCACTACGCTTACAGTCAGGGTTCGCTTGCACAGAGAATACCTTGTACCACTCCGCAAAGCCATCGACATGACTGAAATCTACATGTCTGCCAAGCTGTGGAACGAACTTCCTTACAGCCGAGTCCCTTCCGTTGCAATGAAGATTTACAAGAAAAAGTTCTTCCAAAACGACACAATCCGATTTAGCGAGTACCTTGATAGCGTAAAGAAGGGGTGCTTCCCCACGAGATAATCGAATCAATCGGGTATGGAGGTGAGGACGAGGTTGCAAACTTGCAGTGGCAAAGAATAGTCGATGACCTGTCAGCAATTGGGAAGATGAAAAACTGTCTTGCCATATGTGACGTTTCGGGTAGTATGCGTGGGACTGCGCTAGAAGTTGCGGTACACTAGGATTACTGGTTTCTGATCTGAGCGAGGAGCCACGGAAAGGAAAGCTGATTACGTTTAGCCAAGATCCTCAGATTCAGATCATTGAAGGAGATTGCCTTTCTTCCAAGGTCAGTTCCGTGAAGCGGATGGATTGGAATGTGAACACGGATTTTCAGAAAGTGTGAGATAAAATATTGGAGGTTGTCAGAAGGGGAAACCTCACCGAGGAGCAAATGGTTAAGAGGCTGTTCGTGTTCAGCGACATGGAATTCGACCAGGCATCGCTGTATCCATGGGAAACGGATTACCAAGCGATATGCTGGAAATTTAGTGAGAACGGGTACACCTCAGTGCCTGAGATAGTGTTTTGGAACCTGAGGGACTCGAAGGCGACTCCGGTGCCGAGCCATCAGAAAGGGGTGGCACTTCTCAGCGGGTTCACGAAGAACTTGCTGAAACTTTTTCTCAAGACTGGTGGGATTGTGAGCCCTGAGGACACCATGAATTTGGCTATATCAGGTGAAGAGTATGAAAAACTCGTCATCGATCCATGCTCAGAGCTCTAGGTTCCTAGTATTTGGGACTTCAGTGTGATGGGTACATACTTCCAAGTGTTGCAACTAAGATCTCAGCAGCTCCTTGACTGTTTTTCTAGTTGGTTTTGGCAATAACGTGTAGTAGTTTGCGTCGAGCTTCAAATAACGTTGTACAGATTGGTAGAGCTTGCATATTTCTGGGATCAAAGGATGCATATAAAATGCTTTATTAGACCGGTATAATATGGAGTTTGATTAAGCAGGAATTAAACAAGTATTCTCACTAGTTTTGACAGATAAACGTACAACCAATAAAGTCAAAAATCCAAATCGTCTGAGACTCATAGCTGGATTTCTAAGGTTTATCCTTCAAAATGCAACTAGCACAATCAATTTCTAACTATGCTAACTGATCAGGGCAACCCCATCTTTTTAGCTAGAGGTCGATGCACTTCGCCTAATTAAATAATTGCGTGATGCTCTTCAATCTGCTTAAGGCAAGAACAACTTCAGGCGTGAGGACGTTTACCCCATGATATATGATTTATGTTTCGCATAAGTACACATAGTCCTTGGAATGTACTTAGTTTTTTTTTTAATCTATTGGAGGTCACTTGGACTTGAGTTTGTTCTCCCGTAGAATTACCCAAAAAAAAAAAAATCATCCAGCCCCTTATGAGATTTGAATTTGTGATTTTGGACTTTATTCGATTCTTTGTACTACTAATCCTGTAGATTAATATTGTCGCTGATATTGACTTTGAGTGATGAGATTTGTCAATGCACTTGTCAAAGACTCCATCTATAGACAATCTGACGACAATGAATTTAAGAAGGGGAAAGGACGCTTTTAATGAGAATCCCTCCAAAACTCGACCCTGACCCCATGCTGCTTGAATATAACGGCAGTGGTACTATTGGTGGCTAAAGAGGCTTTAGTTAAACATTCCAAGTTAAGCGCTAGGAAAATCCACAAAAAGTATATAACGAGAAATTGGTCTGTCAAACGGATTAATCCAAACCAGATCGTGCGCACATTTAAAGTATCGTGACTGGTCGACAAACTCTTATCTGCTATCACCTCCTCCAGTGATCTTCGGTTGTTGTGCTCCCTTGCCACTAGAGCTTCCGTCTAATCACTAAAGGCTGTCCTTTATCTATACTCACGAATCAAAGTTGGTCGCTAAATGGTACATAGCAAAAAGGCATTAGAAAACCTCCTCGCAGTACCCTCCCAAAAAAATTGCCAAAAATATAGCTACTTATCTCGGCAAGCAATATCAGCTCAAATTAAACAGAGTTGGGCGCTTCAAACTGTACATTACAATAGATTTAGGATGTCATATTTTAGGGATCGCAAAGCACCATAAACATAAATGAAAATTGTATTTGATGCAGTTAAATAGTTTTGATTTTCTGGTTGCAAAAATATCTCTAATGATGTTAAAGTTCCTAAAAAGGTAAATAAGGCGGTATATAGTAATTTTCTGGATGATGGTATTTTGTCGCTACACATCATTAGTGGCTTTTAGAACACTAAATGTCTAAATTAAGAAAGACGAAAACGAGCATATCTCACGAAACGCAAGGAAGAATCTCCTCACTAAACCCTTGATTAAACCCCTACGGTTCTTCTTGAACCTTCTGGAATCCTCATCCAAGAACCTTGACATATATAACTCTCTCCTCCCAAACCCGAGTGACACCTTCATTCAGTCTCCAATTGGTTTTTGAAAAAAAAATTCGTCGTATACATGCATGAAATATCAAAATCCAGTGGGTTATATGACAAACAGGCTATTCGTGTTCAGCGATATGGAGTTTGATCGGGCACCAGCACGTCCTTGGGAGACGGACTATGAAGCAATATGCAGGAACTTCGATGAGAATGAGTCTAGCTCAGTGCCGGAGATAGATTTCTGGAATCTTAGAGACTCGAAGGCCACTCCAGTTCCAAGCCAACAGAAAGGGGTGGGCACTAATTGTCAGCGGCTTCTCAAAGAATCTTCTGAAACTTTTCCTCGAAGGAGGTGGGGCTTTGAACCGTAAGGCCACCATGAAATTGGCGATAAAAGGAGAAGAATAAGATAAACTCGTAGCTGTTGATTGATCAATCCTTGCTACTTGGCGTTGATTGTACAGTCCATTTTTTTTCCCTCTTTTCTCGATCTGGCAAATATATGCTGCAGTTCTGCAGACTTGATTTAATAATTCACAAGGTTTTTGAATTTAATTTCTACTTTATCTCCATCTGGTTTTCAGTTATCTTGTATCTTTGTTCCAGCACATAATGACGAGTATAAAGTGAATCCTGGTGGAGCATTGGAAATCTACAGCACATATGAAGTCAATGGTACCAGTTATATACAGAAACAACTTGATTACTTATGTTGCTACAAGACTAGGGAGTAGACCTCAGCAGGAGAGAATGGTGAACAAAGTCTGCGTAAAAGTGAGAACAAGAATCAGAATGGCCGCTATAAATGAAGAGATGGACCATGGATTGCCAAAATAATCACGTTTCAGGGTTGCCCTCCATCTGGACCATCGAGATCTATGGTACTCATTCACCTTTCTGGATAACCCACCAAAATAGTAATCGTAAACAAGTGTGTCATTGTAAAGGCCGTTGAAGAGAAGGGATAGGTCTTCAGTGCTCAGTGCCTGAACAACAATCCTTTCCTCACATAGCAAATCCGCATCCTTGCTGGTGTTGATGAGGCAATCTAGGAACACTGCGTAAGAAGTGAATTTGTCGGTACAATAGCGATCACACTGCTCGTATGCAATCAGATTCCGAAACAATGACTCTGAATTTCCTCGAATCTTTATGGGAGGGATTTTGAACACCCCATTATCAAACTTAATGTCTAAGATGTCATCGGGGTGTCCCTTCTTGAATTTGACCCCAGCCCGAAGTAAATCAGTCACTGGTGGAAATAATTCCCAGTTTGTATCTGTTGGTTGAACATCTAGACTCGAGGATAGTAAGCTACTGCGTAGCAAGTCCAGAATATGCTTAATCTCACGTCCTCTTGGTTTATACTCCGCTGGTACCGTCATCAACATCATGGTTTCAAAGAATTTGAGCACAAGCTTCATTAGGAAATCACTCTCTTGCTCCTGAGGAGATATTGTGAGATGAAACAAGTGACGGAGAACAAACCACGGAATCTGGTTTTCAAGCAAAACCAAGTCGTGATAAAGATTTTCATGCATCCAAGATGTGTTAAATATCGGGTCATCCTTGTCTCTAGGCACTAACCATGCATCTCTTCGGAAAAGTTCTAACAAGAAGCATCCATCAATAACCATCATTTCCAAGAACTCATTCTCGGTAAGATCGACCTTTTCTGCATAATAGCCGTTAGCACGGCTTGCAATTTCCCTACTCATCTCGATAAACTGCTCCAAAGTCTCCTCTGGAGACAGTGGAAATCGACGAAGGAGGCAATGCAAGTACCACGACTTCATCTTCTCCATTTGTGCAAATCTATCTTTGCCATGGTGAAAGGGGCCAATGGAGACTATATTAGGAACATAACTACTCTCATTCCGCCTTCGCAGCGTGCTAGGAACTTGGAAGATGCAGTTTTCCGACAGGGATGGAGATTCCTGACACAGTTTTTTTTTTATGGAACAGGCCAAAAGTCTATTTAAGCCATTCATTTCAACAGAGACATGTTCATCGTAGCTGGTATCACTCATCTCACCCTCCTAGACAAAAGACTTCCCTTAGTACAAGTCTAAAGATCCTGCAACAGAATAACCAAAATTTTCAATCCAGGCTAATGCATGGAGAAACCTACCAAGATAACTGAATATGAAAAGCCGAAGATCTGACATTTCTATGTAGTCTCTCTCAAGTGTTATTATCTGTATTCCTTATTCTGGATTGCTAGCCTTTGAATCCCTAAAATATTCTAACACGCATACATTGACCTTACTCCTGAGCTTTATATCCTCGTTCCACTTGCCGAATATTACATGTCTAAATTTAACTAACTTTTTAGTCTGATCCAATGTCCTATGTATTCTGTTCAATTCTGGGAATTAGCTAAATAATTTAAGAGAGTAAAGTTAATTTTGGAATGGCCGGAGTGCCAAGATTCTAAATGACTTCCGCACTTTTTCTTCAACTAGTAAGGAACACGTGCGTTGCACGTTGTAATGTAATCTACTTCAAATTATTTATGAAAAGACGCTAAAATAATAGAACGTCAAAGTAGCATAACTAAATAATCCAAACTTGTTCCTTTCCTATAAAGAAATACTAATATGATAATCCTTTTCAATCTTTATCCTCTTCCTGCAGACGTTTTTGGTCATAAAACCAACTTTTTTGTTTTTAGCCTTTTTCTTCTTTTGAAAAGTTTCGAGAGTCTCGTCATCATCGATCAATATGGGCTCTTTACTTGCAACTGTTTCTATGGTCTCTTTCTCTGTACGTGCTTGTATGGTCTCTTTTTCAGCAACCACTTCTAGTATCTTTTTTCTACAATTACTTCTGCAATAATTGATGTCTTGCTACTTTACTTTCAGAGACTTTCTGTAACTTTATAAGAAACTTGTATTTTTTATTTTTTCATCCAATCATCTTTCTGTAATACCTAGAGTCTTCGTTCTGCATTAAATTAATAATGTTAGGATAGAACCTGTAGTGTACATGAATATCTGAATACTTGATGTAGTTACAAGATATTAGTATTATGATTGTTGGTGCATTTTGTCGATATCATATGTGTTTGGTACACTAATATGGGACTATGTTTTGTATTTGGCTCATGCCCATATTTGCATTCTGTTTTGTCATCATATCTTTCAATCGATTTTTGACAAAGTACGCAAGCATCATAGTAAGGTTGTCTCTTGTTTTCAACTTTAAGAATTGTTGCTTCAAAGCAATATAAGGAATCTCGTAAGCAAAATTAAGGGACATGAGTTTTATTTGTACACTAAAATTTCCATATACAATTGTTTGCATGCATTACTATATGAATTTTGACATACCTGCTCCTAAGAAGTGCGCCTGTATATGATGTCTCTTAATGTCACTGCTCCTGCTTGATTCATTTGTTTCTCCGAGAATAAAAAGTCAATTGTTTTGTTCTTTGCTGCATTTTTAATCCTAAAATTACAAAATATTAGCTGATAATAATATGCAAAGAAAGAACTTATACATAATTTATGAGCATTAGAAGATATTTTGATGTCATTTGAAATGTTGTTACTTCGTTCAAACAATCAAAAATGCTTTAATAAGATTCTAGTAGCTCTCTTTTCAGTGCAGCCTCTCTAAATGACATATATTGTCTTCCATTAACTGTTAGTAGATCTTGAAAGGATTTTGGACCCCTGACGTGGTTTAATAACAATCTCAAGTAATATCTCTCTCCTTCTGCTGGATTTACGCCGTTGACACGACCAATCATTTCTTTTTTTTTTTGTTTTTTATTCCAACACTTATACTTGTGATTCCACGTGTAATGCTCCGAAAATTCTCTGTAAAGATACTTTGTTGGTTCTTTGCCATTTGCATATATTTTGAAAAACCCTGTAAGCATTGTTCGTGAGAGGTTATAATTGGCTATCACATTTTCTAAGTTTTGGTTTGCCCAATAAGTAATACATTGCTTCCCTGGAAGGTGTAGTTGCAAGTTTATAACTGCTGGTACATCTCATTCAGATTGAACTCATATATTCTTTACATTGCCTCTTGAGCTGATACCCACCTTGCATACTGGAAATGTTGGATTTGATCGACCACATTTTCATTATCTTCAGTAGCAATATGTACAACAACTCTGTCATGTCCCTTGTAGATACACTTGTAAAGATACTTAACTGCCTTTAGTCCAGAGCATACTTTAATATTGATATGACAATTATATCTAGTAAGAAGGTAAGGATTATAAGATACTACCCATTGATTATCGAGCTCGGCATTTCAAATCATCACCTTTTACTTGTCATCTCTTCTTCTATAAATTGGATAGCCGTCCTTTGCACACATTGTCTTCTTACAAAATGGTCGAGGATAATGGCTCTTACATTCTCCGTTCACCATGTAAGGGGTTTTTTTTTTATCTCCACAAGGACCATGCATCATATGTTTAAGGACTAACTCATATAGTTGTGGATACTTATTCTTATCAGGGATCTCTGCACACATGAATTCATCATATTGATCAGGGGTACTAATCTTATGCTCGGAGCTTAATATAATCAACATGTGTGCATGTGGCAAGCCTTTTTTCTGGAATTCAATTACATGGACATTGGTTGCTACTCTTCCAAAGATATTTTTCTTAAACAATTGGTCTTTAAGATCATGTAACTTTGCTCGAAACAGTCTTGAAACCAAATCTGGTCTATCTTGTGCATGTTGGCCTTCTTTCAGTTGGTCTTATATCTCTTTCCAGGCCACTCAGGGTTACATGTCATTATAAGGAAAAGATCTGGTTTGCCAAATCGCTGAACTAAAGCCATTGCATCAAGGTATCAACGACGCATGTGCACGGGGCCATCCAACAAAAGATGCTAAAAGAACTATCCTTCGACCAACCTGACTGCCTCTTGTTTCTCCCGCCATTACAGAATCTACAATGCCCTGACACAGTTCAGATCTGATATCTGACTGGCTCCTTTGAAAATAATCTAACCTAGTTGTCTCTAACTTGATGTACATATCCACTACGTACTGTTGTAAGAGCTGGCTAGCCAACATAAGAGTTGAGTTTTCGGATTCTCGCTATTGCAGTTTATAACAATAATATTGTCTACATGACACCTTTGCATAGTTTGGTTGCCAACATCTACAACACAATTTAAAGTTGAAATTTTTATTAAGTAGCAATACTTTAATAGAGTTAAAATGTAAAATTATGGAGGTTACCTTCATGTTCTCGGCTAAATATATATGCGGCAGAGTTAAAATTTTGCATCACTGAGGTTTCTTCTTTTCTAGAAGCTTTCTTCTTTTTTATATCTTGATGCCATCCAGTTTTTCCTTTTGGGAAAAGAAGAGGATATTGTAGTGGATTATAACAACTGTAATAAGCTTCACGTGATGTCTATGTCCTAAGTGTGCATGAACTACAATATCTCTTTTAAGATGTATGTTTGGATTATTCCCTTCAATCCATATTGCTGCAACTTGATCAGCTGTTGGTGCATTGTAAACCCGTTGATCTAATTTGACATCCTTTCTAATATGAATTTGAAGTTCCTCAAATGAAGGGTAATCCTTTAACCTACGCAAGAATTGTGAGTAAGGGTTTTCCTTAAGAAGTCCCATCAGTCTGTTTATAACTCCTTCATTCAACTTTGCATCTGGTAATATATTCAATCTATTATGCATCTCATTTTGGGTGTCATAGAAGTATAGCTGAAAGTAATGCAGGGCATTTTCATTAGGTATGAGAGCTGTAAGATCATGATATATCTGTCCCTGTGCTTGAAAAGTATAAACATCATTCCTTGCTGATGTAAGCTCCTTATCAAAGTTAACCCCCAAAAGATGTGAAAGAGAATATGCTATTGTATGCACAAATATTCTTTCGAAAGTGTTCAGCCTCTTCAAATGGAGATGTGAATAAGAAAAGTAGTTCATCTACAACATCTATAGGAGCTAGCTTAACGTCTCCATTTCGACAACAAAAACTTGGTGGCTCGTATTGAAATCTCTTCGCCTTACAATGACTGCAAGGTGGTGTGCTCTCTAATTCATGCATCTCTGAGCACACAGGTACATTACTGTTTGGCCTATAAAGAAACAGTTGATATACTTTAGTGTTACATTTATAAAACTTAATCGTGGGTGTTTTTCGATTGTATATTGATTTCTTTATTTATGACAATGATAAAAATGAGCAACCTTGAAATTGTTGCGGTACCAATAGAGCTCGAAGCAATCAGCGTGGACTTTTCTTATTTTGTTGCCAGAAGCAGTGGATTCACTATCATTTTGTTCTCTTATAGTTGAGTTGCTTTCTATTATCCTCTTGCTCCTCTTTGCTTTATTATAGTGTTGCTTATGTTCATCATTAGCAACGTAACTCTTCCTTTTTTCAAGACTGCTAGAGCCTTGCCTCAATTCTGAAATGTAAGGGGGAATATACTATTGTAGGTTACAAGTGAATATACCTATAGGAATATATTATAAGTATGTTTTTTTTTCCTATTTCATGTTACTCTACTAAGATATCATACCTCTTTCAGATAACAACCTATTCATTTATCTTCGGCAAAAAAATTGTAGGTAAGCTATATGAAAAGAAATACATGATAACAATTAGCAATTAAAACCATAAGTAAGTCCGCTGAAGTGCAAACACTATTAACTGAGCAAGTGAAATAGAAATGTCAAAAACATACCTTTAGAAATTGGCTGCAGATGTATTAACTGCAAAAATTTTAAGAAGAAGGTTAGCTGGTTTTCTATCTCTTTTTTTTAGTTACTCACTTACAACAGGCACATGAGAAATATTTTATTCGGGATCACTAAGATCGTCAATAACTTTATATCATCACATACAAAAAAAAAAAATGAACTCACGCAAAGTACTCCATAGCCCCGTTCATATACTTGTGAGTTTTATTGAACGTATACAAAAGTAATTAAATATTTGAGTAATTAAGTAAAACAATGTTCTTACCTCACCTTGTGCATTGTTGGGACGAATGTTTAAGGTGGAATATACTATTGTAGCTTACAAGTGAATATACCATTAAGAATATATTATAGGTACGTTTTTTTTCCTATTTCCTGTAACTCTACTAAGATATCGTACCTCTTTCAGATAACAACCTATTGTTTTCGATAGAGAATATTGTAAATAAGCTATATGGAAAGAAATACATGATAACAATTAGCAATTAAAACCACAAGTAAGCAAGTCTTTTTTCAAAATTTTCTAGCTTAAGTACTAAATTTCGAGTACCACCTAAAATTATACTTAAGCTTAATGTTACCTTATTTTTTTAACCTTTTACTTAAAAAAATCTGTTGTTTAAGGTTTTGTACGGAATGATTATACATAGATTACCTTAAAGGTATATCCCATGTAGCAGCAGGTGTGACAAACAACTCTTCCCAAACACAAGAGCCAATTAGTTCAGTTACACAAAGGTATACATGACGAAAGAAAAAACATCTCTAAATTATATGGTTGCAAAGAGTTGCCACCCCAAAGCGACACCTGATTGCATGCAGCAAACTGCTGCTCTGCCCTGCCATTTGAATTGCCACTAAAAATCCAAATAGCTAAAAATAAAAAATAGAAAATGGGATTTTGAAGAAAAAGAGGATGTCATGCTTTATTTAAATTCTTATATCATGAAACATATCTACCACATTTATAATTACAAAAAAATTACTAATTGTGGTCCATGTGAAAAACAAAAGGAAATCCATATGAAAAATAAAAGCACATCTAAACTTTCTAAAACTCTAACTTTGAAAACGAACTTAACGTACTTACTAAACTATTGTAGGACTATACTATAACTATTAACACTTGAAAAAGACTCAAACAAAAAACATAAAGTAGTATAAGGAAATAACAGAAAAAATATACAAAAATTATGTATAGTCACAAATTAAATTGTTAACTTAAGCAAAAAAATTTCTAAGCATTTCTTCCTAGTCTACCCCAAGTACTAAGCATATTTTCAGAGAACAATCAAGAGTTATTTATGTCAATACAACTACCCCTGTTCTTATCTAAGGCTTCTAAGTCCTGTATAATTGCTCATCCTATCACAAAAACCCATATTGGCACCCCCACCACAAAGTCAGCCTTGAAAATGTCTCCCTTTCCTCCTTAATCAAACACTTTCTTCTTTGCTACTTATATCATAGATGAATCAAGTGTACATTCCACGGGTGGGAAAGGGCTTCAACTGAATATCTTATCTTAATCACCGTAATATCTTATCTGAAGCACATGAAAAATTTACATATTTATGTGATTCGACGGGATGCAAGCTGGTGGTGATCCGGTGGTCAACGACGTCATGTGAGCTGTTTGATTAAATGTATGTGATTCAACTGGGATCGACGGCAGCGTGTAAGCTATATTTTCATGCTTTGCAATGGTATCCTAGATTTGGCACCGGGTAATGTACATAATCTAAAATATTGGTGGTCTTGGCATTTCTGTATATTGGCCTGATGGTGCCACGGGTGGGAAAAGGGCGTCAACTTGTGGTAATCCAATGGTCAACGACGGGATGCAAGCTGTTTGATTAAATGCCTAAGAGAGACGTCGTCACTTACTCCCATATAATCAACTGAATATCTTATCTTACTGAAGCACATGAAAATTTTACAAATCTATTTGATTCGACTGGATGAAAGCTGGTGGTGATCCGATGGTCGACGGCGGCATGCAAGCTGTATAATCGGTACTACGTTCCAATTTTGATAAGAGTTTCTCCAAGTTTTAATCGACACAGAGTCCTATAAATTCTGAACCATGGCAATAAGGTGTAAAACTATATACACACGGTCAAGTTTTGCTGAACAATGGCAATAACGTGTAGTGAATCTTTAGAATTTAAACCAGAGTCAGATAAAAAACTTACCTTTTTACCTTTTTGTTGAATGAATTCTCAGAATTTGCTGAACAATGGCAATAACGTGTGGAGGTTTGGGGGCTGTGGTTTAACATGAATAGAGGCAGAGCTGAGCAGGGTTTTGGAGAGCATGCAGGATTATATAGGGCTGGGTTTCTTTTTTGAGTAAAAGTCGTAATAATCCTTATATCTAATAACACACTATGTTTCAATAAGGGTTGTTCAGGAAACATGCTTGATATTGTGTAAGAAGTCAAAAATGCCCTTATATTTTAAGAAGTCTAAACTCCAAATAAGGGTATTTAATGGAAAAGAAATATTATAAGTCAAAAATGCCCTTATTTTTTACGGAAAAATCAATTAGAAAAGGGTATTTAAAGGAAAGAAAATATTAGTCATTTAAGCTTATACGTGCTTTTATATATGTATAAATATAAATATAGATATAGATGAACTATACGACGACATGTAACGAAGTTTGCCCTTTGCGCTATACTTTCTCAACAAGGATGCAGATATTAGCATAAGAGAACAAAAGAACCTATATGGAGAAGGAAGATGAACGTTCAACCAGATGTGTACCAGTAATAGAATTCAAGAGTTAAGTAACTGAGGTGAGATGCGGTACACATAAAATTGAAGGAGGAAAGTGGAAGCTTCAGTTATGCACATTAGCATAGAAGATTTTTTTCTTCCGGTAAACAATCATACAAAGTTTCGGTAAGAGAGAACCTTATCGCTTAGCTAACAGTGTAGGGCCTTGGAGCAAGCATATAGAACCTTGCCCTCGAATGGCATGCCAAATATGTTTGCAAAAGCCTTGGATGGAAGACCTTCAGCGTTGGACATGTTAAAAAGAGAAGACAAGCAACGTTTGATCAGATAATGAAATTTTAATGCGTCACGCAATTGGATATGGGACAGGAGGTAGCTGCTGCATTGATGAGATAATGACATTTCAACTACTGAATCATGAGAGGAGAGAAAGTTATGTAACACCAAACGTGTTTTCAATAACCTATCTGACAGATTGGATTGGACCAATATCCTTGGCCTCAAATGAGTTCATTTGATCACTAATTTGGTATTCCAGCAGTATCACATCCAAGCTTTAGGTATACAGAAAACGGTCTGAGTGCCTAATAATAGAGAAAGCTCAGTCCTTCCAGGCATAGGCTTTTATACTGTTTTTGCCCCTCTTGTGCTTTTTAGTCAGTCTCTCAACCTGTTCCTCTTTTGGGTATCAGAGGATGCTCTCGACAATTAAATAGATGAGTTTTCTTTTCAAAGTGTAACGATGTCAAACATGGATATCTATACAAGAAGCTTGATATATGAACATACATGAGAAAAGGATTGGGACAGGGAGAGGTGGGTTAGGGTTGGCAGAGGGAACTATTCACCATCTCTCCAGACTTCTCGGAGGAGCCGATATCGGACAACATTTAGACGACCCTTTTGTTTCGGAGTCCACTTTGGTCTTCTTAAATTTGGAGAAACTCGGAAGTTTTCAGTGATGATTGAAGTTAAGGGCGAGTCGAGTTCGTCAAGCTCATCATCACTAGTGTATGCTTTTCTTAGCACCGAGGAGCCACTTCTCTGTAGAGCTTGGCTTCCCAGCTCTCCTATGATGCCTGCAAGTGAAGCTGCAAGGGGTGGTGAGTAGGTTGTCGGAGTTGCAATAAATGGAAAGCTTGTGATAAATTCTCCAGCAGCTTCCAGAGCATCCTTCATCGAGTTAATGTAACACAGTTAGAAAAACCTCATTATCTAGAGCTGCACATCCACAGAAAGAACCAAACATCTTATAAACTTAAAACTAACAAGGTTTTCCAATATACCAACCTCAGAATCCAGGGCCTCAAGAACATCGTCAGGAATTGGGTGCGGACAGAACTCATCTGGGACGAAATTGTTGACAACCCTCTTGATCAATGGTGCACCAAGTGTAGGGCAAACCTTTAAGGAAAAAGTGAAATCTAGTACCGATACTAGCAGACTAATGAAATGGGCTACTGCAATATTTGACAACAGAACGAGATTACCGGCACCTACCTCTTTCCTTGTGGACTTATCGGCAAGCATTTCAACTGGAAGCATCATAAGATCACTCAGTGCATTGAGGAGGCGGAAAGCCTTGAATGATGTATCAGGTTCGGGTCCCTTGTTGTCAGCACCAAGATAATTATCTACTTCATGGGAGTCATTGTCTTCAATGCCAAAGAGATCCGTAAGCCATCTAGACCAGTTCCCAATCTAGTAACAAAATAAAATGTCAAGCCTTAATCGACGAGAAATTAAATTTAGCGGTTTTGCTGGCAAAATCTTAGCATATAATGACTTGTGAATTTCTCGGAAAAAGAAAACAGCAGATGGAAGTCCTTAGGCTTTGGCAAGAATGTGACATCAAGTCATGCTCTCTATGCAAAGATATCAAAAACAGAACAAAGTAAAACAATAAAACGTGGCTGTATGCACAGAGCCTCGGGTAAAGATTGTATACATTGGCTTGTTCTTCTTTCCTCTAGGTCACGACAGAATAAAACAACCTTAACACTGCACCAAGGCTCTTCTACATAGAGCCCGAAATTCTTAAGCGTCAAGTCGAGAATAAATTAACTTATACGCAACAACATGCTAGCTTTACTCACAGCATTCTTCAATTGTGCACCAGCTCCAAAGCTTGATCTTCCAGATGGAACTGGGAGGACCCTCGGGTCACCAATGGGGTCAGACACAGGATCCGTCGGCATTTCTTCAGCTGATTCACGAAGAATTGCATTGAACATTGCCACATCTAGTCTACTCACCAACTGCTCCATTACCTACAAGACACAGAAAAGTGTCTGAGTTCCATTGTGTTGACATTCAACAGATAATAAGTTATTAGCATGCATCACGGGCATCTCATATTGGACAAGGTCATCAAACTTGATGCATCAACTGTAAATCATCTGCGAGCTTCCTCTTTCTGCATGCCACCATGCTTTGCTTGTTTGCTCCATAGGTCTAGGTCTAAGCATGGAGACAAGAATAGAGATGCAGCACCAAGTAATAGATCCTCTTGGAGCTACCTATCTAGCATGTGTTAGAACCATGCAATTCACAAATAAGAAATACTATGCATAAACATACCAATCTACCCAACACATGTAGGCAGCCACATTCATGCCCTCCAGCCCGAATGGGACAAAGCCTTTCGCAAGAATCCTTGAAAGCCTTCTTCCAGAGCTCTACAGAAAAATTTCCCTGCTCCTGATCACCCAAAGCATATCTACTTGCATTTCTCTTCCTGGTACCACTAGTCTTCGCAGCAGTAGATTGCATATGTGGAGTCATAGTCTGCACAGGGGAAAATTAGAATCGTTCATGATATGCAATAGCACTATTTGAGGAGGACTCCAAAAGTAGCAACATAAGAATCAAGGATCAACCTGCCACCATACGGACTCCACGATTCGGGAGAAAATCCAAGCTTCTACATTTTCCAATGCGATAATGAATGTTTCGTGGTCCTCCCAGTCATCAAATTCCGGTGAGGTATTATTCTTCTCTATCCCAATGGAAGGCGACTTATCTGATCTCCTTGGATATCTTCCATCCGATCTTGCACCAACATTACCCCTAGTGCCTGGTCCGCCAGAAAGTGGCATTTTCCCATCAGCCTGGCTGACAATTGCTCGCAACATGATTAAATTTGACAACCAGAAAGTTAACCTGTACAAAATATAAAACAGGGCAGTGAGGGTAGGATCCCAGCCTATACACTACTAAAAAGCTTTAGGAACATTGCAGTAAATTAAAGGAAGAGGAGCATGAACAGACGCCAACGACCCCCCTCTTCCCACCCGATGCTGCCAAGGAGAGGGTACAAGCAAAAAAGGAACTTTGTAGATTCCCAAAAGAAACCAAATGAAGTTATTTAAACACTGGCCTGATTCAGAAATTATAGACAAATATGACTTATTAGCCTGGGAATATATCTGGAGCTAATAGTGAAATTCTTCTGCTAGTCCTTTTTTTATAGCTTGTATCAATAATGAAAATGTAAATTTCTACTGCCTCTATTGATGAAACACAATACTAAAAGCAACACAAGGATGCCAAATACTTATTAAAGGTTGGAAAAAGGTCAATATCCAACTTGGCCCCACTTAAGCAGGGGTGTTGGGAGGGTTGACTGGGTCTAGACTTTCTAAACATTTGGTTGCCTCAAATTCGCATACAACCGTATAGTTGTTAGCCCCAAACTCTCAGGCAAGACCCTATATAAAGGGTGCAAGATGAGGATTTCTAGGTTAGTCGAGCATTTTACTGACTCCCAATAACTCGGGAATCTTAGTGTGACCATGTCAAATAAAATTTTTGCATAATTTGAAAACAATGCATACCTTGGAACATCATTTCCACATGCTTTGGATACCAAAACTAGTCCTGATACAGCAGCCCTAGCAGCACCTGCCCTTTTATCTTGACACCTTGCTTTGCAAGCATGAAAGTAAAATCTAGAGATGCGCCGAGCTGGAGTATGGACCTTGTTTATGGAACTCCCATGCTCGGCAACTATGGAATAAAGGCCAACCTCAATGGCTGCAGCTTCCCTCAACTCTTCCTCAAGCATCTCAACTCTGGACTTCCACTCAATGTTATTGTCAGAATATCCATTTGCAGGTTCCTGTCTTTCAGTTGCTGCATCATATGTAATCTTTTTATAAGCTTCTTCGGCATTATTAGTTTTCTTTACCTTTTCCATGTTTTGGCTGCTGCATGAAGAATCATTGACCTTAGCTGACTGAAATGGTAACTGAACCGACTTCATGTGCTTTAGCTTACTACTAGTGACATTAGTGCCCTGAACTTCAAGCACTCTCCTACTGGATATCAAAGTACTACTCCTTAATGTGCCTTGCTTTCTGGTATTACCTTCCAAAAACTTGGGTTGTGACTCTTGAGAGTCTCTAGAGCTTGCAATTACAGAGTTCACACCTCCCTGAACATATGCATCGTGGGATGCAACTATCGATGCTCGTCTTTCAACAGTTCTCTCTTTGGCAGATTGCTGAGCGCTTTCAACAATCTTGCCTTTGCTGTTGGCGATTAATTCATGAAAAGTGTGGCCTGAACTCTCATGTTCAGAGCTTCTCAGGTGGTTTCTGGACTCCCCATTAGTATCAGGATAACCTATGGACGAGGAAGACGCTTTAACAAAGGGAGTAACAGATTCATCTCGGATTGACATCATGTTACTTAAAGGACGTTGAGGTTCGAAGGATGATTTAATGGATGAGAAAGTGTGCGAACCCTTAAGTGATGCAGTTACTAAATTATTTGCGCGTTGCACTCCCAAAGGCAGAACAGATTCTCCATTAACCCTTCCTGTACTACTTTCTATGGCTGTTGCATCCTGCATTTAAACAGCAATTGATGTAAAGCAATAGAAATTATCTCACAAACTTTAACACAAACCAAGGAGTCCGTGAGGTTTTCCACTTTGAGCATGCATCACAGATGGATGGTGTCGTAGACACAAAGATGTGATTGCCACAAGTGTTCATTAGGTTTCAAAATCTCCCTTAGTCGCTAGACAAAAACTTGTTATGTATATCCCACAAAAATCCTCGCACCCGATGAAAACATATGATTTGTATGTTTAGGCTGGAATTTTAAAGAATCAAGGACATTGGGAACCATGCCTCACAGCAATAGCAACAAAACGGTATTCACCATCCACAGACTGCATGATGGTGCTTCCAGTTAACGATAGACACATTTATGTTCTAACACTTAAAAAGTCTACAATTTACAGAAGAGAATGAGCTCGAGTACCTTAGCATTTTGAGATGGCAAAGCCACTACAGCCTCAAAACCAGAAGACGCAGCAGTTCGAGAAGGATGTGAGGAAACATCATCATCAGTAAAATATGCTATCTCAGATTCATCATCAATTTGTTCATTAATTGATTCCGAAACAGAATCGTGCCCATCCTTGTCCAGCGATACTTCTTTTGATATGCTGACGTTGGGTGATGAGCTAGAGCTATCCTTATCAACTTGTTGTATCATAACATACAAAATTGGTTGCACCGTGAGCTTAGAACTCTTCTTGCAGTTAACTGGAGCACTAACGGTCAAAATCTCCTCGATAACTCCATAATCTGCAAGGTTTATTATGGCTGTCCCCAAGAGTTGGCCTTTAGCGGACTTATCGTTCCGCGCTTCATACAAGTAAATCTCCAAGCAGTTCTTCTGAAATTTGTCATTGGCTTTCTTCTCTCTAGATAAAGTTACAGGGAGACTGAAGGACTCATTTAATTCAATTTTGGCATCGCAAACACTAGAAATGAATGACCCAGTATTCTGTTCACCATTTTCCCATTGAAGCAATACAAATTGAACGGATTTAAGAGACAGTGATGGCGGCCAAGGCTTAATCTCCTTTAAATGAACAAGGTAATCAACTTGAACCGAAGCGCCCTTTCGGCGCTTTGACCTTAGCCCTAGAACCATGGTTTGCGATGTACAGCACTAGCAATACTCTTGCTGAAGATAGTGTTGCCAATCAAACAATATGCAGCTGAAGTCAATATCCTAGAAGCCAATGAAAAGTAATCAAAATGACAATTACATAACAAAATGCACTATTTGCAAGTGTGTGCTACTACCAATGTAAAGAGAGAGTTTTTACATGCAAATCATCGATGCCATCCATCTCATTGCTTGATAAACAGAATCAAGAAAAACCCTTTTGACTTTTAAAGATGTAGCTACATATCAGTATATCATATGCTTGAAAGACCAGAATTGGTTAAGATTGCTGCATTTAAGCTAAATGAACTACATTGGTTCATAGAGAAACGAGATCAGAGTAACATGAGGCACGTTCAAGTAAGCAAACGATTTAGATACTGAAAAAAAAAAGAACTTGGTGCAATCTTGAGATGGGCTTCTCTCTGTGTGTTGTGTGTGATGCAAACACTTGGAACTTACCTGTGAAAATGGGCATGAGAAGAGAAATGGTGGTGGCGTTTGCAACACTGCAGTGGTGTGTGTTTGTAGGGAAAGAAAAGGGTGAAAGTGCGAGGAAAAGTGGAGAGGCGTGGGAAGGAGATGAACTGATCCAAGTTGAGGATTGAAAGTCTCCTTTCCTTGTACGATGCAAAAAGTAAAGATTCTGCCATAAATTCACTCGCGTAAAACGGGTAAAACCGACTCCCTGTGTCGCTAAAAATACACATATAGAATAAAGTCAGTTTTTTTTAGCGACCAATGAAGTCCAAATAAGCGAAAAGGGGACTTTTGAAATTTCCCAATATTAGTAATAACTTGGAATTTTCCGATATTAGTGATAAGTAGGTTGGGTATTTTCACGGTGAAAAAAAAGTTTTTTCACAAATTATTAATCTAGAACTGGAAGTCTGGATTTACTAGAATATTTTTTAGAAATTAAACTTCATTTCTACGTTAAACATTACATTGGTTTCTAATTGCTTGTTTGCCTGTTTATGAGCTTCATTAACATCCTTTCTTTATACATGCTTAATACAATGGAATTCATCTGTCAAACACTTAGAGCATGCTTGGATTTGATTTTCAAAAACTTACAATAACTTTTCAAAATTAGCTTCAAGTTTTTGTTTTTGCAAAATGGAAGATGATAAAAATATTAAAGTTAATTTCAATGTGGATAAATGACCAAGAAGTGTAGTGTTTGTGTAAAATGTGATAAAAGTCTTTATAATTAATAAGAATATTTGGATATTTTACTTGGTCGAACCTTGTTTTGAAGAAAAGTGAATAATCTATAATCATTATTTTTCCTGAATTATGATTTAGTCAGGTCTTTAGCTTTTGATGCTAAGCATCTAATATCTTGATTTGATTTGATGTCCAACTTTAGAGTTTTGAAATCAATCTGAAAACATTTGGGAATCTTAGACATTTGAAACAAGTTAAATTTGGTGTTTGAAATTTGGGGCTTCGGTATTGGATAGGGGATGCTCCAAATTTGGGGGGTTTATGCCTTACACTAGCGGCAGTCGGAAGTTCGCCGGTGGTGGCTGATCAAAGATGCAGTAGCAGTGGTTTAGTCATGTTGGATTCTAGGTTTGCTGACGTTTTTTGTTGGTTAATAGGGGCGTAAAGGTGATTTGTCTGGTCTGGTTGGCAAGTCTTTGGGTTGGGGGGGGGGGGCGGGTCCCGAGATGGTTTAATCTCCCATTTGGTAAACAAATTTAAGGGTGGGGGTGAAATACTTAGAATCTCCTTTATTAGTTGTAGACTCCTATTGTGGTGTTAGTTTAAGTCTCATTATTTAGCTAGAAGGTTGTTTTAGCGCGTTTTTCTTATAGTGGAAGGTAGCAGAGCTTGCGGTGATGGCAATCTCTTGTTTTGCGCTGTGATTCCATATGAGTATATTACCCTCGATTCGTTCTGCTTGTGAATTTTACATCAAATCGTCTCCTTGCATAGTATAGATGTTAGTTTGTCTCCTCAGAATTTATGTTTGTTTAAGTTAATCATGTAATGTCTTGAATCTTTCAGTTTATGTTAAACACAGAGAAGCCAAATGGCTAATTTGACAACTCTCTATAACCTTTTATTCATCGATGTCATTCTCTTGTTTATCAAAAAAAACAATAGAACACAATAAATTTATGTTATCTTACCTACTCTTGAGAGAAATGGAATTAATGCTAAATTCCTATGATCTAAGTGAACCCCATCAAAAATGCCCCGTCAAACCGGTAAACCCTCGTCCACAATTTAAGACTGACCCCAAGATCAAATGCCATGCCATACCCGGGAGTTCTACATTACAAATCCCTCTCGGATGCCTCAATGACTCGACCATTGCTACTTCAAGATCACGCAGCTTCACCATTAAACCTTTATATCTTTTGGCGTGTCAGCAAATTGACCGGTTTTCACAGCAAAATTAGGGTTAAATCTTGAAAAGAATTGCTGGTCGGCTGTCTAATCATGAAAGTAGATGGCTGATAGCTAACTGCGTTGAATAAAAGGGGGAATACAGCCAAAGAGAAGGTAGAAGCACCCACGATCATCATCAGAGTAAAATAGTTGGAAGTCCCAAGTCATCATAAATTTTAATAATCAACATTGTGTCTGTTTTATTGACAAAATACCAAGATTGGGCAGGCAAATCCATAGGGAGATTGTCTTATATCATCAAAATTCAAACAAACACAGACAACATAATTCAGCCTTGGCTAAGACAGAGTCAAGAAGGAATACATAAAAAAATTTGGGCGCCTAGAAAAGTCACATTTGTATAGGCAAAATAACAATCATACTTGCCCTCCATTTGTGGAGTACTTTCTACGTATTTATTCAATGGGATGCAACCTTCGTTTTCTGCACAGCAAAATCAGAGGGCAATGAATAATTTGGCTAGTAATAGGAAGTCACGCTAGGCTTAAGTACTATTTCTATAAGAACATTTTCACAAGGATGATTCATAGAAATCAGTTAAACTTCCCTAATGGCTTAGTAAGATTGTAAAGACATTTTCTCAGAATAATCATATGCCATATTGATGCAATTATAGAGGAATTTGTAGACTTTGAATGCCTTTCTTCTCATGAGAACAGTATTATGAGTACATGAAGCGCACAAGTGGAAAGTGTTGAGATCATTATGAACCAGTTTGCAGTATGAATGAGATAAAATGTTAAAAAGAAAGTTAATAATATAAGCAACAACCATTTTTGCGTACTAAAATCCATTTCTCCCGTTGCACCAGTTTTGATTACTAAACTCTAACACCTTTACAGGAACAGTATTTTAAATGTTTTATGCAGTCCCCCATCCACATCAACCCGAACAAGGTTAGAAATGTTTTATGTTGTCTACCATCCCCATCACACCCCCACCCCCAATAAAAGAAAAGATGAACCAAAGAAGACAGGGCCAGGTTACATGTAGTTGTTGGCCCATTTCTAATGAGACCCGTTTTTGCCCCAGCATAACCGGATCGATTATGGTTTGCCCAAAATCGACCAAAATCGACAGACCAGTAGTAAACCCATTTTAGTTCAACCCCAGCCACCTATTCCCACCCATATCTTTAGATGGTTCTTACTTAAGCTGGTTCTAACGGTACCGATAAGACATCAATTTTAGCGTAAAAACATGAATAGGGCCAGTCACATTCAGGGGACAACCAAAGAGGCCCTTGTATCCTTACTTGACGATACAGAGTAAATTAAGAACCCTACTCAACAAGAACTATTGGTGAATGACCAGATCTACCAACAATGATCAAAGTTCAAGCAAACTATCCAAATAATTTTTCTCAAATCACAAGAAGTCAGCAGATTAGTGATCTTCGACCTGCATATGCATTGATTATGAAGAGAATAGTGGAATTCTACAAGGTCACATTCTGCATTTTAATTTGTCTAGAGCTGAAAGGATTAAGAAACAACCTGAATAATGAATCAAGCAGCTGCTACCTCTTTCAACTCCCTCTCTGCACGCTCCATGATCCTCCTCTCAAGCTCTGGTCTAAAGTGCCTAATAAGACCCTGAACAGGCCAAGCAGCAGCATCTCCCAAAGCACAGATTGTGTGCCCCTCAATCTGCTTCGTCACCTCCTGAAGCATGTCAATTTCCTCCAATTTTGCATTACCGACTTTCAACCTTTCCATGATCATCCAAAGCCATCCTGTACCCTCCCTGCAAGGTGTACACTGACCACAACTCTCGTGCTTGTAGAAGTAAGAGAGCCTTGCAATTGCATCCACAACATCAGTTGATTTATCCATCACGATAACAGCTGCAGTCCCCAATCCTGACTGAACAGCCTTGAGCGCATCAAAATCCATTAGCACCTCCTCACATATGGGCTTTGTAATTAATGGAACGGATGAACCCCCAGGTATAACTGCAAGTAGATTGTCCCATCCACCTCTAACACCACCACAGTGCCTCTCGATCAGCTCCTTTAATGGTATGCTCATCTCCTCTTCAACAGTGCAAGGCTTGTTCACATGACCTGACACGCAAAACAATTTTGTCCCAGCATTATTTTTCCTACCGAAACTAGAGAACCACTCTGGCCCACGCCTTAGAATAGTGGGAGAAACAGCAACAGTTTCCACATTCGTGACAGTTGTAGGACAGCCATATAGCCCCGCATTTGCCGGAAAAGGAGGCTTCAATCTAGGTTTTCCTTGTTTTCCCTCGAGGCTCTCCAGAAGAGCTGTTTCTTCACCACAAATATATGCACCGGCACCATAGTGGATATGTACATCAAAATCATAACCAGATCCACATGCATTGTTTCCTAATAATCCAGCCTCATAAGCTTCTTTCCTAGCCTTTTCAAGGTTCAACCGTTCATTCACGTATTCACCCCTAATGTAGATATATGCAGCTCTAGCCCTCATTCCCACTCCAGCAATCAGGCAGCCTTCTAGTAATTTGTGCGGATCATGGCGCATAATTTCCCTATCTTTGCAAGTTCCTGGTTCACTTTCGTCAGCATTGACAACAAGATAGGAAGGGCGGCCATCAGATACCTTTGGCATGAACGACCATTTGAGTCCAGATGGAAAACCAGCACCACCACGTCCACGAAGACCAGACTTCTTCATTTCGTTAACAATCCAATCAGCGCCCTTGATTACTAGGTCTTTAGTTCTATACCAATCACCTCGCTTCATAGCACCTTTGAGAAAAGGATCATTCAAACCATACAGGTTGGTGAAAATACGATCTTCGTCTTTCAAGCCGCCAAAGTGAGTTTTCTCAGGAGGTGGAGGTGGCGCCGGAGGCTGTGGGGTAGTAGCAGTTGTTGCAGACTGAGTACTGAAAAGTCTAGTTCCTGGGCCCCATTGTCCGCTGTAACTACGAACAAAAGTGGTCTTTTGTAGAGACAGGATGCGCCTCATGGATGCCTAGCAAAACAAATTAAAGAATCATATCAAGGTCAAAGGAACACGGTCATAGAAAGCATGATTCGACCCCAGGCAGCTACACAGTCGATAGACTACGGTACAAAACTTTTCTAACGATTAGTTGATCAGTGGCAGGCATGGCAACGTCAGCTAACCTACTTGGCTAAAAAAGAGAAGGGAGGAGGGCGTCCACATGTTTAGCCTATAACAGATGTACGGACTGACAAACGATCAAACTTAGGGACGTACAGGTTATTGCTTTTCTGTGAGGTCGGCTTAGAGTTTTATAACTTTACCTTCAGAAAAGAGCTACGCCCATAGAGCAGGAGTTTCTCCTTTCACCATAAAACTTAATAAATGCAAACAAGTATGTAACTTCTACATCTAGTAATTCAGATGTTGAGATTGGCAACATTCATAAGAAACAAATGCAATACAGATATATATATTTGCACATATTGGAAGCAAATGCAATATTGGAGCAAATGCAATATTGGAGCAAATGCTGTGCTTACCTGCTTTAAAAACTAAAATTTCATTGTACTCGCCTACAGATGCATATTTTGATTTGAAGTTTGAAAACCAAATAAAATATATAAAGTGAAATGGAAAATTCCTTCTTAAATGGGATGCTGGAGTCTAAGTTTGAGATCATATATGATTATATGTACTTATGTAGCCTGTAGGGAAATGCAGTATCTCAACCACACCCTCAAAGCCCTCAACAACGGCTACTGAGGCTCTTATAAAACAAATAAAGTGCATACAAACTGCATTTCAGCCAAAAAAAATAAATTCAAACTGTCGACTATTAAATTTACGCCATTTAGAGGGTTATAAAGCACGTGTTGGCAGGTATTGATTAATGGTCAAGTAGAAACAAATCAACAACCAACAAGTACAAGACCTTGTCACACTGACACGTCTAATATAACGCATTATAGAACATTAAATATTTCTCTTGTGCTACTTCGCCGCAGGGGGAGCATAATTACTTCTTCAAACTAAAAGCTTCACAATGTAAAATTTTTGGTAGAAGTAGATGCTACATGACTATCATTACGTGAGTTCAAGGTTTAATGACTAATATCTCATACAACATTCTTGACTATTATAATAACTCCTTGACTCTTAGTAGTTTGGACAACTGGGTGGGACGCAAGTGTCTACAGGTCAGATTTCCATTCAGGCAGTTGCAAACTTGCAATAGCCGTATTTGGGTATGACTTCAGTAGTGTCATAGACCGTAAATTAATTTCAGAAACTTATTTTCAGATATATATAACACAAAGATGGATAAGGAGAACAGGACCAACGATCTTTCTGAACTTGACACCGAGAAGAACTCGAATTGCTCATGGACCTAACAACTTTTATTTTTCTTCTTCTCAAGAATAAGTAATGGGTGTGCATCAGAAAATGTGTGTGGGCAAAAATCAACTCCAAGAAACGTACTTCTTCTTAACAATAAGTAATCAGTTTGTACCAAAACATGCATCTGAAAAAAAGGTCAACCCCACATTAACCTATCTTCAAACCAGGTCAAAAGAACCAGGGCATGCCTCCTCAGTAAAGTCCAGACTAACATTATTGTGTGTTTGTTATGTCCCCCTCAAATCCGTTGTTCCTAACCCATAAATAACTCCGAACAAATTTTGTTCCTCTACCACTTCTCTTTTTATTACTCCCTCCGTTTCATACGATCACTGTTTTTATTCTAGTTTATTTGCCAAACAACACTGATATAATCTATAACTGTTGTTTGAGTGCAATTTAGCATGATGATGGACCGGGCAACGTTCTGAGGTTTTATTGAGGGCTTTGAAGTAGGGGACTTGAGAGGTAATTGGTTTCTCATTGAGAGGGAGGGAATGTGGTATCTCATTCTATATTTGCTGATGACACCATGATTTTCTGTGAAGCAGAGGAGAACCTACTCGTGTTTTGAACATAACTACTTTTGTCTTTCCAGGCCCGTTCAGGGTTTCGCATTAATGTTGCCAAAAGTGAAATGATCCTGGTGAGGGTGGTGCAAGATGTGAATCGTTTAGCTGAAGCCTTCCACTGCAGGCTATGTTACATAGACTCGGTAAGAGTGTCCGAAGTGAACACATATCTAAGTGTCGGATTCATCAAATTTTTGAAACACAATTCACGGGGACTCGAATATCGAGTTTTATGTGACGCACATAGTTTTTAATTGATAATTTCTCTCATCTCAAAGCCATAGAAAATTAAAAGAAACACTATAAGGTAGTGCTCATAGGGGCATATCCTAGGAGATGTGCTGCACACAGATCCCATACCCATATGTCCAAGTGTCGGGTACTTTAGGAATTCTGAATAGTCCATGTAAATAGACTACAGGGCGATGAGTCATTCTTGTTCTTATTTGAGTCTTCCCATGGGCGTTATCGGACGATTTGAGCTAAGTTTGGCGGGGTGGGGAAAACAGTTCGTTCGGAAAGGTGGGAGGCTTACCTTAATAAAAAGTACCCTTTCTAGTCTTCCAATTGTTTTATTTCACTGTTTCCTATTCCTGTTTTCGTTGTCAAGAGGTTAACAATATTTTTTGTCAAGAAGTTAAAAATATTAGAATGGGAGTTCTTATGGGAAGGAGAAGGTGAGGAGAAGAAGTATCAATTGGTAAAGTGGGATTCGGGTCTGCTCACCAACGCATCTTGGCGGGTAAAAGTGCTGAGACTCTTTAACTCTGTGTTGCTTGGTAAATGGTTATGGAGATTTTTGTTAGAACATGGTGCCTTCGGGAAATCGGTTGTATGGTCGTATGGGGTTGAGGAGTCTGGATGGTGGCTGAAAAAGGAAGGGGACCCTCATGGTGTGAGCCTGTGGGTGGGTATAAGCCATGGCGTGGACACTTTCCGAAGATTCCCATGCGGAGTGGTTTGAGGTTCTGGTTTTGGCGTGACCTTTTGTGCGGGAAGGAGGAACTTAGCAAATCATTTCCTTTGCTTTTTGGGTTGGCTATCGAGAAAAATTCCTTAGCGGCAAATTATCTTAGACACGGTAGTGAGGCGGCTTCATGGAAACCTGTGTTTTGAGCAAGAGATAAACATGGTGGTTGATTTCTTCCTTTGCTTTTTGGGTTGGCTATCGAGAAAAATTCCTTAGCGGCAAATTATCTTAGACACAGTAGTGAGGTGGCTTCATGGAAACCTGTGTTTTGAGCAAAAGATAAACATGGTGGTTGATTTCTTCAGCTATCTTTAATCTGTTAAGTGTGATTCAAGGTTAGGGGATGAGGTGGTTTGGGCTGGAAGTTCTTCGGGTAAATTCACATCGAGTCATTTTATGGCTTGCTGGTTCCCAAAGAAGGTACCCCCTCCCCCTGAAGGGCTGTTTGGCATACCACGGCCCCTCCTCATGTGAGTTTCTTTGCGCTGCTCACACGGGACAACCTAGTGGCAAACGATTTATGTTAACTGGTGCTATAGGTGTAAATCAGACTGGGAGAGTGAGGATCATCTTCACCTGCATCTGATGGTGGTAAAACTGATCTGGGACTCGGTCTTCTCCCTTTTTGGAGCGTCTTGGGCCGTGCCCAAGTCGTTGTGGCTTTGTTACAGCGCGGGTCCTTTTATAAAGGAAGAGAAGGAAGACTGTTCTTTGGATGCTTCTACTTTGTGTATTTTTTGGCGTGTATGGGGCGAAAGAAATAGTAGGCCGTTTGAAGCAAAAGAGTATGCAGGGTCTAAGCTTGAAGCTAAAGTCCTAAACACATTATTTTAGTGGTCCGAGTATAACTGTATAGGATCAACTGATATACTTTTGGAAACTCTGGACAGATTTAGTGGTTGTGTAGCTGCTTCGATATATTTCAGCGTCTTCTTGCATTATGGGCATCTCAGGTTTGCCCTTGGCAACTTTGAATATACTTTTGCTTATAAAAAAATGTTTACCTATAGCAAAATCTATCCTAAGAATTCCAAATCTCCAGAAAGATCTTTGCAAATCGCGAAATGAACAAAGAAGACGTAAAGTTAGGTGACGCATGATCAAAAAGAAAAAGGTTAGAGTAAACTCAGCATATCCTCTCCCAAATTGAAATCGAAAGATCAGAATTAGGTCAAATATCCTCCTCTTGTTTAAACCGATGACGCTTACATCAATGTCTAAACTATGATGTTATTGCTGCAGTGGGATTTTGCAATTCATTTTATGTATGCTAAGTAGCACGGACACAGACACCGCGTCCGACATCGACACCGACCGGACACCGGACACCACAGTATTATCTCTTTCCTCCAACCAAGCGCTCAATCTACATCTTCGAATGTACCGAAACGAGAGAGATGAGAGAGAAAGAAGGAGACCTCGGTAAAGAAGGAAAAAAGAAACAGATGAGAGAGAAAGACGAAGGTACCTGTTGCTGGAATCCGGCGACGGCGGCGAGATACGAAGGCGAGATCCTCCCGCGACCAGTTTGGGTGGGTCTAATTAGAGCTTGCGTACTGTAAGACCATGAAACCGGGAGCTGCGTGTCGATGGACCAGAGATTCAGCCAATTGTGAGATGGAGGAACAGCAGCTATGAAGTAATTGCGAGCTCACCTAGATCATGGAGGTCCCAACGGTTTTGACAGTGCAGATTGTACGGTGCTCAACAGTCGCTAACATCAGGCGGTTAGGATTCAATCACACATGGAAGTTCTTGTGATGAATGGACGGAACGCGTGGAATAATTCATCGGCGCTTATCGCATACCCAGCCTATGTGGGCTGTGTGTGTTGGGCTACCCATTTAATTCACTTATGTCTAACCCAACGTTGGTCCTTTCTTATTGGGCTCGTGAAGGAAGAGCCGCTCCAGCATATTATTTTTATAGATAATAGATTCTGCTATTCTGAAAAGAATTATGGGCTTGTGGCCCATACTTTTGACTAACGCTAGACATCATGAGTAAAGAAAAAACATTTGGCTACTACCTTAATTGTTTAGCTAAAATTACTTATATAGAGGCAGCTAATACTTTTAATAACTTTTTTTATAATATTTTTAGTGACGATTATATAACAGCAGTTTGTTAGCCACTTAGCATCACAAAATAAAATTCATTAAAAAAAATTTAATGAGAGTTCCTTATCGCTAAATGAGTGGTTGCAACTATCTTCTTACAACCCGAATAGCTGTTAAAATTCTTTTCGTCAATTAATATCTAGATATGCAATATGATTGCATGTGTCAGTTCACTATTTCTTAAGGTTCCCGCCTAGTATGTGCGTGTCACGTCTAGGGATGGCAATAAGACCCGCAACCGGCGGATCCTCGCCCGCCCTGATATATTAACCCTATTCATCCTTTAATCATAGTCGTCCATCCCACACATATATAAGATGTCCTTATCATCCATTCATCCCCATTCCCCAACCCCAATTTCCAAATTCCAATCAATCTCTCTCTGCCGACAACAAAGGTGCCACGCTCGTCGCGTCAGCCCTAATTTTCATTTGCTGACAAAGGTGTCACGTCGTCTGCAACTGGCCTGTGATCGTTGCCCTTCTCTCCCTTTCCTTCGCACATGCGACTGACCTAACGGCACCGTGATCACTACCCTTCTTTCCTTCGCACCTGCGACTGATCTGTGACTGAACGTCTCTCCCTCTCCTTCGCACCATCGCTGCTGTGATCGCTGCCA
Organism: Escallonia herrerae; assembly: GCA_033070095.1. Lineage (NCBI taxonomy): Eukaryota > Viridiplantae > Streptophyta > Magnoliopsida > Escalloniales > Escalloniaceae > Escallonia > Escallonia herrerae. The sequence continues at coordinate 507,824 of JAVXUP010000047.1, read as the reverse complement.
TCTGAGTATATTAGATATGGATTTGCAATAATATAACCCGGTGCAGGGCGTGTGCGGGGCGGGGTGGGATTTCAAGGGTAGCAGGGCAGGTGCGGATCTTATAAGTTTCACATCCGATCCGTTCCATTGTCATCCCTAGTCACGTCAATCAAGACTCAATCCTGAAAATTAGTCACGATGTCTATCATTTCTTTTTCCTTTCTAGGGGAAATTCAATTTTCATTGGTAACATAATGCAGTGTCAACAATTACTGGTTTAACAATGTTATGGCTAAAGAGCTGGCAGTGGTGAGAGTGCATCGAGAGAGATTATTATTGCAACAATGGGGGACGTAGAGATTAGAGGAGGTTCTCTATGGTCTGAGAATGTAGATTACGCATACTAGTACTATAGGTGTCTTCAGTGATGACATTCCAGCTTTCGAGCTTGTCCTTAGGCCTCAAACATTTCTTCTCAATAATATGTATGAGCTTTTAAGGTCCTCTGCTGCAAATCACACAATTTCTCACCGAGGACACGAACACCCTTATGCCTTGGTGCATCCCACAAGTGAGAATAAACCATCATGAATTGTGAGAATAAGAAGGGTAATAATTTTGTCACAATATTGAATCAACTAACACCCTTATCATAATATTGAATCAACCATCGCACTTCATAGTTCGAAGGGTTTTGTCATCCTCGTTAGATTTGTGAGAATAAGAAGGGTGATGGTAAGGAAAGTGGGTTCGTAGTCGACGTGGAGGTGCCACAATGAATGCAGTTCGAGTCAGATGCCAAGTGCGCTGATGTGGGACACAACAAGGTGGAGCAACCAAGGGCTTCCCAGACAGAGCCTGAGGGTGGCAGTGTTGCAAGGGCGATGGCGCAGAATGAATACACGACGACAGTCACAGTCCGATGCTTAGGCCCAGAGTCAAGGTCTTATATGTTTCTCTCTCTAGGATTCTAGAGTGAGAAAGTGAAAATGTTCTGAGAAAGTCTAACTGTCAGAAAATGTCCAAACGTCCAAATGAATTCTCAAGACTTCTATTTATAGAGATTGAGATGATGATGTCATTAACTGACACATGGAGCTCCCCGAGAGTGACACGTCACCAGGGGTCCACAGGTGTCGATGCTCCACGGACTGTCGGATCGTATATTCATCCGGCCTGTCGCGCACAGCGTCGCTCTGTCTGTCTGGAAAGACTGGCTCCCACAGCGGCGGTGTGACCAGAGAACCCCTTTATCTGGCCACCAGTCCAAGCCCTTATAGAGTCTCACAGGCCTGGCAGTGGTGGGGAAGACCCGATGCCTAGTTGCCAGGTGGACTACACGCGATGCCCTCTGAAGACCTGCTCCAGTCTCCGAGTGACTCGGGGTTCATAGTCCCTAGGGGTGCCAACGCGAGCCCTCAGTGTTGGAGCACGTAGGCCAGTCACAAAGACACCCTGGCTGAGATAGTATCCAGGAGGAGTCGCCTATCCCCGCGGGTGAGTCCTTGTGCCGGAACACTCGGAGCGCGTCAAGGTAGCATCCTGAAGGAGCCATCTACCTAGCAGAAAGGGAGTTGAAGAGCTCCCTGGAGGATATAGTGTCCCAGAGGAGTCGCCTATCCCCGCAGGGTGCTGCACACTCTGAAGAGTGGATCGAAGCATGTTCCAAGTCCATGGCGGGGGCGCATGGTGTGGTGCCCAGAGGGCATGTCATAGAGATGGCGTACATGCGCGTTGAAGTGTGTATGGTGCTCGGGGGCACGACATTCTGATAGAGAGCCTCGGGGCAAGGCTGTATCAGCTGCTTGGTGCGTGGGCGGGTCTGAGTGAGTAAGATGCCGGGGGGCATGTCTGTGTCAGTGGCGTAGTGCATGGGCGCAACGAAGTGGGTATGGTGCCGGGGGCACAATAGTGTGATAGAGAGCCTGAGGGCACGACTATATCAGTGGCACGGCGCACGGGCGCTGTGGAGTGTGTGTGGTGTCCAAGGCACATGTCATGAAAATGGCGCACAGGCGGGGTGAAATGTGTATGGTGCCGGGGGGCACGACATTGTGATAGAGAGCCTCGGGGTAGGGCTGTATCAATGGCCCGACGCATGGACACGGCGGAGCGATGTCCGGGGGACGGGGGTCGCGGAGTGACGTCCGGGCGAAGGGGGTCGCGGAGTGACTTTCGGGCAACTGGGGTCGTTGAGTGACGTCCGGGCGACGTGGGTTGCGGAGTGACTTCCGGGCGACGGGGGTGACATCCGGGCGACGGGGGTCGCGGAGTGACTTCCGGGCGACGGGGGTGACGTCCAGGCGACGGGGGTCGCGGAGTGACGTCCGACCACTTGAAGAATAGTAAAGATGCTAAGTATGGAAGCCAAAGGCCGACCCCAATGGGAAGGCCAAGGCTGACTTCCTTCGGTAAACGCCAAGGTGCGCCGACAGGCGAAGTGCGATGATCGGAGAATGATGAGTAATCGCGCAAGGATAAGCTTCTTGGTGACAAAGTCACATAGAAAAAGTGAGAAGTGCACCTAACTTGAGCGTGCACGTATTGACCAGTTGGAGGCGTTGAATGTTGTCTGTTGCTTGTGCGGACGTGTCGTGCAAAATGGGACTCAAGTGAACCTTTTGGGTACGACCAGAATAGGTTGTGAACAAAGGGTAACAATTTGAAAAAGGTTATGAATCTTATCATTAAGATGAACAACATAAGAGTTACATCATTCCCAGAAAGGTAAGTAAAGACTCCTGAATGACATTCTCAACCACTAGAAATAACAATAAAAGAAAAGTCGACAGCAAAAGTGATAATAGAAAGGTGACAGTTTGAAAGGTGCTTGGCCAGCACATTTCAAATTTGATGCAAGAAAAGAATTTCACGAACAAATAAAAGGAAAAAAAAAACAAAAATATTCAAATTCCAACATCTGTGAATCTGTACATAGCTAATCTCGGACACGTCGACAAACAGGGTACTGATTTTGTTTTTTTCTCTCTGTTTCTCTACGTCAATTGGGTTGATTTCTAGTCCAAATATCTATGAACCTGTCCATTTGTTTGTGCCGGAGAACAACAACGTGTGCAGGCCAAATCCGGCTATCTCTGTTGTGTAAAAAAACCTCTCCTTACTGTCTTTAGTGGACCTGGACCTACTAATGACTTCTTTATGCTTTTATTTTAAGATCTTAATCCGGGTTATAAACAATTTACCTAATCTGTTCTGGTTTTAATCCAAAAATAAATGCTTATGCACACATTAATTGCCCACTAAATTCTATTCTCGTCCATAATTTTCTTTCCTTTTTGCTTATTACAGTCTACGGATGATTCTAATGGCCGCCCGCATAAAGTTTGTCAGAGTGTTGTTGTTGTGAATTTAACAATAGCGTCACATTTTAATCTCGTATAATGTATTAAGAGATTAAGATCCTCAACTGCGGTAAAGTACTTATGTTGTATAAAATATCGCTAAATACATATCAGAAATAAAAGATTGTCACTATAAATTTTAACAATAGCGATAAAAAAAATTTATTAATAATTTTTTATCAATAAACTTGTCACGGTAAAAATAAAAAATTCTTGTATAGGATCCTTATCCAGTGAAAAGAGACGCCATTGCTTTGAAAAAAAAATGTTACACCGTAAATCTGTATACCAAAAGTTATTTTCCTTTATACGACTTTTTGTTAAAAAATACTTTCGTACTTGGGGAGATTTATTCTTACAAATAATTGTAAAACAGTGAACCAAGTATTAGTGTGGGTCCCAGACTGTAACCACAGTTTCAATCTCCGCCATTAAAACGCATTTCCCTCCTTCCTACTGACGCCTCTCTTTACCACTCTAAACACTCAAGAGAGAGAGAGATTCATGCAGCTGTTTCCGACATTCGACCGGCCAAACCAGTAAAACTCATCGGAAGTCAAACGGAGACCATAAAAATGACGGTATTCAGCAACGCCGGCGGGGGATATCCCGCCGGAAAGCAAGTCTTCCCGGTAGACTACGAAGCCGTGGTCTCGCAACGCCTAGTCGACGCGTCCCACGCCGACGACCTGAAATCGGCTCTGGACTGCATTTCCGATCCGTTCGTCAACGTCAACTTCATCGGGGCCGTGTGCTTGAACGCGAAAAGGACGGAGATCGTGCTGCACGACGAGTTGGCCAACGAGGTTCGCGTCGAGTTCGAGGAGTTCAAGACGGAGGTCACCGCGTTGTTCCTCGCCGCCCATGCTGGCAATGTCGCGCTCGTCAAGAAACTACTGGTGATTTTGCACTCCACTTTTTACCGTTTGTACTTAACATCATATCTGACAAGTATCGCTTGATGTTAATGACAAAAATAGGGTGTTAAATTATAGAGTTTAACTTTTTTGAGCTAAAATCGCATGCAACTTTGAATTTGAACACGCATTGACGGATTTTACCTCCTAGTTTATTAGTTTTGCTAATTTCTTTCTTTCGGTTGCTTTAGATTTGTGTAGACGTTGAAGCTCTCTACTTACTTGTAAAGAGTTGTGGTGTTGCTTGAAATTTTTTGTTTCAAGGTCTTCTGATATTTTACTTTTGGTTTTTTTGAAATTTGAATTTTATGAGCCGTTTGATATCAACGTTATTCAGCATTATTGCTTGATTTGATTTGAAAGTCTGGACTTTATGATGTATATGTTAATTTGAATCTATTTGTGTCGAATCACTTCACTGACTTGTGATAATGACGTTTGACTTAATAGGAAGGCAAACTGAATAACAAATATCCTCTCCGCATTGTGTGAGAACTGTACTTACTTGACAAATTAATTGATGGCTGGTAAAACCTTTTAGCATGTTACCAAGAAACTTAAAATCAAGCAAGGGAGGGGACGATTGAATGGGGACCTTTCACGGTGCAAGCGGCCTCTGATGAACTGTATATATGTGGTGATTCAAGATCAAAGCACGGAGTCAGAAACCATAAAAAGAAATAAGGAAAAGAAAAAAACAACAATAATTACTATTATTGTAAGTGTGTAACAACCAAAAACGAAAAAAAAGGATTCTGATGATAAAGGCAATATGATTATACTGAGTGTGGATTTTTTTTTATTTCTTTTTTATGACAGAGTGTAGGAGCCAATGTAAACCAAAAACTGTTCCGCGGCTACGCAACGACAGCAGCGGTAAGGGAGGGCCATGTTGGGATATTGGAGATACTACTTATTGGTGGGGCAGGTCAGTCTGCGTGTGAGGAGGCATTGCTGGAGGCCAGCAACATGGGGCAAGCAACTTCTGCCAAGCTCCTCATGGGCTCCGAGATGATCAGCCAGCATGTCGCAGTGCATGCTCTTGTGACTGCATCCTCCAGAGGTTTTGTCGATGTTGTCGACACGCTCATCAAGGTATAATTACATGTTACTGGTCCATGTCTCTCAAAGTACGGACCTGAGTTTTTTGGGTTGGAGAAATTACAAATGCTAGAAAATGATTGAGATGGCTAGATCGATGTGATGCATTATCCTGATGATGATCAGATTGGCCAAGATAAGCTGTAAACAAATAAGTGATCAGCAACCAGCTTTCTGTCCAGTAATGGCATGCTAAATCCGAAAATATTCAGCTGCACAACCAATTGAGATCCGACAGCTATCCAAATTTTAGAAGCTAACTCTAATCTGATTGATTCGGGTGTAAGTTGATTCCGCTTGCTAAGGTTGGTATAAGATCATAAGTATTAGTTACTTAACATATCACACGTTATTTAGAATCCCTTCAACGATTGGATTCGTAACTGAAAACTATTCAATACAGATGCAAAATATGGAAATTGTATTTGGTTTAAATATATCGTATGCAGGTATAGGGACTGGGTAGGATTCAGTATTTTCAGATCCCTTCAAGTTATAATCAGATTATAACCTTAATATCAGTAGAAACCCATTGAACTTGAATTCAATGTTTGCGTGTTGGAATGACAATCAGATAAACCCTTGTCAGCCCTAATGATTTCAGGTAACTCAAGTGTCTGTTTGTCCATCATTCCTTGATAGGGTACAACATTACCTTTCATGAATTCTCTTCGGATGCCATCAAGGCATTTTGAGTTCCCAACTTCATATTGTTGACACTTGACAGTATACCCAACTTATGCCAATTTATCTGTTTATTTCGATCAACTAAAAATTGTCTAGATAACATCTTTCTTTTTGATGGAGGCAGTGTGGAGTGGACACCAATGCAACTGCTCGAGTGCTGCTTAGGTCGTCCAAGCCTTCTTTGCATGCCAATGTAGATTGTAACGCACTTGTTGCTGCTACTGTTAGTAGGCAGGTTCCTGTCGTCCGCTTGCTGTTACAGGTAACCATCTTGGTGGCAAAGTCACCGATCTCCCTAATTAGGATGGACCTCATCCTAGAACCTACCATCTGTATTCATCGCCATTGATTATAGGCAGTTCTCTGGTATTGTCAAACAGTGCCAGACAATCTGTTTAATTATTTTCCTTAGAAAAATTGCACCGACCCTTCACTTGTATATGCTTAATTTACACATGATGCGGTCCCATTTGGCAGGGATGAGTAATTGGTTTTTTCTTCTTTTTCGATTGTTTTTCTTTTTAGGCAAGTGTAAGATTTTAGTCGATCATGCAGCTACCATCTGATAGTATTACCCTTCGACACTTACAGGAGGACAGCGCAAGAAGAGATGCCAAGGTGAGACTAGGAGCATGGTCATGGGACATGGCTACAGGAGAAGAATTTCGAGTGGGTGCTGGATTAGCTGAGCCGTATAGTGTCACTTGGTGTGCAGTGGAGTATTTTGAAGCCAGTGGTTCTATTCTGCGCATGCTCCTGCAGGACCTCTCGCCAAACATCCCTGATTTAGGGAGGACAATCATTCACCATGCCATCCTCTGTGGTAATGCAAGAGCAGTTAACGTCCTTTTGAATTGTGGTGCAGATGTAGAGTTTCCGGTTGAAACAACTAAAAGATTAGAGTTCCGTCCAATACATATGGCTGCACGGCTTGGGTTTGCTAAAGTTCTCCAGCACCTGATTAGTGCTGGCTGTAATCTCAATGCTAAAGCAGAAGCCGGTGAGACTGCTCTAATGATCTGTGCAAGATATAAGCGTGTGGACTGTTTCAAACTTCTGGCATCAGCCGGAGCTGATTTTGGTTTGGTCAATGTGGCTGACCAGTGTGTCAAGTCAATTGCGGGATCAGTGCAGTGGACACGAGGTTTCAGGCAAGCTGTACTAGTTCTTATCCGAGCGGGGAAAATAGCTCATTCTAGCAACCCTGCTGTATTTTCTCCTCTATTGTTTGTGACTCGAGCAAATGACATTGAGGCCCTGAAAAATCTTATGGTGCAGCCAGAAATTGATCTTGATGAACAAGACAAAGATGGATTCTCAGCAGTCATGGTTGCAGCAGCAGCTGGTCATGTAGAAGCTTTTCAACTGCTTGTTTATGCCGGAGCTGATGTAAATCTGCATAACAAGTATCGGGAAACAGCAGTTAGCCTATCAGAAGCAAGTCTGAACAGTGATGCTTTTGGAAAGGTACTGCTTGAATACGCCCGTTCCAAGGGAAACCACTGTTCTGGGGGAATCTATGCTCTACATCGTGCAGCGCGCCGTGGTGACTTAGACTCGGTTCGTTTGTATCTGAATGGAGGCTATGATGTCAATTTCCCTGACAGGGATGGATATACTCCGCTCATGTTAGCAGCAAGGGAGGGTCATGGGAGCATTTGTGAGCTTCTGATCTCCTGCGGTGCAAGGTGTGATATTCAGACTGCAAACCAAGAAACTGCACTTCGGCTAGCAAGGAAAAATGGTTCAGTAAACGACGCGGAACGTGTAATATTGGATGAGCTTGCTCGAACTCTCGTGTTGGGCGGGGCATGTGTCAAGAAGCACAGGAAGAAGGGCAAAGGCGCTCCCTCTAGGAAGTTACTGAAGATGGTGGGGGGTGCGGGGGTACTGAAGTGGGGCAAATCGAGTAAGAGAAATGTGATATGTAGATGGGCCGAGGTGGGACCTAGCTCAGCATTCCGATGGAACCGTCGCAAGAAGTTTGATGCTGATGAACCGGGAGTTTTTCGTGTGATTACGACAAAGAACAAGGAGTTTCACTTTGTCTGTGAAGGTGGTATTGAGATGGCTCAGTTGTGGGTGAGGGGGATCCAACTTGTGACTCGAGAAGCTATTTTTGGCAGGAAAACAGGGGATGCCTAATGCTTGTGACTTTATACTAATTTTTCATTAGTGTAAAGTCTGATTTTCCAACTTTATGCAATTGCAGCTATTCAAAAGTTACAGATACACGTAGTTTACGGAGATTTTGTGTATCTGAAACTCACCCTGCAGCCATAGTTCTGGTATGCCTGATGACAGAGGTGGTAGGAGGATTCTTCATTGCAGAAGGAAGCAAAAGCATGGCTTGGCTCAATGCTACGTGTGCGCATTACTTTCCTATATGTCTTGGACCAAGGCTGGAGTGCAGCTTTTCATTTAAATCAGAGATGATTTAAATCAAAGCTTCTGATTAGTGATGATTAATGAAATCCTCTTCTCTACCAAAATTTAAATCAGAGACTCCCTTGATGTTTTACCATACTAGCATTTATCCTCCATCGCTGTTCATCGAGATAGTTGCTCAGATCTGCAAAAAGCCGTTAACGAGGAAATCACCCAACCTCACCAACAGCCGTTGAACCAAATCATTGTGGAAGAGCCATCTCATAGACTAAACCAATTCACATCGTTCAAGTTTTGCATTTTTTATTTTATTTTTTCAATTGAGACCCAGAAACTAATGATCATCATGCGATCCTTCGTCTTTCTTTGTTGGAAATAAATCCCCCTCTTTTGGTACAAGATTTCTTCGTCCTACAACTGGGTTTGGTATTTTTCAAATCGAATATTGTTCTTCTTTTCGGAATCGGCACACGTCGGATTTCGAATGGTTTTAGTTTGGGCTTCTACTTTAGACATAAGATTGAGGTCAACATTTGCTCTTAAAGAAGTTGTTGTAATTCGTGTGGATTCCTACTTTAGACATAAGATTAAGGTCAGCATATAATGCCAGAATTCTCTCGTGGATTAACACTTTTGTAGAACCATCTATCGGAATGCATTTTTGAAAATTTGTTGCGTGATGGGCACAATATAAAAGATGTGCAGCAAAAATACTTTAAATATTATGGTAGAGGAGGAGGAAGTGGAGAAGAGAAACACACTTAATATTTTTCTCTACTCAATCAACACTTCTATAAAACAACTTACTCACTCACTCTTTTCAATTACATACACTCCCACTACCAAATGAGTAGGAGATGCACCTATTTTTATACTATTACATAGAAAGACATTTAAAAACTCATTTATTTCTTAAAGATAACTCCTCAAGCCTTTCACTTTTTATCTCCTTATTTAATCGCTCATAAGTTATAAGTTATGAGTAACTACCCTACCCTAACCTTTCACTTTTCACCTTCTCTTTGTCTATTCATTCCCTATCAAGTGTCATTACTATTAGAATCAAGATTAACTTTCAACAAAATTTACCTCTTTAAAGGACATCTGGGACTATTTGGAAGGTCTGTATATGCAATCAAACTTTGCTAAGCGTTATGAGCTAAAGAATGTGATCTGAGGTGAGCCACAAGATGATAAATCTGTTCAATTCTACAACGTGATGAATGAAATTTGGGACGAAGTAAACTTAATGTATCCATCAGAATTGAGAAAATTAGATATTTGGTAGTACGAGAGGGGGTGAGTGCAGTTTGTGGTGATCACTGGTGAGCCCAAAATGGCTTCCAAGTCCTAACCAGCCCCCAGAAAAGAAGGGGCTCAATATATTTTGGGTTCCATTAGGTTTTCAACTCTGATTCATGCCTTGCGAGAGTGGAAAACCTAGTACTATACCAATTTGAAGATCCTCCTCTTCCTTTTTCTTGTCTATTTATTGTGTTAGGGCTTCAAAATCCTGCTCAAAACACTGAGAAGATGCTGAAAAAAGAGTTTAGAAACTATGATACTGGAGTACATGCTGATTGAGATGCTTTTTTAATTCATTCTTATTTGTCTGGTTATTTGGTAGTACGTAGGGGGTGGGTGCAGTTTGGGGTGATTAATGGTGGGTTGCATTAAAGAATTTGATCGTTTTTAATGAAGTTTGGCCTTTATTTTTAATTCATTTGAATGCACACGTGTTACTTATAGTTTTATTATTTTTTTGTACATTTTTTGTAAAAAACTACGTTTTGATCTGGAAAATGTGTATTTACGACAATTTTCGAGTTTTAGGAATAGCCAATTCACGAGAATCACTTTGCAGACAATTAATTCTAATTGATAAAACCTTGTCAGAGCAAATCTGAAACCATCAGAAAACAATTTCGAGCTAAGGTAAAAATCATCTCACACGTCTAGAATTTGTTTTTTGTTTTCTAGAAGCTTTATTCTGAATCAATTTGGTCGATAAGATTCTGATGGTGGTGGCTGTGGTTTCGGGCTGATGGCAGTAAATGACTATGGTTGCAGAGAATAGCACCCCCTGAACTAAAATTCTGATTTCGCCACTGAGTGGGACGAATGACAAAGTCGCCCTAATTAGGGAGTTTGTTTGAGTGAGGAATCACGTTTTTTTTTCTTTAATTTGAACGATAAGGAGTATATTTGAGACAGTTTGCCTGTCATCTCAAAATATTCAAATTGCTATGTGAAAATAAAATAATTACTGAAAACTTTTTATATGTTATGACTATTCAACCATTTTGTTTTTCTTTCGATAGTCGTCGACAACAAATAATAATTAGAATTCAGTTGTTCTTCTTAATAACTTCACCATATTGTAAAAAGGGGCTATATTCTATATAATCTTGTAGTCCATTTCTTTTTTTCTTTTCTTAGCAACAAGTGGAAGAAGGAACGTATTTTAGAACAACAAGAGACGCGGGGTGGATAGTTTTTACACATGGGCTTGCAAAATACAAAAAACCTAATAAAACTTCAATATAGCTGTTACGAAATCGCTATAGATAAATATGTATAGAACACGATAACCAAATAAGAAAACACAAGAAAACTGTGAGAGAACTCAAATCCACTTTGCACAAGTCAGATTTACAACGCTCCCTCACTGTATCTCTCAACTGTTTTCCTACTCAAAGAAGGACCCTTCTTTGTTGGCCTACCCAAAAAAAGACTCTCCTCTCTTTTCTACTCAGAGAATGGCTCTTCTTTCTTGGCCTACTCAAAATAGGACTCTTCTCTCTTTTCTACTCAGAGAATGACTCTTCTTTCTTGGCCTACTCAAAAAAGGACTCTTCTCTCTTACCCTTAAACATAATACAAGACACATTACTTATACTTGGAGAAAACAATGATCTTCCCTTCCCAACCAATGTGGGACAAGATGTCTTATATACTAAGGGCCTAGTTGCAACCTTCTTTGAGTAACCGATGTGGGACATAAATACAAAACATATATCAACAATTTTCACCTTGGCTTGTATTAACAAACGACTCCATGAGAAAAGTGAAATATGCCTTCAGTACCTTCTTTATGTACTCCACCTTGCATCCTCTTTAAAGGTAGGAATGCACTCCACCTTAAACTCAGCAAGAAAGAAGATGAATCAAGTTCAAGTAATGCTTGAACTTCTCTGTCGTGATCGTCTTTGTGAGCATATCAACCGCGTAGGTCCTTGGCCCCATCTGCCACTCAACGTAGCATAGCGTCAATCCCTCGTCCAGCTGTAACACAGTAATCCCCTTACGTGCGTTAGCCCCATCTTTGGACACCAACGGGATCATCCACTCCGGTTGGCCTTCTTTACCTACTATCATCATCATCACCCTGCAATATGGATTGAGCACAGTGCTCGACTTCTTCATGAAGTCCATCCCAAGCAACACCCCAAGCTCATCCATGTCGATGATGTTGAAGTCCTTCTTCCCTGTCCATCTGCCGATCCTCAAATCGACGTTCTTGACTACTCCCTTGTACGAGCAATACCTCCCGCAATGCGGACCTGCACCGTAGAAGCATCCTCCTCTAGGCCCCCCATGAGCCTTGTAGTCACGAGAGTCACTCTGCTTGCAACTTTCCCCATGCTTCTTCTCCCCCTTGTGATGGCGGCGACGTCCCTCGTCCCTATTCCGCTCATCATCAGTTGTCTTGGGCGAGCCACTCTTCGACCTACCGTCTTGCCCACCTTTGGCACACTCGTGCCTTGGAGATCTCGGCCTCTCACGTTGCTCGAAGTCTTCCAACCTCTTGACAATCTCCATGGCTGAAGCCAAGTTGTGAGGTTTATTTCGCCGTAACTCTGTGGCAATCCACTGTTGCAACCCGTCAACGAAGAAGCATAGTCGCTGCCTCTTGGACATCTCCTATATTTTGAGCATCAAAGCCGAGTACTCCTTCACGTACTCGCGGATGCTTCCTTCTGCCTCAGCCATCAAAGGTTTATTATTGACGTTATCTGGATAGAACTGCCTTTGTAGTTCACCCTTGAACTTCTCCCACGTTTTGACCGTAAGGTACATGACCGTCTTCTTCACCTTATCCTCCTCGTCGTCGATGTCGAAGGCTTCAAAGTACCGCTCTAAGTGCCAAAAGAAGTTACCCACCTGCCTTGCCTCTCTCGCTCCATTGTACGATCTCGGCTCTAGCATTTTCTTTTGCCTTGGCTATACCGCGATACACCCCTGCCTCGTAACTCTTATAAGCTCATTCTTACAAGAACCTAGTTCTTCTTGGAGCTCCATGACTTGTCCCTTGAGGTCCTTGTGCCGTTGTACCTCCCACTTGGTGAAATGAGCAACCCTTTCCTCGATCAAGTCATCTAGCTCCTCCGCGAACACATTGACTTTCCGTTCCAGCACAGTTAATCGATTGTCTACCTCCAAGTCATCTAATCTATTGAAGATTAGCTCCACCTGACTTGCGATAGTCCGTTGTACCTTCTCCTCGTCAATGTCGAGGGCTTCAAAGTACCGCTCCAAGTGCCAAAAGAAGTTATCCACCTGCAATGCCTCTCTCATTCTATCATACGATCTCGGCTCTGGCATTTTCTTTTGTCTTGGCTGCACTGCGATACACCCCTGCCTCATAGCTCTTGTAAGCTCTTTCTTACAAGCAGCTAGTTATTCTTGGAGCTCCATGACTTGTCCCTTGAGGTCCTTGCGCTATTTGCACCTCCCACTTGGTGAAATGGGCGACTCTCTCCTCGATCAAGTCATCTAGCTCCTTCGCGAACACATCGACTTTCTGTTCCAGCACAGTTAATTGACTGTCTACCTCCAAGTTATCTAATCTATTGAAGATTAGCTCCACCTGACTTGCTACAGTCCGCTGCAAGTGCTCTCCAAGTGCCTCGAGCTCGCTCCTCATGCAGGCATCCCCTGTGGCACTGCTCAAATCCTTTACTGTGCTCTGCCATATGCCAAAATTTATCTTCCCATCGAATTGTCACAGGCATACTTCATGGTCGTGTTGTCTACATATTTATCCTCTCAAATTGATTTCAATTTTGCCCAAAAAATAAACCTGGAAGCTTTGATAGCACTTGTTACGAAATCACTCTAGATAAATATGTATAGAACACGATAACCAAATATGAAAACACAAGAAAACTGTGAGAGAACTCAAATCCACTTTGCACAAGTCAGATTTACAATGCTCCCTCATGTGTATCTCTCAACTATTTTTCTACTCAAAGAGGGACCCTTCTTTGTTGGCCTACCCAAAGAAAGACTCTCCTCTCTTTTCTACTCAGAGAATGACTCTTCTTTCTTGGCCTACTCAAAATAGGACTCTTCTCTCTTTTATACTCAGAGAATGACTCTTCTTTCTCGGCCTACTCAAAAAAGGACTCTTCTCTCTTGCCCTTAAGCATAATACAAGACACATTACTTATACTTGGAGAAAGCAGTGATCTTCTCATCCCAACCAATGTGGGTCAAGATGTCTTATATATTAAGGGTCTAGTTTCAACCTTCTTTGAGTAACCGCTGTGGGACATAAATACAAGACATATATCAACAATTAGTATCCTTCTTTGGGAAGGCCAGATAAGGGTCCTTCTCTAATTAAGAAAACAGTTGAGAGATACACGTGAGGGAGCGTTGTAAATCTGATTTGTGCATAGTGGATATTTCTTGTGTTTTCTTCTTTGGTTATCTTGTTCCATACATATTTATCTAAAGCGATTTCGTAACAATAGCGATGGTAGTAATAATGTGATTTTATCAATGGATGAGACAAGAAATAAATTAAACCTTAAACTTCATAATGTCTAAGATCAAATTCATTCATCTCGTCAGATTAATCTACAAGTTCATTGTGTTGGACATAAATGATTTTACATTGAAATCACGCTTTCTAACAGAAGACAACACATAATACAACATAAATTCAATAAAACCGTTAGAAAAAGGGTACGAACAATTTTACCAAATTATTGAATCAACTCGAGAACTTCACGGCATGCAACCCCCAAAAATTAGTTTACAGTACTATCCTTATTTGCACACACTTACAACGAAGACTCATAAACATCTATCTTGATTATCATCTCTCATAATTCATACAATATCAAGCTCTGTGAACACTAAATCATCACATGTGCATAAAGTAAGTTTGGTGTAATGCTAGAGAGAGAGCGCTCTTCGCCCGTACGTGTGTGAATAAATGTATTGGTGTGTCTTCCGAGAAACATATATGTAGAGAACATAGACAGAGCTACGAGACAAAGGCTTGGATCTAAGGAAATTTTTTTGGAGTCAAAGTTGGCTCTTAACTGGAGCCAAAGAAAAATGGGTGGACCATCATTCTTTGATTCAATGGAGCATTTGTATGTTCACTTGGTGTATGAAGTTAAGATGGGTGGACCTGTGCAATATCGGTGGATGTATCCACTCGAGAGGTAATCCTTTAACTTTATGTTGTTCGTTTACACATAAGGCAAACCGTGTTATCATTGATATTCCACTTAACTCTATTTCTTGAACTTTTAGGTTCATGTTCTATCTGAAGAAAAAAATCCGTAATAAAGCTCGTGTTGAGGGCTCAATTACTGAGCCTTACATAATGGAAGAGCTTGTCAACTTTTGTAGTCAATATTTTGGACCTAATGTTGATATAAAGTTAAATCAACTAGGACGAAATGAGCCAGGAACCAGTACAAATTTAGAAGGGCATTTGCCAATATTCAAGCAGTTAGGTAGTCCGTTCGAGCGAACCTATACTCGGTGGCTAACGGATAAAGAGTACAATGCTGCATCAATATATGCCCTTCTAAATTGTAATGGAGTTTCAGCATTCGTTGAGTAAGTTATTGTCTTCAAATAAATATTATAAACGCTTAAATGTGTGATCAACAAGTTAATTATATCAGTTTGCAGTAACTTCGATGCGGAATCTTTAATTACTGATCCTGCTGGACTCGAATCTCATCGAAAATTGCAATATATAGAGTGGTTCAGAAGATATGTAAGTCTTTAACCAAACTATACTATGTGTTATATATAGTTATGGGGTTTATTAGTATGCTGATTTATCCTTAATTTTTACCGTCTTCTATAATAGATTCAGTCGGTTGATAAACCAGTAGCCTCCTGCTTAAAATTACTAGCTCAAGGCCCTAGTAAACATTCATCTTGTCATGAAGGCTATATTATCAACGGGTTTAGGTTTAACGTATAAGATGATGATCGAACAAAACAAATTCAAAACAGTGGAGCCTTGGTCAACAGCGACTATTATGACGAGAATTGCATGAACTTTTATGAATAGCTGAATGAGATTGTTGAGCTAAAATATCTGGGTATCCAAAACCGCCTGGTAATGTTCAAGTGTACCCAGTTTGATGTCATGTGTAGTAGAGAAATCCGTGTTAGCTCGCAAGAGATTGTAGATGTTAATGTTAAGTCAAGACTTGCATCAGACGAGCCGTTTATGTTTGCTACTCAAGCTACACAAGCCTTCTACGCAAAAGACGTCGCAAATCCTAAATCATTGATATACAATTATTAAGTCCAAAAAATTGTCCGCAGCATATGACAGTGAGGTATACACCTTTCAATCCGACCAAGCACCTGTCTTGGTACCTGTTGAGGTGAACAACGAGGAGGATGATCTTCCTCTTCAACCAACACTTGATGTAAGAGAAGAGGTCGTAAATGATGATACAGAAGACGTAGAAAGTGTTGAAGATGATGAGGATGAGTCTACTGACGAAGATGATGAATAAAGAGATGAAGAGAACGACGAGTACCAGGAAGAAGAGGATGATAAGTCTAACGATAAAGACGATGATGACTCCCAAACTGAAGATGATTAACTTGTAATGTTGTAACATGCATTGCTTTAATACTCGATTCATATAATATTTTTATATTCGGTTCATATAGTGTTGTAACATGTTGTGGACTATACATCATTTTTAATGTATTAATTTCTTTGAACTTCTGGTCCTCTGTACAATGTCAGTTAAGGATAGATTATAGGACATTCCTGGTCGGTGGCTCCCACTTCGTCACTGCCCACTGATGATAAGGCACATAGTGCGAGCATCCAGCAGGTGGG
Source organism: Escallonia herrerae (assembly GCA_033070095.1). Taxonomy (NCBI): domain Eukaryota; kingdom Viridiplantae; phylum Streptophyta; class Magnoliopsida; order Escalloniales; family Escalloniaceae; genus Escallonia; species Escallonia herrerae. The sequence continues at coordinate 491,268 of JAVXUP010000047.1, read as the reverse complement.
GCCCAGTCGCTATGGCAACCCCAGCCCTAGCCGTAGCCCCAACCCCATGTCGATTCCTCCTACAGGCACGCTAGTTCTCCTTCTTATGTGGGTTCTACCTCAGGTATATTTGATAACGACGTTTAGTCATAATTTTAGACTTATATTTGAACTGTATTAATGTTAGTGTTTTATAAGATCTCGATGAGGATGTGGACCGAAACGCGGGATGCGCATCGACCCCTAGCGTAAACAAAGAGTTACTATCACCGAGGAGGGCCAATAAGTAAAAAATCACAAAATACAGTACTTTTATTCTTCAATTTTGATAATTATTACGGTCCACTTATTTAATGTATTTATTTATTTCTTTATCAGGATCTTAGAGTCTCCGGCGAACACAAAGATCGACGTCCTTATGAAGGGCCGATTCTTTGAGCCATGGCTATACTGGAAGGACTGGAATGCCGGGACGAAAGAGTCCTTGTAAGAAGAGTGGCTGGTATAATTTTCTTTTTTGTCAGTCATTATTTATTTAATTAGTACCTAATATTTAAATTAATCATATTGATTGTGTAATTGGATGCTTTGCTGGAGGGGTTCGAGTTTGAGTCACTTGAGCAACAGGCATTGGGGCAGCAGGCTTTTCTTGCCTGTATCGGTAAGAATTACTGGCGATGGTTACACGACGCACGGGAGCGGGCAAGGAAGATGTTACCTGAGGGTGCCTCGATGAAGGAGATGAGGGGTATTCCCCTCATTGGATCTCTGGTTGATTGGTGGAGGACTGATCCATCTTGGGATGCCGAGAGTAAGAGTGGGAGCGAGAACAGACATGAGAAAGATCCATGCACATAGGTGGATTGGTGGCTCATGATGTCCTCCGGCACAAGAATGCAGTTAAGCACCTGGACCTAGAGGCAGAAGAGGTGCACTCTGACATACACTCAAACGCACGTGAGGAAGAAGGATAAGGACGATGCACACCAGGCGAGAGACTTTGTTTCAGATGTTTACTGGCAAATCGATGTAAGTTATGGATTAATTTTTTAAAATTTTACCTATGTATTCGATGTCTATTACTTTAATGTTTTCAACATCAAATTACTGTTTTGCAAGCCTCGTATGTACATATCAGAAGGTTCGGGTAGCCATCAACAATCACCAATACGAGTACGAGTACTGGGGGCTTGAAGCGATGACTAGATACAACAGGGGCCGTTAATAGGCCAAAAGGCCGCGTACGCAGCCGGCCCAGCACGACTGCAGGTGCCATGAAAGGAGCGTCC